>OX439140.1:174803187-175403187 GCA_949318255.1 Pollenia labialis | reverse complement strand
GAAAATTTCCGATAGAAAAATTTTTACTAGCAAAAATTAATTAACCTGTCTTATATTTTTATTCAAAAATAAATAATTTTAAACATATTAATTTTATTTATTTTTCTAAAATTTAAGGACAATATTCTGCAGCAAATTGTTCAAAACAATTAAATTAATTACGAAATAATATCTTGCATTACATCTGAATAGTGTCGATATGGTCAACTTGCTAGTTTATGCTGTTAAAGCGTTCATCTACTATTATATTTAACATTTTTAATTTACTCTCTAAGTAGTTGCATGTTTCTGCTATTAAATGAAGTAACTATTATACGTCTAATTGAAAGTTAATAAGTAAAGTTTGGAATTATTCTCAGCTACATATAATTAAAAATTTTTTTTATAAAAGCTTCAAATGTAATTTTTCCAAATATGAGTATTTTGACATTGACCTTAAAGAACAAAGCTTTAGATATTATATAAACATACTTAAACAATATTTAATCTATTAAAAATTACGAAATAATTAAAAGTTACTACAAGAAGCTATAAAAAAAATTTAGCTTTATTTTTTGGCTTTAAATTTCCCTCTTTAGGTCTGTTTTGCTCTATTTCAAGCATGATTTAGCTTTTTATTTTTTAAAAATCTGGTCACACTGGTATTTATTGTTAAACAGCCTATATTAACTAGGGTGATCGATTAATCGACATTTTTCAATAACCGGTTTTCGAATATTCCGAATAGTTGCTATTTTAAAAAAGCCGGTTTTCGGTTAAGCATTTTAAAAATAATCGGTTAACCGGTTTTAATTCGAATACATAAAAATACAAAAATCAAATTAGTTTTGTAATAAAAAGTTAATTAGAATAAAAACAAAACAATTCAAGGTAAGGATCCAACAAAACACATATATGTTCCCGACGATCCCATAAGGAGCATAGGGCCTCAATACATAGATATGACTTAAGGTATGTGCAGACCACAAATATTTGACGATAAAATAAAAAAAAGCGTGACCAGTTAATTGATTAAACTTAAGCATTATTTTAAACAATTTCTAGTTTTTTGCTTAACTTTATGTCTAAGATGATAATTGAATTTATGTATAATGTAGTTAAGAAACCGTTAAATAATGTTTTCTCTAGCCAAATGTTTTGCAAAAGCAAACAATTCTTTAAGAAAACTGGTGGTTACGTTAGGAGTCAAATATTTAATATGTGTGAACATAGCTTTAGAATTTTTGAAAAACTTTGGTTTTAAAAATATAGGAATTTAAAAAATTTATTATTTAAGAAATTCTCCCAAATTTATTGTATGTTAGTTTTAATTTGTTGCTGGTTAAGCATGTCTATATGAAACAGTAAACTTCGGCCATATTTTTGAAAAGTGGCAAACAAAACCTCTTATCAAGGATTATATATTTAAATTTTTTTTGTTTCAGCATTATAGAAAGAATAGTAAAACGAACATGCTTTTTTTATGTTCTTGGTGTTTTAATAAATAAAACTGATGAATTTTCCCATATCGTTGATTCCACCAATATGTTCTTGTCTTAAGCATGAAGATATGCTAGAACTACTTAAGAGTTTTCCATTCATTATTGGCAGCATATTTTTGTAAAGTATTATTTGCAGTCTCTTAAAAACTACTTGGAACAGGGTCAAGTTTTACTTGGAGTATATTTATGTCAAGCTTGTAGTCTAATTAAAAGTGATTAATAAGTCGTGACGTTAAAGAACATTTGCAACTTATCATTTTAGGGCCATTTAAGCACAATTTTCATTTAAAAGTCAGTTCGAAAAATCACCAGAGATGGCATCTTTATAAAGATATATATATAGTATTAATAATACTGTCCAATTGCTAATTACTTTTTAAGCTGAACTTTTTTTGAAGTACCTTATATTGTTTTTGGTTTTTGTTACAAGAACACACGCTTATATAAGCTCATAATGTTTTTTTGACTTTTGTTTCATTTTGTTTTGACATTTTTTATAAAAAGTTTAAGTTTGCCAAATATTCAATTAGAAAAATACTTAAATTACGGGTAAATTTATAACAAAAGTAAGGAAAACGTATATAAATTACACATTAATAAAGTAACCGGTTTATTTTACGAAAATAACCGGTTTATTCGATATTCGAAAAATGGACATTTTAAAATATTCTACTTGGGCAAAACTAAAATAACCGGTTGAAACCGGTCGAATACTATTCGATCGATCACCCTAATATTTACCACAGGTCTACACTAAGATAAATATGTCAGCAATTTGGTAATAACGTCGGCAGAATAAAAGTGCAATATTTCTTATTGCTCAGCTTAGTCTTAGGAAAACGTATTTATGTTAACTCATAATTTGAAACAAATCAAGGAAGAAGGTGCAGTGTAAAAACGGACGCCATCTTGCAAAAATGATATTTGTTAAAATAAATTCTTTCTTATTTGACTGTATTACAAATTTGTTTAAGCTTGAGAGTTTTCTATCATATAAAAAATAAAATTAGTCTATCTATCTTCTATATATATAAAAATGAAAAATGTTTGTTTGTTTGTTTGTTTGTTTGTTTGTTTGTTTGTTTGTTTGTTTGTTTGTTTGTTTGTTTGTTTGTTTGTTTGTTTGTTTGTTTGTTTGTTTGTTTGTTTGTTTGTTTGTTTGTTTGTTTGTTTGTTTGTTTGTTTGTTTGTTTGTTTGTTTGTTTGTTTGTTTGTTTGTTTGTTTGTTTGTTTGTTTGTTTGTTTGTTTGTTTGTTTGTTTGTTTGTTTGTTTGTTTGTTTGTTTGTTTGTTTGTTTGTTTGTTTGTTTGTTTGTTTGTTTGTTTGTTTGTTTGTTTGTTTGTTTGTTTGTTTGTTTGTTTGTTTGTTTGTTTGTTTGTTTGTTTGTTTGTTTGTTTGTTTGTTTGTTTGTTTGTTTGTTTGTTTGTTTGTTTGTTTGTTTGTTTGTTTGTTTGTTTGTTTGTTTGTTTGTTTGTTTGTTTGTTTGTTTGTTTGTTTGTTTGTTTGTTTGTTTGTTTGTTTGTTTGTTTGTTTGTTTGTTTGTTTGTTTGTTTGTTTGTTTGTTTGTTTGTTTGTTTGTTTGTTTGTTTGTTTGTTTGTTTGTTTGTTTGTTTGTTTGTTTGTTTGTTTGTTTGTTTGTTTGTTTGTTTGTTTGTTTGTTTGTTTGTTTGTTTGTTTGTTTGTTTGTTTGTTTGTTTGTTTGTTTGTTTGTTTGTTTGTTTGTTTGTTTGTTTGTTTGTTTGTTTGTTTGTTTGTTTGTTTGTTTGTTTGTTTGTTTGTTTGTTTGTTTGTTTGTTTGTTTGTTTGTTTGTTTGTTTGTTTGTTTGTTTGTTTGTTTGTTTGTTTGTTTGTTTGTTTGTTTGTTTGTTTGTTTGTTTGTTTGTTTGTTTGTTTGTTTGTTTGTTTGTTTGTTTGTTTGTTTGTTTGTTTGTTTGTTTGTTTGTTTGTTTGTTTGTTTGTTTGTTTGTTTGTTTGTTTGTTTGTTTGTTTGTTTGTTTGTTTGTTTGTTTGTTTGTTTGTTTGTTTGTTTGTTTGTTTGTTTGTTTGTTTGTTTGTTTGTTTGTTTGTTTGTTTGTTTGTTTGTTTGTTTGTTTGTTTGTTTGTTTGTTTGTTTGTTTGTTTGTTTGTTTGTTTGTTTGTTTGTTTGTTTGTTTGTTTGTTTGTTTGTTTGTTTGTTTGTTTGTTTGTTTGTTTGTTTGTTTGTTTGTTTGTTTGTTTGTTTGTTTGTTTGTTTGTTTGTTTGTTTGTTTGTTTGTTTGTTTGTTTGTTTGTTTGTTTGTTTGTTTGTTTGTTTGTTTGTTTGTTTGTTTGTTTGTTTGTTTGTTTGTTTGTTTGTTTGTTTGTTTGTTTGTTTGTTTGTTTGTTTGTTTGTTTGTTTGTTTGTTTGTTTGTTTGTTGGCTTATAGACTCCGATATGAACCGATTTTCTTGAAATTTTTACAGTAACATCACGTCAGCCCTGAAAATAAAATAGGCTACTTATTTTTTCGATAGGGGCAGGGAAATTGGTACCCCCATAGGATGGCAATATTAAATATCGCATATCTTAAGAGCCGCTGCACGCATTTTGTTGAACTATTGGTAGTAGGATCTTCTGAGCCCCAAAATTGAAATAAAGTAGCAGCGTGGGAAGTGGTTTCCCCCATAGGACACCAATTTTTAATATTGCATATCTTAAGAACTGTTAAAGTGAGAATGTTCAAACTTTGTAGAAGTCACTCTTATGGTATACTACACTTTTGAAATTAAAAATAAAGGGGGAAGACGCAGCTGGAGCAATACCCCCATAGGATATATTAAATATATATTAAATATCGCGTAACTGAAGAACTATCTTAACTAGAGTCTTCAAACGTAGCCACTATTATAGTGAACTATAAATTTTTAAATAACAATCGGCGGGGTAGAGGAAGGAAGATCGGTACATCCCATAGAACGAAATTATTAAATTCCGAATATCTGAAGACAAATGCCTTCAAGCTTTATAGGATCCACTCTTATGGTAAACTACACCTTTCAAAATAAAAATTAAGGGGTTAAGTGCAGGAGGAGCAATCAATAATATATAAGTAAAAAAGCGTATGGAGTTTTGTCCCCTATAGACTTCTAACCCGGCTCTTAACATAGGCAATTAATATTTTATAATTTTTAAGCGCGGGTGGTACCTCTCATACAATTACAATAAAGATTTCTTCATAGTTGGAGTACTGTTACAGTGAAGGTGTTCCAATTTTTTACAAATAGCTTAGATAAAAATACACAACATCTTCCAAAAGTAGGTTCAATAGGAAAAGTAGTCATGTCACCTCCCATACGAACACATGCGAATTCTGTATACATATCAGTAGAGCGGGTTCTGTATCTATATATATAAAAATTAAAAATGTTTGTATGTTTGTTTGTTTGTTTGTGTGCTTATAGACTCCGAAACTACTGAACCGATTTTCCTTATTTTTTCGATAGGGGCAGGGGAATCGGTACCCCCATAGGATGCCAATATTAATTATCGCATATCTTGAGAGCCGCTGGACGCATTTTGCATTTGGGGGAAAAACCTCCCATAGGATGCATTTATTAAATATCGCTTAACTGAAGAACTATTAAAGGGGGAGTCTTCAAACGTGGTTAAAGCTACTACTATGGAAAACTATAAATTTCAGTTTAAAAATGGGCGGGGTAAACAGGGTAGGAGCAGTACCCCTCATAGATAGAAATATAAATAAGAGCCACGGCACGCATTTTGTTAAACTTTTGGTAGTAGGATCTTCTGAGCCCCAAAATTGAAATAAAATAGCAGCGGGGGAAGTGGTTCCCCCCATAGGACGCCAATGCGTAATATCGCATATCTTATGAACTATTATAGTGAGAATGTTCAAACTTTGTGGAAGTCACTCTTATGGTATACTACACTTTTGATAATAAAAATAAAGCGGGTAGGCGCAGGGGCGAAAAACCTCCCATAGGATGCATATATTAAATATCGCTTAACTGAAGAACTATTAAAGGGGGAGTCTTTAAACGTGGTTAAGGCTACTAATATTGTAAACTATAAATTTCATTATAAAAATTGGCTGGGTAGACAGGGGAGGAGCAGTACCCCTCATAGATAGAAATATAAATAAAAGCCACTGCACGCATTTTGTTGAACTTTTGGTAGTAGGATCTTCTGAGCCCCAAAATTGAAATAAAATAGCAGCGGGGGAAGTGGTGCCAACCATAGGACGCCAATGTTTAATATCGCATATCTTAAGAACTGTTATATTGAGAATGTTCAAACTTTGTGGAAGTCGCTCTTATGGGATACAACACTTTTGAAATTAAAAATTAGGCGGTTAGGCGCAGAGGGAAATACCTCCAATAGGATGCATATATTAAATATCTCTCAACTGAAAAACTATTAAAGGGAGAGTCTTCAAACGTGGTTAAAGCAGTGTAGTGAAGCGCACCGGGTTAAGCTAGTAAGCAATAAAATTTGGTACAAGATGCTTTGTTATCAATACTGTTTTAAAAAAATTTTACTAATTGTATTTCGATGGGGTAGCAAAGCGCACCGGGTTAAGCTAGTTTTTATATAAAATTAATATCCATTTAAATAATAATAAAGATCTAATAAAAATAATAAATAAACACAATTTTGTTTGTCGTGCTTAATTCCTAATTTTTATTCTTGATAAATACACTGACATTTATTGTTGATTAGATAAGCTATTCCTATGCGCATTTCACTGGTTGCTTAGGCCAGATAATCAGGAACCTTCATCGAAAGATTTTAGAAAAACTAAAGATATTGGCCCATAACTATAGTCATAAACAAAGCATACTTTAAGAGTTCAAAAGTAAACTTTTATTAATATTATACTTTTGATCTACTATAGACAAGCAAAAGCATACTTTACACGTTAAAACCGATGTTAATTTTAAAACCAGCCGAAGTTGTTTTTAACTCATTTAACAACAGCATCAGCTGTTTTTTGCCAAATAAAAAAGTACTTGCAAAAAGTTTAAAATGTTTATGTTGCAAGATATTTGGATAGATTGGTTTATTATTTATTATTTATTTATTTTTATTTGGAAAGATTTATGGTTTATGGAAAGAAACACAAAATACATATGTATAGGCCCTAATTGTGTAAATTCCTACGCGAAAAATTACAATGCGAGAAAAATCAAAAATATTTAGTTATTTTGTTGCTGCTTTCTACATAAATTCATATGGCGTGCTAAAAATGTTCAACGCTACAAGATATGCAGTGTTTTATTTATATTTTAATTTTCAATGGCGGCTGCTTAGAGTTGCCACTTGCTTATATTTTGTTGTATGCTATATGAAAAATTTTCTACATTTGAGGTGGTACCCAGTTAAAGTCGGTTCAATTTAAAACATTCTTTAATTTCGACTATAGTAGCAATGAAATTAATATGAGGTTTTGATTTTAAAGTTGTTTCTAAAAAGAACCGACTTTAGCTTTTGACTATAGTTATGGGCCATTATATAAATAAAACTGTTAAGCGAATAAGAATTTTAAGCAACAGTTTTACTTGAAACAATGCCAATGCTTAAACAAAAACAAGAATAATAAACAGTTGGCTTATATTTTCTTACATTCCCTACTACAATTGGTTGGAATTTTCCCAACATTAATTGTAGTTGCACTTTTAAATTTTATAAATAACAATTTTTTATTTTAGGGCTTATTTAAAAAAAAATATTTTAGTGTTTAGTTTTAATTATTTAATTCTTTTACTGCAATTACAATTTGCTACCATTTCACAAGCTTAACTTCTTTCCCAAACAATTTCTTTCTATTTTTTCTTCTTTTTGCTCCTTTTTGCTCCTTTTTTAATTGCCAACCAAATTAGACGTTTTATGTTAGCAATAATTGACAACGAAAATTGCTTAACAATTATTGCAACGTAATTGCCGATCGGTCCATAATTAAGCAAAGGCCCCATATATTACCCCTTCTCGGAAAACACTTTAGTACGCCTAAAACTGTAACGAAAAACGCTAAACTTCGTCTATCATAGTTTCATAACACTATAAAACACACGACTTATGTGCTGTTTTCATAACACAAGTGACTGAACGTGGAGTACCTAAAATTTATATT
This sequence comes from Pollenia labialis, assembly GCA_949318255.1. NCBI lineage: Eukaryota > Metazoa > Arthropoda > Insecta > Diptera > Polleniidae > Pollenia > Pollenia labialis. Next base: position 175,395,596 of record OX439140.1, on the reverse strand, counting down.
AAAAACACTCAGTTTTTTGAGTGTTTTCCATATAAATTTTACTACACGTTTAGTCACTTGTGTTGTGAAAACACCACATTAATTTAAGAAGATTAGTCTATAATTGACCATAGGTCTCTTAAAAAACCTACTCATTAAATATTCTTGCTTTCGGTGGAGGGTATCAAAGATTCGGCTCAGCAAAATATATCACTTCTACGCAGAGGAAAAAATAAGTTATAAAAATACCAAAATGGACACCATTCATTCTAAAAATTGAGCAAACAACGTTTTCGTTGAATTTGATAACGGATGTTGTCTACATTTTTTTAAACACCTCTTTGACATTTTATAACTACTTCGTCTCATTATGACAACAAAATTTCTAAATTATCACCACGCTGTCATTCGGACAAAGTGTTGTTTTAATTTTTGACAACATTTTGTTGTCAATTCAACAACACATTGTCCTAGTGTAGTAAAGAATAACCCATTATAAACTCAAATAATAAAAACATAAAGTATATTTTCTTACTTATTTGAACTTTTTTAATCAACTAAGCAAAAATTACAAATTATTTTTTAAAAAACAAAAGTACTAAGTGTGGCCCAACTTCATTTTCATTATTTATAAACCGCTTTATACTTTAGATAAAGGAATTGTAAAATTATCTACAAACTCCATATTATTGTAGGTTTAAACCTTAATGTTTAAATAACTCCGTTTAAGATTGCTATTGAAATTTAGCCAGATCGGTCCAAAAATGATGGAGATATGAGCAAAAAATCACGACTGCCCCTAATTTTACCCAAAATCTCTTGTTGTTGTTGTTGTTGATTTTTCTGTATTTCTGGAGAACGGCAAGAGCCAAAGTTTCCATATAAGATCCAATCATCTTGGTTATCAATACATATACTTTCTTAAAATGGGCGGGATTGGAAAAGTGTTGCTTTCTACAGACATTCTCATTGCCTTTTAAAATTTCAAACGCCTCATAACTTGTGGCGTTGAAAATTTTAAAACGGTACATGAATTTCTGTAGAAAGCAAAAGCAAAATTACAAAATATTTAAGAACATGTCGAAATTTACGAGAATTCTAAGCTGATTCTGATCTGAGGAAACCTAAATATAAAACAAACCAAATATATGAAAGCATAAAAATAGCTAATAGAACAACAAAATAATAGTTAACAAATTTGTAAATTATACCTTACATGTTACACTAGGGGAGGCAGCAAGATTTCGATACGCTAGAACCCCCAATTTTATAGGAAATTCTTAAATTAATTAAAATTATTCAACTTTTGTGAATAAAATCAAAATTTGTTAACAGATTTGAATAATTTATTACTCGTTTTGTTTGTAATTTCGTTTTTTAAAAAAAAGAAAATTTCGAAATTTTAATAAAAAAATTATTTTTTTCCAAAGAAAAAATTTTGTTTCTAAAACGACTGCGCATATTTGAAAAATTCGGTTTTTTTAGTTTTTTTCAATAAGCTAAAGCGTTTTTGAGTTATGGGAACATATGTTGTGCAACTGCGCCATTTTTGAAATTTTTGTATGAGGACACCCTAATGAGTACAGATAGAGACTAGAATGCTCGAGTAGCAAAAATATTGGGGTCTGTTATATATTTGACTCCTCTAGGGGCACTCTGGGGCTAGTTAGGGCGGTGGCGGGTAATTTTATAAAAAAATAAGGGAGTCAGTTTTACATGTTACCCCTCTAGGAGCGGCTCAGGGATAGTTAAGCTTTTTTTTTTGGCTTTTGTATCGTTTTCCCCTAACTTTGACCCCGATGAGGAGCCATTTACCTCCATCCCACCCCCTTTATTTTTTGGATCATGTGTTATTTTTACAAACTTCACAAAATTGAGGGTTCTAGAGAATCGAAATCAAAAAGTCGTGCCCTAATCCACCCCTAATGTTACACACTATGCGACAAAACCAAAAAATCATAATTGTGTTTTCTATTGGTGTCCCTTCAAAAACTCGTATTTTTAAGACACTTATAAAAGTGGAACATCAAATTGTCAACCACGCAAGTGTCTCTACGCCTTTTCTGACAATCTTATTTCTCATGAAACATGACTGTGCGACATGTCGCATAGTGCAAAACCGGTATGTATGTATGTATAAAAACTTATAACTTAAAAAAATGGTTAAAAATGCGACATAAATCAGTTTGGGACCCAAATATCGTCATAGTAAAGATAAATGGCAACTTTGCGTTTGACACAAAATTATTGTGTTTTCTTTTTTACAAAAAATGTCACATTTTATTTAAAAAATGCAATTTGGTGTTCGTTTCTTCAAATTGCTTTGATCACCCTTAAATGTCATAAGGCATTGCACATTTCGCCCCGTATAAATCGAGAGTGTTGATAATGCCCTGTAAAAAGATGGCTTCTGTTTATATATGGGGTTACCAGTTTTTAAGTTTTAATAGTTTTTTTTCTATAATTTTATAGTAAAAACAAAAGAAAGCATTGCATTGTTAATGGTTGGTTGACAGTGGTATACAATTTTAATGAATTAGGTGCTATAAAATTATTTTTGAAAAAAAACGTCAAGTCAAGAAATCGTAAAAACTTGGTGTTTTTAAATCAGTAATCTGGCAAAGGAATTTTTCTTGTTTACATATTTTATGAGAAACAAATTTAAAGAAATTGGAACTTCGTCATTAATTTTGTTCATTTATTTTTTTATTTAATATCAATCTATTAACAAATTTGGGTTTATGTATATTTTTTTCAGAGTACCGAAACGTTCGCTCATTTTTCAGTCATGAGCGAGCGTGAGAAATTTTAAATTGTACTGCTTTTTCTCATTCATGAGGGTGAGGAAAAAAAATATTTTGATTTTCCTCATTCATGAAAAATGAGCAAACAAAAAAATTCATATGTGAATTTGTCTGATATGAAAAATTTAAAAAAATTCACATTCAAATTCCTCAAAAAGAAAAAAAACGCGATTTGCCCGTCCATTCACAGCGGGAAAATGAAGAAGTAAAGAGGCCTTATAGAATGCCTTATTGGCGATATAAAGTTTTCCAGTCGCATTCCAACTGTATTTCTAATTTACACAGCATGTCATTGGATACCAAAGCCTTGTCTTCTTGCATCTACTTTAAAGGTCTTCTAAAAATAATTAAGAATAAAGCTTTATCCCAGTGTTATTGTTGTTGCTGATAATGTGAAGTGAGTATTTTAATAATTAAACTTGCTACAAATTCCAAAATAGCTACTAATAAAACGATTTCGACAGGCCTTATCTTAGAAAAGAAAATCTCAATTTCTAAAATATTTAATAAAAACTATTCTAAAAGAACTTTTAAAATAAATCAGAGTGGAATAAGTAAAAGTTTATTAAAAATACAGTTGTAAACCTTCTTTAAGGCCTGCAAAGTGAAAGCGCTGGCAATTTTCCCGCTGGGCAACGTGAAAGCATGTGTGTGCGTTTTGTTTTGTAAAATTATTTGTTGGCTGCAGCACCATGGTGAACCAAAATGTATGTGCTGCTTTTTCGCAGGCATAAATTATTGGAAAAAAATTAAAAGAACTGCACATATCGTCATCTTAAATGCAGAATAACATAACATTTCATAAGTTTACATGCAAAGCAAAAAACTTTGTAAAATGTTAATTATTTGAGATTTAAAATCAATTTTAAATATTTCAGATAAAAATGCGATAACCCATATATTTTTGAAGAAAAATATAATTTTTATTATTTTTTAAAATGTGTTATTATATATTAATTTGTATTTTTTAGAAACAAAAAGACATATCGTAAAAGAAAGTATATTAGTATTAAGTGAAACAAACATATAAAATATTAAATTATTAAATATTTGTGTTTAATTACCGGAAAAATGGAATATATATATGTAGATATATATATAAATATATGATAATCGCACGATTAATATGTAGCATCATAAGGATTGCGTTGACATGTTAAATAAGTTTGTTTTTCTGATGCAGCGCAGGCAGTAATGCATTTAACAATGTGGAGAACTTATATTGTTATAGATATTATGACATACCTATTATTTATAATTTTTTTTATTGATTTTAATTACTTATAAGTAGTGGTTTAAACTAAAAGATGTACTTCATTAAATTTAGCTATGAATTGATTTTAAAAATACATCTTTTTCATTCTTATCTAAACGTATTTTGATCTCCATAAAATGAATTATTTAAATGAATTTTTTTTTACAATGAACAAATTTTGCAAATAAATATTTGACTCATATTCATTCATACCTATTTGTCTCCAGTTCACGAATTATTTCAAAATAACTCTGCATCATATACTTTCAAAGCTAATGCAACAAGTTAATTTTAATTAGGCAATTTATGAAAAATATAAAAAAGATGGAAATAGTAGTCCAACTAAGAGTAGTTGTTGATAGCAGCTCCGGTATTTAGTAAACGTAAATATTGGACAAAGTAGTACTTCTCCAAAGAAAGATATTATTAGAATTTAATAAAGCTGAATAATTAACAAAATATAGCTAAACAGTCTATATTCCACTACTTATTTAAAAAAAAAATTGCGTTTATTCTAAAAATTTATAAAAATTGTCTTTTTTAAGGATATTGATGAAGGGCCACATGGAAGAATGCAATTCTAACACAAAAAACCCCGAAAATTTTAAATAAACTAATAAAAAATATTTCTTTTGTATTATAAACTTCATATTTTATGGTCCCATACAGATTTATTATAGGGAAGTTCGACCATATTTAAATTTATTAAAAAGGAAATACATACATACATATATAAACTCAAAAATCTAAGGACCTGCAGATGTTGTCATTTATTCTTGGAAATTCTTAGCGTTTGGGAGTGCAATGGGGTAGGCTACAAAATTTTAAAATTCTTCTTTTAATTTTACAGCACTTTTTTATTTTTTCTTATGCTATACTGAAAATTATTATTATTAATTATTATTTGATCACAATTTTCACTAGCACCGTAGTAACAGTAATCAAACAGATCACCCAATTTTGATGTTGTAAAAAAAATGTGTTCTTATAAAAATAATTAAAAACTCTGCTAATTTTTTTCTTGAGTGTGATTATACATTATGTTGTTAAGAACAATGATACACATATATAATTGATAACACTTAATTTTTCATTTTGTAAATAACTTGGTTATTTTTTTAGATAGAAGTTTAAAATTTTATAAAAATATGTTGTAACGTGAATTGTAATCAACAAAACAAGTCAATTTCAAATATTCCAATAATATCTTCATTGTTTTGCATTTAAGCTAACGATATGTGTCTTGTTTGTGAAAAATAAAAATTCTTTGATGCCTTAAAAAGGTCACTTTTTCGTTTCGTTAAAAAGACGTACCTAAAGGCAGAAATATTAAGAGAAAAAATAGACACAAGAACTTGTTGGTATTTTGTGCTTGTAAAAATATTTTGGTTTCTGAACCAATCGCGTCGGTGGGTTTTTTTTTTGAAAACACTTTTCTTAAGTAAGTACAAACATTAAAAAAAAAAAAAATTAAAAGGTCTTGTTTTGCTACAATTTATGTGTAAATAACCTCTACACATAAAAGCAAATGTGACAGTTGGTAAAGTATTTGGGTAAGAAGATGTGTTTTTTGACGGATTAATGAAACTTTATTGTTTCGCTTACTTTTTTATGCTAGAATTATATAACAGAGCCCAAAGAGTTAACCTTACCATTTTGTGGTAATTTACTTGACGTAAATTTGAACTGTTATAATGACTTTATACATTTTTGCAGGCAAACACAGGTGCGCATTTTTTGCATATTTCGTAAAAAGTTATGATACCTACCAATAGGTAGAATTAAAATGTAGGCACAGATGTTTGAATGATTTGTCCGTTGCCTCTTCTTATTGTACATTTTTCATTAATCCGTCAATAAAACACATCTTCTTACCCAAATACTTTACCTACTGTCACATTTGCCTTTATGTGTAGAGGTTATTTACACATAAATTGAAGCAAAACAAGACCTTTTTAATTTTTTTTTTTTTTAATATTTTTACTGACTTAAGAAAAGTGTTTTCAAAGAAAAAAAACCCACCGACGCGATTGGTACAGAAACCAAAATATTTTTACAAGCACAAAATACCAACAAGTTCTTGTGGCTATTTTTTCTCTTAATATTTCTGCCTTTAGATACGTCTTTTTAACGAAACGAAAAAGTGACCTTTTTAAAGGCATCAAAGAATTTTTATTTTTCACAAACAAGACACATATCGGTAGCTTAAATGCAAAACAATGAAGATATTATTGGAATATTTGAAATTGACTTGTTTTGTTGATTACAATTCACGTTACAACATATTTTTATAAAATTTTAAACTTCTATCTAAAAAAATAACCAAGTTATTTACAAAATGAAAAATTAAGTGTTATCAAATACATATGTATATCATTGTTCTTAACAACATAATGTATAATCACACTCAAGAAAAAAATTAGCAGAGTTTTTAATTATTTTTATAAGAACACATTTTTTTACAACATCAAAATTGGGTGATCTGTTTGATTACTGTTACTACGGTGCTAGTGAAAATTGTGATCAAATAATAATTAATAATAATAATTTTCAGTATAGCATAAGAAAAAATAAAAAAGTGCTGTAAAATTAAAAGAAGAATTTTGAAATTTTGTAGCCTACCCCATTGCACTCCCAAACGCTAAGAATTTCCAAGAATAAATGACAACATCTGCAGGTCCTTAGATTTTTGAGTTTATATATGTATGTATGTATTTCCTTTTTATTAATTTAAATATGGTCGAACTTCCCTATAATAAATCTGTATGGGACCATAAAATATGAAGTTTATAATACAAAAGAAATATTTTTTATTAGTTTATTTAAAATTTTCGGGGTTTTTTGTGTTAGAATTGCATTCTTCCATGTGGCCCTTCATCAATATCCTTAAAAAAGACAATTTTTATAAATTTTTAGAATAAACGCAATTTTTTTTTTTAAATAAGTAGTGGAATATAGACTGTTTAGCTATATTTTGTTAATTATTCAGCTTTATTAAATTCTAATAATATCTTTCTTTGGAGAAGTACTACTTTGTCCAATATTTACGTTTACTAAATACCGGAGCTGCTATCAACAACTACTCTTAGTTGGACTACTCTTTCCATCTTTTTTATATTTTTCATAAATTACCTAATTAAAATTAACTTGTTGCATTAGCTTTGAAAGTATATGATGCAGAGTTATTTTGAAATAATTCGTGAACTGGAGACAAATAGGTACGAATGAATATGAGTCAAATATTTATTTGCAAAATTTGTTCATTGTAAAAAAAAATTCATTAAGATAATTAATTTTATGGAGATCAAAATACGTTTAGATTAGAATGAAAAAGATGTATTTTTAAAATCAATTCATAGCTAAATTTAATGAAGTACATCTTTTAGTTTAAACCACTACTTATAAGTAATTAAAATCAATAAAAAAAATTATAAATAATAGGTATGTCATAATATCTATAACAATATAAGTTCTCCACATTGTTAAATGCATTACTGCCTGCGCTGCATCAGAAAAACAAACTTATTTAACATGTCAACGCAATCCTTATGATGCTACATATTAATCGTGCGATTATCATATATTTATATATATATCTACATATATATATTCCATTTTTCCGGTAATTAAACACAAATATTTAATAATTTAATATTTTATATGTTTGTTTCACTTAATACTAATATACTTTCTTTTACGATATGTCTTTTTGTTTCTAAAAAATACAAATTAATATATAATAACACATTTTAAAAAATAATAAAAATTATATTTTTCTTCAAAAATATATGGGTTATCGCATTTTTATCTGAAATATTTAAAATTGATTTTAAATCTCAAATAATTAACATTTTACAAAGTTTTTTGCTCTGCATGTAAACTTATGAAATGTTATGTTATTCTGCATTTAAGATGACGATATGTGCAGTTCTTTTAATTTTTTTCCCAATAATTTTTTCCTACAAAAAATGCAACAGACACTTTGGCTGGTTGCCTTTGCCAAAAATATTTTACACAAACAAATACACACACAGGCATTTCGAGCTGTAGTCATGCAAACTGTCGAGCAACAACAACATTACTAGTGACGATCGTTTTTAAAACTTTTTTTTCCCTCATTTTACATGACTGAAGAAAGGCAAAATTGGATTTTTCCTCAAAAACATGAATGAATTTGCCGAAATATTAACAATTCATTCATGACTGTGAAAAAAGTTACATATTTTACATTTTTCATTTATGTAAAAAATTCAAGAATGTTTGAATATGAGCGATCACATATGACTTTCTCTGAACTCTGTTTTTTTTTATATTTTGAAGAACACACACTTTTTAATTTATGTAGGTATGTAAATTTTTTTTTATATATGTATGTATGTACATATGTATATTGAAGAACAAACTTTTTGTCAGCTGTTGAAAACAGGGCGATCCAATTTTGTGTTTTGTTCTCGTCAAATAAAAAATGGCAGTATTACATATTCGTCAAGACATTTTATACATGCACCTTTTGAAATGTGGTATTTTTTTTAGAAAAGAAAACACCAAGGGTGTTTTTTGGTTGGAAAAATGGAAAAAAGAAAAATTACACTCTAATTGACGTGAACGGGTATTTTTTCATTTTTTTTTTGTAAAAAGTACAAACTGTCAAAAAAAATCTGCCAAATAATTCGTGGAGTCATTTATATTTTCAATATGCCAAATAAGTGTAAAAAGTGAATTAATTAATTCATTTAATTGTCGCATCATTAACTAAAATTGATAATATGTATTTACGAAAATAAGGGTATGTAAAGATAAATTTTCATGAAAACCATACAATATAAACGTTAAAATATTAAGGTCCGTTTTCACAACATACCGATAGCTAAAGGTAGGATTTTATCGGCCGTGTTTTATGATTACAACTTTACTTTAACCTAACAGGTACGATGAACCTTAATTTATTTTATTGCTCACTTTTGGTTAAAGTAAAGTTTTAAAAATGGAACACTTTTTATAAGGTTAAAGTCTGCTTTTAGCTATCGGTAAGTTGTGAAAACGGGCCTAAATTGCAGAAATGTTTACTTCATTCATTTCATTACTTTTTTTAATACTTTTTTAATAAGTTTTTTTATTGAACTCATTCTTAATATGTTTTTTTTCTTTTTGAAAGTTAAATGAGAAAGAAGTTATGTTTAAAATGTTGAAACTATAAAAAATAATTTTTAAAATCAGAGTTGTACAATTCAAGAGTTTATAAAAAGAGATGTAATTTTTCGTACTTTGTATTAAAAATTAGCAATTTTTTATGAATGGCAGCATCATTTCGTTTGACGTTTATAGTGGAAAATTACATCTTTTTATCCTGACTTTTTTACACTTGGTTATAGTTTGACAAAAATGTAACTTTTGGTGGAATTTTTTTCCTTGTGGTTGTTGTAACAAAAATTACATTTTTCCACTTTTCCATTTTTCCAACATATAAAAAAACTGAAATGAATACCCTTACCATTAGTATATTTTGTAATCTACATTGTTTTCCAATTTTCTTTAAACACTTTTTGCACGTGACTTCTTTTGCTCATTTGATTTTGAAGCATCGGGTTCGCTTTCCACTTCGTTACTCATTTAATTTATGTTACACAAACTTTCTCTTATTATATTTTGTACGACTACTCTTCCTTGCAGATTTTCGTCTCTTATTTAATGTATTACTCACAGACACTGCTGCCAACTTTTTTTAAGCTGCTCGTCAAATCGGACTTCAAAAACGTCTAAATATTTAATTTTTTCGTCAAAATCTCCAGGCAATTTTTTGGGAAAAAGCACTTTTTTCGCTGGGGATTTTTGGGGATAATATGGCAAGACCGATTTGGCAAGATGTGGGTACAAAGTTAAGTCTTTTTTGTGGTTTATAACCTTTTCAAGTGCTTGGTGAAATAGTTTTAGCTATGAGTTTTGTGCCATGAAGCGTTACTTTTGTTGAAAGAGTCTGTTTCTATAATGACTAAAACCAAAATCAATCAGAATGCAATATAAGTTATTAGAAGCTCTTTTTAGAATAAATACCTACACACTTTAAAATAATGCAGGTTGCTATGACAAATTTATTCAATCACCTCAAGTGCACTTTTTAAGCAAACAACATGTAAAACAAAATTGCATTGGCTGATGAATCAGAAGATTTTGATTCCCTCGTTTTTGGAATGATAAATAATGACGCATAACTATTTATCTTTTGCATGTTTTCGTTACCCTTGTTATATACCATACATTTATTTTAAATATATTACACAAATTGATTAATTTAAATAAATCAATGTGTGCATATTTTTCCTTTAACATAATATTATGTTTTTTATTTTAAAGGCAATGTGGGGATTTTTGGGGATAAGGTAATAGCTATTTTGGGGATGAGAAATCGCAAATCGGGGATAGGGCTTAAAATAAAACTGGGAACCCTGCTCATCTAGATTTGGGGTCCTTTTTTAAAGATTATATATCATGAAGCGGCAAACACAGATGGCGCATTCCTTTTATATCAATATAATTTCCTACTACGCATGACATCAATATTATGGCACCAACGACAAAACTGTATGTGATTTTAATTTATTTTGTTTGGGGAATATTTAAGCTTTGACTATGGAAATTATTTCGATAGGTAGAAATTTAAGGATGTTAGATAAATGTATCTATTTACATATGTATGTACATACTATAAGCATAAGCAAAACTATAAAAGTGAGTATAACCGTGCACATAAAAAAGTTATTTTGACAGGAAAACAGAACAAACTTAATAAGAAAATGTATTAAATCTGTTAATTACACATTTTCGATATTTTTTTAGCGGCAACGAGCCGCTGAGAGATATTTGAAATAACTTTATATTCAGCTAACCGCTGAAACGCATTTGCCCCGCAATTGACACCTAAAAAACGCGGAAAAATCTCCAGATAATCAGCAGTGCTCACAGTTTGTTTATAATGGAAACTGCACAATTTAATTGGCTGTGTGTACATCATATTATTTGGCGGCAAAATATGTTTGTTTTATTCGTCCATTGATTTATAATGTTTAGTGTGTTGACAATGCGCACATGTTAGCGCCATATGTTTGTTTTTTATATTACCCAATTTATTGAATAATGTGGAGCAAATTGGAAATAACAACAGCAATAAATTACTCTTTTGCACTAGCAAAATACAAAATTACAATAAATATGAATAGGTTTTTCTTGATGCAAACACGTTTTTTGAATTTTCAATTCGAAAATGTTATTTACGTGTTCGAATAATGTGTACTGCGTACTACGATTTTCTCATTTGGTGGATTCACATCGCCATAATGTCCTAAATAATATTTTACAATTGTTTAAAAAAAATACTCTTTTGGTTTTAAACAAAATTAAAATTTTAAGGCTGTGTTCATTGATTCGTCATAACTGTACAGAAGAAATCTAAATTATAAGCGGTTGTCCACAGCAGTCATATATATTTCTTGTAATTATTTAAAGACATATGACTTTACAACTATATGACTACCTTTTGAATACCGCAATTGTTTGTATTAAATCAACGGAAGGTTTTTCGAAACCAAAAATCCCTTTCAAAACAACCACCAGATAATTTTTTTAAGATTTTTGTTAAGAAAAAAATTGCCAATATATTAAAACGGCCATGCTTTTAAATTAAAATCAAATAAACTTTTTATCGGTGGAGATTTTCAATTGGCCTTTCAGTCAAAATGTACTTGTACGTGTGACGATGCTGGAAGGGAAACCAAAAATTTTATGTCGGTGAATATTACGTTCAGCACATGTCACGAGTGAATTCGCCTGCATGACAAGTGAAGTAAGAGAGAAGTAAGATTTGTCGTACTTACAGTAGGAAGTGCATAATATCACGCGGAATCGATTTCAAAACATGACTGACAAAGTACACAAAAACTGTTCTGGTTTTTCTGAAAACTTGAATATAAGTAAAATGTTATGGACTTACATTATTTCCAGTAGTATATTTTAATATATGGAAATACACACAGGAATTTTAAAGACTTAAAAAAAATTGTTATATAATCTATAATTTAAGAATTTATGGAATTTACTGTAGGAAAATGGCTGTGAATTAAAAAAATTTCAAATTTAACTTTTTATAACTTGTCGGTTTGGATATGTATATAAATAGTACATTTCCAATATTGCCAATCGTTTCCAAACCTAAATTTTCAGCGCCGAAAGGATTAAAAATTCGCCATATTTGACAGCCCCGCCCCTAACAGTTAAAAAGTGGGGAACAATGTAATTTTCCGTTTTTGTTATTTCTTAGTGTGAAGTACTAATTTCGTTTATTGTAAGGACATATTAGAAAAAATCAATTTATAACCATTCAATATACTAAATTTTGAATTGAAGTTTGACGAGTTTAGTGGCCAATTTCACCAATTCTATTTAAATATCAATTCATATTTAAAAACAGTTTTTCAAATAATTTTATTTTTATTTGACATGAAAAACGAACTTTAAACATAAATTAATATATATGTATGTAAATAAATTGGTGAAATTGGCCATTAAGCGGCTCATACACTTGCAATAAAATTGTTCAATTTTACGTATTGTACATTTTTATCGCCAATGTGTTTGTGAAATTCGAAGGTTGCACAATATATTGGCAACAATCAAAAGGCTTTTGATTTTTATTGCACAACGAAAAGAAAGTGAAATGTGTTGGCAACATTGTACAATGCTGTTTATGTTATTCCTATAGGTTTTGTTGACCTTTTTATTGAATGGTTGAAACCATTCTGCGACTTATTGCCTAATATAGGACAAAATGGAAATAATATGGCGAATATTATATACAATTATATTAGAAGTGTATGGGTCGCTTTACTAATAATTAGTATTGTGGTTATTTTGTTGAACTATTTATGGTTTTCAATCCAAATTTTGATATTTTAATTAGGCCAAAGTTCATCAAATTTAATTTTCATTAAATTATTTTTATGAAGAAGGAATTTTACGACAGGAAAATTTATTAAAATTTACTGATAATTTTTCATTCTTAACTGCCGCTGGGCTCGAACTCTAATAATATAAAAATATTTTTTATGAGAAAGCTCTCAAATAAATAAAAAAATTTAAGAGAAAAGAATTTCTTGTTTTGTTTTCTTAATTTGAAAATATAATTGCCCATAAAATTAAAATAAAGTTTGTTTTACAATGCAAATTTAAATTAATTTTAATGCTTTTCTCAATTAACAAAAGCCATTTCTTATTTTGGTTGTAAAAATTGTATCAGTCTTGGCAGCACTGGCAGTAATTTGCATTTATCTCTTTTTTTTTGTCTTATTTACTTTTTTTTGCAGATTTTCTTCTCTTTTATCATATTACGAAGCAGGGTTGATAAAGTCGGTACAGTTGTACTTTTTTGGTACAATTCAAAGCTAAAAAGTACGCTGGTACCCTCGTGACTCATCTGGTACTATTTTCAAATTTTTCAAACCTACATACAGTAGAATCTCACAAATTCGAACAGTCACAAATTCGAACCGTCCAGAAATTAGAACTGGCCATTTCTATGTATTGGACGCTCTGAAATTAGATTTCTGAAAGTGTTTTTTTGTTTGTTTTTATTTCTCTGTACTGTAATTAGATTTCTGAAAGTGTTTTTTTGTTTGTTTTTATTTCTCTGTATAGAATTTTTTATTTTTTTTTAATGATTTTAAACTTAATAGGCGGAAAACTAACTTAAACGCTCTAAAATTAGAACAGGGGGTTCTTATTTCTGGAATTTACTACGCGGAATCACCGAGTTATTGAAATTTGATATGCTTGTGCAAATTTGGGTGAGTTGATAGCTGAAGGTCAAAGTGAAGCGTTCATACGTGTGAAAGATACAAAAATATATATTAAATATGTTCAATTTATTAAATGTTATTAAATAAAAACAGTTTTGAGTTAAAGTAAAGCTTACACAACTATTCATATCTATCACTATTTCATTATATTTTTATCATTTTCTATAAAAAAAAAATTTCCAGAAATTCGAACTGGCCGGTGTACAAAGTGGTTCTAATTTGTGAGGTTCTACTGTATTTATATTTGATATAAAATGGCAACTCGTATTTACTGTGCAATGAATTTAAGGGGAGTTAATTGTTTGATGCAAATAACCTTGCGAAAATGCAAAATGTCGTAGCTTTTTTATGAAATCTAAGGGAAACTCTACTTTTTGTTGTTAACAAAACAGCTATGATATTTTGCATTTGCTTTTTTCCAAGACAATTTGCACGAAACTCTGAACTCCGCTATTGTGAATAGATTTTTGCACTTGTTCATTGAACGATTGCTTATGCCACATTCTAAATTTAGTATCAGCGGCACGCTTTATATTTTCTGGAGATATTGACAAGTTTTTAAAAGATTTAGAAAACCTCTTCTGCAAAAGTTCTACATTGTAGAAGTGACGAATTCCACTCAATTAAAGATTGTTTTGGAACGAACTCATAATATTTTAAAATATTCGTCAACAAGATGGTTGTAACGTCAAGAAGTAATCAACAGATTTTTGGAACAGTGGGAGACCACTCCATTTTTTTTTACTCCGAATAATTTTGAAGGAGATTTTACAAGCGCTTAATTAAATTTTATTATATTGGGACTTTCTATTCCTTTCCTGTTTCTGCAGTACATATTGAAAATTGTAAACACAATAAAAATGGAAATGCAATCCAAAGATGTTCGTATGCACATATTTTTAGAACGCTCAAACATTTTATCTTCGTTTAAAATTCATGATTGAATTTTGAGAAATATTCGTCAATTTTCCGCAAAAAAGTGTATGAAAACGCTCTCTGGCGGCAATCAAAAATAAAAGTTAATGGATTGCTCGACCCTAAAAACCGTATGATACAGGTCTGGCTACATCAAATACAATTTGTTTGCCTCTATTCTTGAACATTTTGGAAAACTAATTATGAAAAATCCCGGGTTCGAATTTAATTTTTGACCTAATGGTTTCTTTAAGCTGCTATGATTAATTGTTAGCACTGTTGCCAATTTTTTTAGTTTTTGATCGAAAGAAACGGGTTTTAACTTTTTAATGACGGTTTTTTGTGGGGAAAAAACGTGGGCAGTATTGTTTACATTTTATCAAATTGTATTTCTTGTTCTTTTTCGCATTTGTTGTTTTATTCAGTCAATCCTAAAAAAATCCAATACAAAAAATAGCAAGCATCATAACACCTTTAGCAAAGTTACTTGGAATATGTAGTTTGTTGTTGTTTTTAAAAAAAATAAAAAAAAATTTATAATAAACTGACTTAGTACTATTGGGGCCGAAAAAGTACGATTTTAAAAGTTCGTTGGTTTGATATTGGTTTATCATCCCTGTTATGAAGTATTAAGTCTGCATTTCGTTTGTTCAGTCAATTACGTTATGGAAAGCTTTTTCATTCATAAAATAACTTTCTGGTACTTAAATTTGCGATTTGTGTTGTTATTGTTGTAAGCAGATGTATGTTTGTTGCAAAAAGCTTTTGTAGATGGCAGTGTTTATTTTGTCAACATTGCAGCAGTTGTTGGTATTTATGTATGTATGTATGTATGTATGTATGTATGTTTGCATTACAATTGAAAAACTCACCATGATGTTTCAGTTACTCTACTACTTTAAAATATTTTGTGAATTTGCAATGCGCTGTATCCGTTCTTTAAATTTGGATGCTGGCTTCAACTTGGCAGTTCTTGTGTTTAAACCAGGGACCGTCTCTATTGATTTTTTTTCAAAACGTCAAGCCCCAACCACAACGTGCTTAAGTTGGCTTCAGCAAATGTGTGAATACATATTAATTATATGAGGCAAACTATATTGAACTTAAGCAAACTTTTTGCTAAGTTTAATGAAAACTAATCGCACATTCCAAGGTATATTTACACAAGGTAAACTCGTTGGCCCATATGTTTGTCAGCTGTTTACCTTAGTTGGAACACCAATGTCAAATTCCGTGTATATGAGCCAAAATTTGTACATGTGTGCGTTAAAATTATATGAAGACAATTTTGACAATTCCGTTTCACTCGGTTATTTTTATAGAGCAGCATGTTTACACTCCCAAATGAGTCTACCTTGTGTAAATATACCTTGGCACATTCCGTACGGAATCAAATGTTTTTTATTTTGTTTTTTTTTTTTTAATACATTAAGAGACTTTTTGTTAATTTTTGACAGTAGGTTAAGCAAGGCTATGCATTAGGGGTATAACCAAAAAAATACCTATCACGACGGGGTGGCCACTGATGTATGTATATCAAGAAAACAGTTTTTTGAGATCAATTTGGATAAAAAACCAAATATCTTCCACAAGTTTGATTCCACGTTCCGCGCAAATGTTACTTCGTTGTTACTTGTGAATTTTATAGCCTTCCCAATGTTTAAGAAAGCATTCCCGAGCATGTGTAAATTGTTCCAGTGATTGCTTTAAAGATTCAAAATCAATTTCATTAAAGCTGTGGTCAGAAAACCAAACGTTATACCAGGCTCCACATATAAATTCGCAAACTCTGTATAACTTTTCACGATATTTCGGAATGAGTATAAATGCTAGAATTGCAAGCATTTCTCTTGAATTCCATCTTGCATTACTTAGCAGCGGTATTGTTTTAAGATTTATGAATGGGAATTTTTTCTCCTCAATGACGTATCTAAAAGCTTTACCTAATTCCTACAAATATTGCATGTCGTCTCGCCACTTTATACATATTTGAAATTTTTATTCGTTCCTCATTTTGTTGGTATAATTGTTTCAACTGGGCGTAGTTGTTTACCAATTCGTCAACGAAATCGTAAAATATTTGGAGAAGTACTTCTTCCATCTAACGAAGCATCCATAACATGTCTTAGAACAAGATCTAAAACATGGTGCTGACATCCGATGTACTGAGGTGGAGACAAAGACATTGCTACAAAATGGTTCTGCAGTAGCTTAACAACACCGTTTCTTTTACCAGTATTCAACTAGTATATGGGATAGAACCTCTCTGTCTTAGCGAAACTGTAAACAAATGAAAATAAAATAAACACTTGGGATTATGAGGTTGGTTTCATTTTGTTTGAAAAAAGAGTTTCCGTGTTATTTTAACATATTTTTAACTGTTTGGATGTAGTATAATTGGTGGCATAAGTCTTATTTGTGAGATAGCATAAAAATATAAATGAATGGTTTGTGTTTTACAATAAGGACATTGTATTTTTAATAAACAAAACCAAAATCCAAATACTAAACTTCAAAGTGATTTGGGGGGAACTTTTTTAGCGCCCGCGAAAAAGTGACCCCACTTTTCATCATAGATTTTCATGGTCTATATGGCATGGATAGGTATTTTTTGATAATTTAAAAAATTGCTCAAAAGTTATACCCCTACTATGCATAATATGGTTTCGGTACGATTTTTAATACAATGGTGAAGGGTAGATAGGATTCGACACAGCGGAAGTTGCTTGCTTTTGAGCTATTTTTTCAGAAAATAATTCAAATTTTTCGAGTTTTATTTTGTACTCAGAAAATAAAAGTTATTTCAAATTAACAAATTATAGTTTACAAATTAACTCCGAATCTTAATTAGACACTTATTTGGTTACCATTATTTTTAGGACAGAAAAAACTCTTTCTGTTGTGACTTGTATTTGATTTTTGCAATAAATAATAAAAGCTTAAGTCAAAATTTCGTGTTTTGAGATAGAAAACACTCAAATAAATGAGTGCTTTTAATATAAATTTTACTACACGTCCAGTCTCTTCTGTTGTGAAAACAGCACATAAGGATTTTGTCTAAAATAAATTGTGTATTTTGTTGTGTAAGTTAAAATATAAATGCGTGAAGTTAAAAAAAGAGCCACAAAATAAAAAATCGATGAAAACAAATTTTAATTTTTGTTTATTTTTGTGAAAGTGCTGCTGTATCATAATATGATTACTTCTTAAATTATTATGATTACCATGACAATAATATGATAACTTCTTAACTTTTTATGATTAACAGGATAAGAATATGTTTAAGGGAAAAGTAATATGATTCAATAATAACCATTATATGGTGACTACAAGTATAAATCTTATCATAATATGTTGCTCTTAGAATATGTTTACCACAACCATTTTTATTCTTTGCGTGTACGTCTATATAATATTTTTTCATCTTAAATAGATTTTAGGAGAAAGGTTTATATGAGTCCTGTGGTCTATTTTGGACGTATAAAGCTACTTATTAAATATTTGACCAAATAAGCGTAACCACTACTTTTGTTAATAGTAAGTGAGATTTAGCAAACTCTTAATATCACAAAATAAAGCTTATTATACTGCTAGACATAGCAGAAAACTGTTTTATGTAAGGTGTGGAATTAAAATCAAAATAAATATTGGAAATAAAGGAAATAATTATTTAGTTTGCTCGTTGGCTCCGTTTTTTTCGTCAAATATTTGACAAGTGTGACCGTAGCTTAAGCAGTACAACATTTTGCCTAGACATACTCGCTGTTATAGAATTTAGACAGATTTTATTTGGTAAAATGATTGAGGTTGCAATAGAATTTATTTAAATGCAAAATTTTATCTCAATGCAGAAATAATAAGATTTTTATGGACACAAAGACTTTATTTCCGAAAGAAGTTTGCACGGCGGCTATGTGAAATTATGCACTGACTCGCACCGTTTTTGAAAGCATTCCTCGGTATGACAGTTAGAACATATGTAGAACACATATTTTTATATTTCACACATCAGCACAAATGCATAATCCCCTCACAACCTTTTGTGGGGTGTGTATACCTGTAGATACCCTGTAAATCATATTGGACCACCTGATCCAATTTGATTAAATGTACTTCTTCTTGGACTGGTCCGATGTAATGCAAGCATGGACCATGTCATTGTTAAAAAGTGTTTGTAGTGAGACGACATGTCTTCGTTTTTTAACGACATGTTTTCGCATTTAAACGAAGTTAAAACTAATCGTCTTGTGTATACAATGGAGTAGTTTAAAGACTCCTCCTTTGTAATCCAAAGCTGGGTTATATGGTGCTGCCCTTGGACATCGTAATGTTAAATGGAGCATGATTTTTCCATACGTTTGGGTAACTTTTGGCGCAGTCCTAGTCCCTTAAGGGCTACATTTTGCACTCGTGTTTGGACGCTCCTAATATTTGCAGGGTATCGCCGTCTCACTAATACCATTGCATACAATTCTTTCCTAAGGTCTGATCATTACAATTTTATTTTGAAAACTAACATACTTGACGCCACATATTCGTATATTTGAAACTTTTTTAAAAAATTTAAGATGTTTTTTTTTAATATTATTTAGAAAAGTTTGGTATATACACGAACACTACAAGCCTAATGCACAATTTGGAATTATCGTAAATTATTGACAAAAACCTTTTAAGAGTTTCATTAAATTCACCCCCAATTCAAAGAATAAAATGTTATCTAACATACGAAACAAGAACAAATGAGGCGTTCAAATCGAACATGAGCCATTTTTTAGTTATTACAAACGACGATTATGGCCACAACAACTTCAAGTATTTATACGACAATTTTAAAAAGCACTTTGAGCGCAAAAAAGTGTCTAGAATTTTTAAATTTTTTTGTTGCTGGATCTCAATTGGTTTTTGGGCAGTAAATACAACCAATAATAAGTTGCATATAATAGTTGTTGAACAAAATTCCAATACTTATCGCACAAAAAACATGGTCGAACATGTTGAAAATTCACACGTCCACCCATATACGTCATTTGCAAACAAAAGTTGCCTGTTTTTGACTTCTTAAGTAGGAAGCATTTATATAAATTGTTATATTTTTTGCTTAGCTGTTTTGTACGGACGACATACTTTTAGCTTTCAAGAGTTTTTTTTTTTGAAAATATTAAAATAAATAGGAAAGCACTAATCCGTTACGTTTTATGAAGTTGGAAGTAAACAACTTAGTTTTTGAGTCCTGTGTAGAAATTCCATTGACAAAAGACATCTTTGTTGGCTCACGTTCAATCTATAAGAAAAAGTAATCGTAGATGAAAGTCAACCAGCATTTGTTTGAATACGCAAAAATAATTACATATGTACGTCTTTTAAATTTTTTTTTTTTTTTTTGTTATTTAACTTATTACATCTGTCTACTTACTAAGTTGATTTATTGCAATATTTGTTTCGTTTCTTCTTTCTGTTTAATATCTTGCAAAAATTGTGTCTGTCTATGTATAATAAAACCAATCGAAAACGTTTGGGCAAAAAAAAAAAAAAAATATTGGGACTTCAGACCACTTTCTTATAAATCCTTCAAAAAGCAAAGAAGAAGAAAAAATAGTGCAGTTGCAAAAAACTTTTTTTAAAAAAGATTTGCTTTGAATGCTTTTATTTGGGTGGACATTTTACTATCAGTCTACTTCGTAAATATTGGCACCGGTGTCATATCAGCAACAAAACTTGTTTAAAACAAAATATAAGTAAATTAAAAAAAAATCGAGAACGAAATACAGAATTATGTACATTTACGTCCGCCTTTTTATTGGATAAGTGTTTTATAAAACAAAACGTTAATTGGATATCAGTGTAATTTTATTTAAATCTGGTAATTTTTCTTCATTTCAAGAGTAATTTAAAATTTTGCGAATACTAACACTCTGGGACACAGTATGTGAGCACTGTTTTTATGTAGTACATATTTTTATTTTACCCAGTAAACATTTTTACTGCATGCCAACAAATAGATGAGGTATATTGATTTTGTCATTGTATTTGTAACACATCGGAGATCCTTTAAGTTTTCCTACATAAATATCCCTGCGGGAAATTTGTGTCAATTGGTCCAACAGACTGGTCCTGGGATTTGTGAAAATAGAACAAGTACAAAAAGAAAGGACTCATGACCAGTGAAAGAAGAACCAATCCCTTAACTGGTTTATGAAGAACGAAAAGGTAGGAAAATTAATTAATTTCAGTACAGTCTTCAGCGGTGCTGTGACACATTTGTTGGTACTTTTTAAAATTTGGTTCGTGAATATAATTCTAGGACTTGTTTTATTGAAAAACTACTACATTGTATTGAAATAATACTACATTGTAGTAACTGACACTAAGTACGTTCATTGATATTACTTCTGCGACTGGTCAAATGGTGTCAATTGACCCCCTCCAATGACAACCCCATGTAAAAGTGATAGGTCTTATTCATATAAAGTGTTAGAATTGGAACCGGTCCCTACCACCAAAGACCTATCACGGGACTACTTTGGTGTCAGTTCGCTTCCCTCTAGGGATGTATTCGGGAGCCTTTGTTTGCAAACTAGAAAACGTTGTCGGTCCTTCTCAGGTTAAAAATATTTCATATTGCCCTCTTTAAAATATTATCGTTAGTGCAGGAATTGGATATGCAAAAAATTTTGCATAAATACTTTAATATAATAATATTGTTTGCATTGCAAATATTACTCATACGTACATATATATAATTTTCGAAAAGGTAAAATTTCAATTAGTTAAATAATTTTCTACAGCAAGTAAAAATGCTACATTCGGCTGTGTCGTATTTTTTATAATTAGAATTTGACCTGAGTCAGCGTATTATATGATCGGTCTCTAACAACGAGTTTAAATAAAGTCATTTAAAACTAATATTAAGCTTGGTCTACACAATATGTTGAATCAGCAAATTTAAGTTGAAAAATTTTATTTCAGTGCCAACATATCGTGTAGACACCAAATTTTTCCAACAAACGTATGCTTACAAGCATATGACAGGCATTTGTTAACAAAGTCAGCAAACGTTTGTTCACAATTATAGCATATCGTTTAGACTCCAAATATTTTACTTTTCAACAAATTTTCTACGTATGTTGACAAATATGTTATTTGTTGAAAGTCGTATGCAAGCTTTTCAGCATACGGCAAATTTGATAGCATATAAAATATATAAAAATTAGTTTTCCTTCAATTACTTGCTTAATTGTGTACAGAACCCTGGAACTTATCGCACTAAGAAGTGCTTTGAAAAGAAAACAGGTTGCCAACGAGCTTTGTTTTTGAGTTATAGACCATAAAATTTGATACATTTTTCCGAATATCTCTTGAAGTATAAATTGGACTTCAACAATATGGTTGTCGCTGAAGGGTGTTTTTACATACCTTTTACATGGTATATAAAACATGCCGAATTATTAACCCATTAAGAACCAATTTCAAAATTATTTTTTTTTGTAATGTATTTTAAGAAAATGGTTCTTATCTTAAAGTTTTGTCTTTAAAAATGTATTTTTGTATATAAAATATTTTATGGAGAACGATTCAAGCTTTCATATAATACAATGTATGGGACGGTAGTAATAAATCTTTTTGTTTAATATATACATCGGTTTGAGTAAGCACGTGGTAATAATTTATATACTTTATGTAATTGTTTGCCATACCAATTTTACTCTATGTTATGGCAAACACCGGCTACGCTTATCTTTCTTTATTGCCGATCTTTGACTGGACATAAAGGTTTATTTAATGATATGTCAAATACCGGCTTTGCTTAGCTGAGTTAATTTTCCTTATTTAAACCAGAACCCCTTCAACCCAAAAATAAATATTTCTATTAAAAACTCCAACCCGATTGATATTTAATTTTTTAAAAATCGTTTTCTATGAAAATATATTACGCTACGAAATTTCGAGATCATCGGTCCATAATTTACTATGGTCCCCATATAAAATCAATTCTCAGAAAATACTTAAGTATGCCTAATACGTAGCGAATAACGCTATTATAGTAAAATTTAATCTGTCATAGTTATAATAGTTATATAAAGCTGGAAATCACACAACTATCTAAGTTTGGAGAAGAACGGCCCATAATTTACCATATAAAGCCGAATGTGGGACATCATTTAAATACGCCGAAAACCTAACAACTATTAATACTGTGGTGACATTTAGTCCAATTAAGATTTAAATGGCTAGAAATAACACGTTGCATTTTGTGATAATCGGCAAAAAACTCGGTATACTTAGGTCTCGTATAAAGCGGGACTTTAAAACGGTTAAAATATTGTATAACTGAATTGAAATTTGGTTGAATTAATGTTTCTTATTACTAAAAATTACGCAACCGAATTTTATGATGCTCGACCCAAAAATCCTTTTAATACGGCTAAACTAATACAAATTATGATAGTTTATTCAAATTTGGTCAAATTAAGTACTATATGAAAAACAAGTCGTTCAAGTCCGATCATTTAGTAGTAGTAGAATATAAATACAATTACTTGAGACTGTACCTAATATGGTACTCATGACCAATCATAGGCCCGATAAAACAAAATAAGGTTATGAATCATTTGAGAGTTTCTTACGCCAAATATTATCCAGATATCTATATGATATTTGCTAGTCTTAAAGAAATTTTAGAGAGGATTGACATAGTAGATATTATAAAAGTCACCAAATTCTATATCAACACCTTCATTTTTAAGGAAGTTATGGTATTTGTAATATTTTTCTGAGTGGTATTTGAATGGGAACTAGTGAATTAGGTTGTAGTATAAGGTTTTTGGCCCAAATTTAGTCTAAATACCAACATAAAAACTTGGTTTATGTGCACAAAGACTCTAATCCGGAAAGAAGTTTGTTTGAGATCTTTGAGATATTATGGACCGTTCCTCGCCATTTTAAATTACAATAAATAATTACAACCAATGTACCAAATTTCATCCAATAATTGCGACCTGTACTTTGCGCACATGGGCATTTAGCCAGACGGACAGATGAACATCAATATATCGACTCAGAAAGTGATTGAGTCGATCGGTACACTAAAATTTGGTTATAGGACCAATATGTTTAGGTGTTGCGGGTATTAAAATGAAACCATAAAACATTCTGCTGGTCGGCCCATAATTTACCATAGGTCTAGCACTGCAACAAATAATAAAACTGGAAGGTTTAATTGATAATGTTTTGATCACTCCTGAAGTATTCTAAATCTCCGTGGATTTTGCCCAGCCAAATACAGCACTTTTACTGATTCAGTATACATGATTATATAATAAAAATATTAATTTTTGCACCAAAAGAGATCATTTATAAACATTTTAGAGCCTACGGCCTTGTAGCCATGGTCTCGTTATTCATTAGTCTATAATTTGTAATTATTTTCTAATGCTATAAATAAATAAATATGTATGTAAATATCAAGGCCCATCTATCAGGTCTGCTTACTTAAACAAAAACAAAAAACGATTCTTTTTAGTTGTCAAAAATTTACTACCCCATATACAAAGCAAAAGGAAAAACGTGTATTGTAAGCAAAATGTAAACAACTTTTGACAACTAAAAAGAAAATAAACAATGATCATCAGCCTTGGGAAATATAAACATTTTAAATAAAATAATAAAAAAAGAGAATTGTCAAATTCATTTGTAATTTTGAAACAAATATTCAACATACATATCAACATACGAAATTCAAAATATCGTGTAGACACAAAAATTGTATGCTAACTTATACCATGTTCGCACGACAGCGTTTTTTCGGAATTCACTCTCTTATTCGTAATCCATAGCCTAATTATAATCCAAATTACATAATTTGTCATACAAAATTTTGAGATCGGATTATCTCATTTGTACGTAATTAAATTTGTATTACCCTGTGCATTACTTTAAGATCAATGTGCTCTAATTTTTTTCCATCACCAGCTGTCAAAGCACTAAAAAAAAACAAAATATAACATACACAAAGAAAAGTTAACAAAAGCAAAGGAAGTATTTTTTATTATAAAATTTAATGGAATCCAAAAAAGAAAATAAATATTTTATATGTATGTAAGTATTTCTTTGAAATAATATTTTTTAATTACTTGTTCTTTTCATTCTTAATACAAGTTACCGCAAACAAACAATTAAATTTAGCAATAAACAAAATTAATAAAAACAAAAAGACGAAGAAGATGAACTGTTAAAACCGATTAGCAAATTGCCGGCGAACATGGTAATTCAAATAAGTAATTAAAACAGGGAGCGAAGTAATCCAAAGCACCGTGCGAACATGGCATAATCCCAGCAAACACGGAGGTTTGATTTCAAATTGAAAATGATTTCAAATGATTTTCAAATCATTATCAAACATTTGTCGTTTGAGAAAACGTTTGATAATGATTTGAAAATCATAGCGTTCTCAACAAAAAGGGGAAATTTCAAACGTAATTCTCAAATGTTTTTCAAATGTGGATTATAATACAATGTGGAATATAAATAAAACTATTTAATTTTTTTAATTTAAAAGCATTATTTATTTTAATAAACTTTGAGATAAACATTCGGTACCATAGCTAAAAGATAAAATAGTGTTCTTTCCGTCCTCTAATTCTTGGAAAGACAAAATACTTGGCTCCCTTTTATTTTGAGGATTGTAGCACCGCGATCGTTTTATTTCCCGTTTTATTGTTTTTCTTTTTTTTCGTATTTTTAATCATTGTAATTTCTCACAAATAATTTTTATTTTTCACAAGAAATAAACTGTTCACTTTATATTAAAATTTATTTTTAATAGTAAAACACATGTAACCACAAGGAAAATAAATTTACTTTAACCGCCATTTCTAATGCTTACATTTATTTTTCGCTTTAGTATTGACAAGTTTATTTTTGATTTGATTTTAACATTTGACAAACATTTGACATCAAATTGAAAAAACATTTGATATCAAATGTTTATTTTCAAATCATTATCAATTTGAATTTAAATGTTAAATCAAACAATTGAGAAACGTTTGAGAGTTGCGTTTGCTGTCAAATGATAAAGTCATTTCATATCAAAGGTTTGACTTCGTGTTTGTTGGGATATGTTGAAATATCATTTGCTGGTATACATATGTTGAATTTTAAAAATTTGGTATTTTCAGCATATCGTCTAGACACCTAACATATTGAATATGTTGATAGAGGCATTTGTTATTATTTTTAAGCATATGACTAAGCTTTAGTCGTTAAGGTTGTTGGCTTATGAAAGTAATTTTCAAGTGGGGCTTTATATGGAATCTATTGAAAATTATGTTCGGATAATCATAAAATTTGGCAGTGTTTTTTTCTGGGCACTACACTAAATGAACGAAATTTCTTCACGATCTGATTTAACGCTACGTGTTAAGTCACGATCAAGATCTAAAAAGACGTGAGACTTGCGGTAAATTCCAAAATCATCATCACAAAATTTTTTTATTTCTCTGTTTATCCAAAAATTAGACCCAATTATTTAATTTTTAATATAAATGGTCGTTATTCCATCATTAAAAAAAAATTCCGTCGTAAGATACATATGGGCTACTTCAAATTTTTTGAGCGCCTGCTGAAACTGACATACTATGGCTCTTATTTCGTTAAGTTTTATGAATTGTAAAAAACGTTGTACAGGGTTTGGATGACTATACTTGAAGGATATGACGTGCAAAGTTTTACGTTGAAAAGTCCTCACCTTAAGAATTAGAGGTCATCTAAAATTCGAACAATTAAAAAAACGACTTGAAACTTGCAAGAGTTTTTTCATTCATTCCGTTTTCTTTGTAATAGTTTTAAGCTTTCAGATCCAAACCCATACAAAATATAGTCAGTAGACTTGGAGGATATATCCACTAAAAAAAAATTTTGATATCGCTGCTGGGTGAAAAGTTGCATGGTGTTTTAAAGTGAAACCAAAATTTTTGAAGATTTTACATAGAGTTTTTGAGCCGTTTAATAAAAATGAGTTTTAAGCGCAGAATTAAAAAAACTGCGTAATTTTATAAAGTTTGAGGTGTATCAAGTTGGTGTCAGCGCACCAATAACGTATCACGGACATCACAAACTGAAAAGAAATTAGAGTAAATTTTTTAAAAAGGTATCATTTTTGCGTCTGACAATCTGAATTGCATTTTAAGTTGGCTAGTGTATTGCGTGATGTGAGTAACTTCGTAAAGGGCACCTTCGAGGCGAAAACGCACTTTAAAATTTTTAAACGCAAACATTTTATGAACTTTTGAAAATTTTTGCAAAAAACAATTTATTTTTAAGCTTTTTTTTATATCAAAACATGTCATGGGAACATGTTTAGGTATCTAAATAGATTCATCGCGACGGACTAAACTGATAAAGTTCAAAAAAAAACAAATTTTTTCAACCCTGGCACGTGCAGCGGCAGTTTTTCCAAACACATTTCGCTTTGTGACAACTGAAGCGCTGTATCAATTCCGCTCAAACGTACATCGAATAGAAGACTTTACTGAGCTTGATACTAAAATTGAAAACGCACCAAAAAATGTTAAGGATTTAAATTTTATGGAGGAAACAAAATGTTTCTAACCTCAAAAAGCATCCTTGTATGAAATAATTGATTTGGTTTCAGATTATACATTTTAAACGTTATGGAATAAATATCTCAGTAAGTATTGACAAATATATTAATACTACACTAAACTCAGAAAAACTAACCATTTTAGAGGTATTACTGATCTAAATATATAAATTGGTTAAAAAATAATGAGTGGTAAAGTTTAAATGGTTATATCTCTTAAGCCATTAGCGATAGCCAAATAGTTTTTTCCCGAAATATTGCAAATTATGTCTTATACTAGCCGTAATTTTGTAAAATGTTTAACAATTTTAAATAAATTTTTTTATATTTTTTTTCCAGTGTATTTTAAAAAGTATTCAAGCTTTTACAAATATTTTAGTGTGCTAAGAAAGCCCTTAAGGGGTATTATCCACACGCGTTATTCTTTTTCAATTTTAACAAAAACTGTAATTTTTATATTTTTTTTTAATTTTTAACTTTAAACCGCAGTACAATTTGCGCCGTGTAATAAAAATGATAAACGCGAACTGATTTCACATGCTCAAATATCGGTTTATACACACGCAAATCAAATTAAAAAAATGTCTAGGTGTCGTAAATTTTTGAAGTTGCTCATATTAAGTTTTTATATGGAGTTATTTCAATTTGTATTAATTCATCTTTTTTTTTTAATTTAAAATTTGAGGAACGGTTTGTAACAATAACGGTTTGTTGGCTTGTTTTGTATAGTTTTTTCCCTGGGTTCGGTGAAAAGCGACTTCGTTTGCGACACTTTTATCGTGTTGCCATAGCAGATATTTTTGCTAGCGAAAATGTTTCTTCTTCTTAGTTTGGCAAAAAGTGAGATCGGTTACTAATTTGAAATTGTTTACCAGTTTGGAGTTTTCTAATTTTTTAGAATTGGGTTTTGTTTTTCATGATTTTAACAACATTTCGCAACCAGTTTATTGCTAATTTTTAGTTTTCTGTAGAGGTAACACATGATTTGATTTTTCCTTTGTGATAAAGCGCAAACCTAAGTAGGCAGATCAACAATAAACCGTTAGGATATGTTAAAAAAAGTATGTGCATATACTGCCCAAAAATATTTGAAATGTCAATCTATAAGGGAGATTGGGGTACATTTGGCTCTAAAACTCTTTTCCTGTTCTACGTGGAAAAATTATATTGAAACTAAATATTTTCAATATCACGGAATTTGATTTTCATTCTCAGTAACATTGTTGTTAAATCTTTTTTTATTTTGGGCCAATGCTTTTAACAGCTTTAAAATGCAAAACTATGCTTTTCTCAGGAAATGTTCACACCCTCATTGGATAATTATGTACCTAAATTTTTACGAGAAAGTAAATACTACACACAAATATTTTGTTTTTGTTATTTTCATATTTTTTTGCTGATTATTTTATATAAAGTGGCTTAAAAATTTCAATGCAAACATTGTAGGCAATGTCCGATTTTTGAAAATGCGCGGTGTCCATAACGTTCTAATCCTCTGGAATAAAACAACAAATAATTCTGAAGCATACAAAAATAAAATTAAATTTCTTTCTAACGGATCTTAGATTTCGATTTACATTATTCAAAATTATAGTTACTTTTCGTTTAGTTCTGAGACGCTTGCAAACTAATTATTATTTTTTTTTCTTATTTCCAGGTGAGCAATAATGACGATTTGTTGTATCGTAAGTAAAATTATTCATACATTTTATACATTTACAATAATATCAAGCCCTATCAGCGATTATATCCTAAGCGCCAAAAATTTAATTTTACAGGGAAAAAGCGTTTATTACTATTTTCCTAACTTAATTTGGATTAAGATGGGCTTCAATCCGCTCGTTATTGTAATGAGCACTTATAACCTATTTGCAAGAAAAAAACTAAATTTCGATATAGTGTCGCTTACGATATAACCGCAAAAAGAAAAAAATTATTTTAATATGCTTGTGTATAATTGTTAAAGGTAGAAGTACATAACACGCGTTCATTCGTCGACGTTTTTCGAGCGTTTAAAAACTTTAGCGTATGAAAAATTGCAAGCTACACAACACGCGTTACAAAAGCCGTTTCTGTCAGCTGTTTTTTATTTGTTTACTTATTTGTGCATTGAAAACGGATTCGAAAGTATATCAAGATTTATTTAATTTAAAATGTAACAAGAAAATACAATATAATAGTCTGATAGTGTATAAAGTCATTTCTGAAAAATTGAAGGAATGTGACTATTACAAAAAAGCTTTATAAAATACATAACTGAAATTTAGCTCATAGAATAAATTCGAAAAATAAAAAATGTTGAATATAATATAAAGTAACCTTCAGAAGGAAATAATTCCCAGTTTCTATTAATTTATTCTTTTTATATAAATATTGTATGTTTTTAAAGCTCTTCAATAAATTTTTCTTTCACGATTCGCAAATTTGTTAAATTTTTGTTTTTATTGTCAGCTGACTACTTGTCAAAAATACACAACGCGTTAAAAAGTTCAAAGTTAACCAACTTTCTGGCGTTAACGCGTCAAAATATTTTGCATGTAGCTTGTTCTATTAAAATACACTAGTTTAACTTTTTTTGACAGAAGTCTACAGAGGGCGTGCACTAACGCGTGGTATGTACTTCTACCTTAACAAATGCAGATTTTTAACAGTGCTGCCAGAAGTTTTTTGTGTTGCCAGAAATTTTTTTTTAGAAAAATACCACATTTGCACAATGAATAAAAGTGGTATGCCCACGATCAATCATAATATGCACTGCAAATTTACAAATTGCAAATTTGCACAAAAACCATCGTGATTACTTTCATTGATTTAAATAATTTTTTTTTAAGATTTTTTTTTGTTAAAATGGAAATTTTTTGAAGAACCTTTTTTATAATATGTAATTAAAAAAACAAATTACGCAAAAATGCTAATACAAATATGCAAAAATAAGCATTTAAAACCAAAATATGCAAAAATAAGCATTTAAAACCAAAATATGCAAGAATATGCATTTTAACTTAAATATGCAACAATATGCAACAACAAATCGATCCATTTTATCGCAAATTGAATGACTCGAAAAGATAATTGGTCGACATCGATCTTACACTATCGACAAAAACATGCATTTGAAATTTTATTTCGGCCATGTCTTAATTTTTGCAGTTAAATCGGCTTGTGCTTTGTTGTGATACAGACGTGTGTTCTTAACCCCGTATACGATTTGAATTATTAATTAATCACATTTGATTTTGTAATATAAACATTAAACGAATGGACACAAAAAAAAAAAAAAAATTTTTTTTTATTTAAATTATTTAATATAAAAGTAAACAATTATCAAAAACGAGAAAATTAAATAAAGAAAAAAATATATGCGTATAAATGTTCGTACATATGTAAGTTGTAAAATACAATAAATAATAAAAATGTTAAAAGCACAGCAAAATGGTGAAAAAGAAAAACACATTTTTGTATGAGTAAAAACAATGAAATGAAATAAAACTAAATGAAAATAAGGTGTATGTAATGCTAGGAACACAACTGGGACGAACGGCGAATTTCGTCTAGCACAACGAATTATTCGGAAGAAATTCGCTGTAAAAATTCGGCGTATGGAACACAATAACGACGAAAAACAAAATGGAAATAAAGTATGTTGTATAAACAAGAAATTGTGATACCATATGAACATTAAATATTTACTTCACAAACAAAATATTAAGAACAACTTAACTAAAATAATTTTTTATTGTTAATTTTTTTCAGTTTGTATTTTATATGATATTCATTTAAAATTTTACAATTTCTAAAGTAAAAAGTAACTTTTTTTACTAAAACACTTTCCATTTTGAAATAATATGGCTATACAGTACTGATTTGTTCGTCGTTCCTAAATTTGGGCATGTGCTAGGCCTAAGGCCGCCTTTGCACAAAAGCTCTAATTAGCGAAGCCGGTATTTGTTATACCATAGAGGAGAAAATCCTTGCGCCCATCCGAGGGCCGTCTATGCAGAGAAGATTTAGTTAGCGAAGCCAGTGTATGTTATACCGTAGAGGAGAAAATCCTTGCGCCCGGCCGAAGTCTCAAGCATACTATATATCGCATGATTTTTGAAACCAAAACTGTACAATTGTATTATACATATTGGGGTCTTATTTCATTTCAGAAATTTGACTCTTATTTCATATGAAGCAAGCCCCAAAAATTAGGGTATTATTTCATTTCTGTTTGGGGCGTTATATTATTTCGTTGGGGGTTTATTTAATTTTCAAAATAAAAGGGTTTATTGCATATGAAATAAAGCCACACACTTTGGGTGGTTATCTTATAATTTTTTGACGGGGCTTATATTTTGGGGGGTTATTTCATGCCGCCATATTAACTACCTAACGGCTAAGCCAAATATTCGCACACGTTTCCTTTCACTCTCGGTGTGTACAAAAACGGTGAATAGTGATTGTTATATTAAAAAATATTAAACTTTCTCTAGTGGCAAGTGTTGCATGGCCTGCAAGTGTTTCCGTGGCGGCAACAACAATATTAGTAAGAAGTGATACCATTAACTCAAACACAGACGCAGTGGAGAACCCTCAAGTAAAAAGTATTTTTATAGAATAAATTCACAAAATCGTTTGGCGCTTCTGAGGATTCATCCTCCAGAATTGCCAATCGTGATAAAATCGTCCAAGCCTCC
Organism: Pollenia labialis; assembly: GCA_949318255.1. Lineage (NCBI taxonomy): Eukaryota > Metazoa > Arthropoda > Insecta > Diptera > Polleniidae > Pollenia > Pollenia labialis. The sequence goes on along the minus strand of OX439140.1, from coordinate 175,363,518 downwards.
CCCGATATAAGGGAGCAAAACTCAAATCAGCTAATAATGAATTTGATCTCGGCGATAGATGATAACTCGTTTTACGTAGCTGCAATCAAGCGTGGTAGTATAATCGAGACAAAAATACAAGTTAATCATGAAAATGATTTTCGTAAAACTATTAACAAATCTGAAGCAATTAAAAAAGCTTTTATACGTACCAACTGAAGATCAATAAAGGCCTCAAGGTAGTGATTAATGGGATTGACTCATGTGTGGACCCAGAGGAAATAAAATCATTCCTAGAAGAAAAAGGCTTCAAAATAAAACATGTAGTTAATATTAAAAATAGGGGAAAAATTTCCCAGCCACGATTTCGAGTCTAGTTAGAGCCCGGCGATGTTAGGCTGAAAAAAAAACGAAACTGAAATTTTTTACAGCTTGATATACATATATCCTGTACAGGAAAATCACGATAGAGGAGCCACACAAAAGAAATGGACCCGTTTAGTGTTTAAACTGCAAAGAATTTGGTCATATTAAGGCATACTGCTACTTACCCCCTGTTTGCGTAGTATGTTTTGAATTACATGGTACAGTTCTTTGCGATAAGTCTAAAACCGACCCTAACGTTAAAAAAATGTAGCAACTGTGGCGGTAATCACACTGCCAATTATAGGGGATGCCCTGTATGTACTATCGTCAAGCAGTTGGTTGGACCGAAAACTAATCCCCCCCAAATGCAGGTAATAAATCAAGTAACACTAATAACATTCAGGCTACGCAGGCTACACTGATAGAAAAGGCGCTATAGTGCTGATGTATTTTGACATCAGTACTTTGACAAGTGTCTTCGTTTTTGACCCCATGACACTTTTCATCATTGTCATGTCAACCTTAACATCACCTGGCCAAAGTGTCATCAGGGTCAAAATGAAATTATATCATCAATGGCATGACACATCGGCATCACAGAAATGACAAACATGTCCTCAGTGCAATGACGGAGTAACATCGGAGAAAGGACACATTAGCATCAATGACAGTTTGTCATTAAGTCAAAGTCATTGGAATTGACTTAAGTCAAAGTGAGAGAATATTATTATTAACTTACCCGTTATATATATTTGTTTCACGTTTGTTTGATTACAACCTTTGTTTACAGCAGAACTCTCAATAATAAGACACCATGCCCCATATGGTTGTGGCACCGAATTTATGTCACTATTGTCTTAAAATAGAAAACACGTAAAAAATGACAAAATTGTACGAAGACGTTAGTCATTGGATTGATGTTACTTTTTGCATCATTGATGCCATTTGCAGTAAAATTGATGTTACAATTCTGATGTTAGGGCATCATCAATATGAGTCGTTCAGTGGATAAAGGGAATGAGTCCAAAAAATTTGAAATGGAGAAAAACGACAGAACAGTTGACGTTGACTTTAAAACTAGTTGTTACAACAAAACTCAAAACTAAAATTGCAAGATTAATTATAAGGGCTTCTTTTACAATTTGTAAATATATAATGTTAGTATGTAAGTGTATGTGTTCACAAAACCTGTTAATATGATACAAATACATTTTTATTGATAAGAGTTTCAGTGGAAAAAGGGAATAAGTCCACCAAATTTCTTGTTGTTAAAATCGATAGCGTAAAAATGCAAATTAATTATGTTTGGACTTTGAGCATTCGTTCGAAAATAAAATGAAAAAATATCCATCTAAATATTGGCTTACTATAAATAGTAAATTTTAATATTTATAATATTTAAAAAAATACTATTCAACTTTACTTACTTAATATGCGCAGGTCAAAAAATCTACAAGCAGATATCTGGTCGTGATCGTTCCTATCAGTTATCTTTACCTATCCGGTAAAACTATTTTGGTTATTTCAACGTTAATTTTGCATACGTGTTTTTTCCTTTAAGTTTGCTTTTAAAAATGGCAACATTCGTATTTGTATCAATTTTTAGAATTAACTGTCATAAATCGATGATAACCAGTAGGTAAGACATACGTGTTAAAGTTATGAAAAATTCGTTACACCATAGATATCTATACACAGCTTGATATATTTATATTTGTAAAAATTACGGGCATAGCAGGAAGGTTGTAACTTACGACGAAGGTTACGAACGATCTGCACTTATGAAATTAGAAACTCTTCTAACCACAGCGATATTAAACCAGCGATCAAAGGTCGAATTCATATGTAATAAAGCATAAAGTTCGATTACATTTACGCTTCCGATTGCTGCTCTCTTGCAGCAATGAACTTAGTACAACAACAATTTAAAGAACATACAAAATTGGCAGGTAGCGAAAGCTCGAAGAGAGGCAAGAAATAGAAACAAATAAGAGTGATTAAAAGCAAGGTTGACAAGTGATAAATGCAATATAAATGCAAGCGTGGACTTATTCCCTTTTTCCATTGAAAATAAGATTTTTGTGTTTCGTACAAAAAAATGTTTTGTCTTTAAAAGGGGGCTTCCGTTGAAATTCGAAAACAAAATTTTTACCATACATCGTTAGTCATAAAAGGAAGTGTATCAACGCTAAATCTCAAAAAAGCCAAAAAATGGACTCATTCCCTTTATCCACTGAACGATTCATATGAAGATGCATTTTTTTTATCAGTGTAGGAATAACAGAACCTCTTACGCTAACGTCCTAAAATCAAACCAAACCAAACCAAACCATGCCCATGCACGGTGCTTCGTCAAGTAATGATGAAGCTCCAGTTTCAAATTAAATTCGTTTAGAAAAAAAAACCATGGAAACATTAGCGCAAACAGTAAATAATTTTACGAACACAATGGGTAATATGATGCAGGATATTTTAAGAATGCAATCGAAGTTATTGCAAGCTGTACTTAGCAAGCCATGAACTGTTTAAAAATTTGTTTTTTGAACGCAAACGGCATCCGCCAACATAAAAATTTGAATACTTTCTTAAAATAATCATTTGACCTCAAGAAATACGTTAAAATCAATGGTTATATACTGTATGATACCAAGGCCTAGATTTTCAATATTAGAAAGCCAATATTATAAATATTTTAAGTCATTAGGACCCTGTTTCCTGGCCGCTGGCGATTATAACGCTAAACATACCTTCTGGGGCTCACGACTTATAACACCAAAGGGTCGTGTCTTATTTAAAACAATTTCTAAAATGGATTTAAATCTGGTAGCGAGCGGACAACCAACATATTGGCCTACTGATCAGCAATAAATTCCAGATGTCATCGATTTCGGCGTGGTTAAAAACATCCCCATAGAAACGATTCTTGTTAAAGCTTCCTTAAAATTATCTTTCGACCACACACCTACAATTGTTACTACAATAAACCCCAAATTAATTGGTGAAAATATAAAAAATATCTCAGTACACATTGCACAGAAAATACACCGCTTAGTACACCGATGAATGTGGATATCTCTTTTGTTAGTTTCGAGAGTTATCTGTTCAAAATTCTAGGATTGCCCAAAAAATATCAAAAATAATAATCTTGTCTGAAGAAAAGCTCCAAGAGAGAGGCAACTGTACAGATCCCCGGAACTTAAGAATTTATTAAAAGAGTGCATAAAAAGGCTAAGAAAGTTACTGCAGACTCAAAAAACGGCTCGTCTGGAAAAATATCTTAAGGAACTTGATGCAACTCCACAATCAGACTACACATATGGCGTGTAGCTACACTCAAAAGAAGAATCAATCCGGAGAGGTATTAATAGTTCGGTGAGTACACACAAAAAAAAATCCAGTTAAAAATGTAAAAAATAAGGTTGATTTAAAATGTTTCGGTGGTGATTATGCTTCATACGTTTTTCATGTAAATTCAACCTGATTTTACAATAACTTGCGAACAACATTTTTTTCTTTTAAAATAACAACAATTCATGTTAATTTAACATTGCTGTAAAGTTAGAGCAAAATATCATTTATATTGAAATAACAATCCGAATCACGTTAATGAAAGTTATTTCAAGTTAAAACAACGTGAACTTCATGAATAATCAAATTGGTTTGAGTGTGTTATAACTGTATTGTCTAAATGGAATTTCAACGTTATAATGAAATATTTTCGTTAAAATCGCTTCATGGGATTTCGTAATTACGTTAAAAATTTTCATTGGATATATAAAAACTTAAGTTTGTCCAAGTTAAAAAAAAATTTTTATTTAGAACATAAAAAACAATATGCAAACATAACTTTATTCATAAATTAATACAAAATTATAGTTTCCTTAAAAAATGTTAAATTGTTAATTAAAAAATGTTAGATTTAATAATTTCATACATCTAATGTAATATGCCATTAAATTTATGAAATCAAAAATTTTTTTTAAAAGCAACATATGTATTTTAATAATTGAAAAAAAAAATTATTTTTAAAATTCAAATAACTCTATAGTCTAAATAATTAAGAGTATCAAAATATTTCGAAAAAGCATGCCTTCATAAATTTAAGTTTTCATTATGACAATAAAAATTATAGTAATGAAACAAAAACTTTCAATCAATAAATATGTCGAGGGTTATTTTTAAAAAAGTGCTATCTGAAATTTTTCAAAAATGTGTTTTTTATAGAAACGAGTTTACTAACTGAAAGGTCATCTGTCATTTAAATTCGAAAAAAAATTTCCCAAAACTTTTTTTTTCATAATTATTTTATTGCTAAAAAATATTACTTCATAAAATAAAATGATAAAAATTTGTATTCCAAAGTAGACATGTTATACATTAAACGGTTGGGAATGTGTCAAGATTTCATAAACTAATATAATTTTAAAATTTGTTGTAGTAATTTTGCAAAAAATTTGTTAATGAGTTTTTGTAGAAAATGTATATTTTAATTTAAGCAATAAAATGTTTAATAGCTAATATTATTTAATGAAATTTTACAAATAAATACATTTTTTAATGCTTAATACCAACCAGCTCAAAATGTTCTTAAACTTACAAAACGAATCCCACAATTCCCAAAAAACAGCAGAAAATTCCGAAAAATTTGTTTTTTTAGAAATATAACCGCTACCAAGTACAGGTCTAGTATTCGTGTTGCACAATTATTGTAAACATATCGGGTCATACAAACTGGAACGAGTTACCCAAAATTCGACCGTCCGAATGGGCCACCTCAGACGAAGTCATGGCCAACTTTTACAGATATTATACAAATAAAACTGTTAAGCGAATATCTCTATTATTTCTACAATCTTTGGATGAAGTTGCCTGATGATCTGGCCTAAGCAACCAGTGGAATGCGCATAGGAATAGCTTATCCCATCAACAATAAATTTCAGTGTTTTTATCAAGAATAAAAATTGGGAATTGAGCACGACAACCAAAATCTTGTACATATTCCCAAAAATTACTTTGAGAAAAAAGACTTTTTTTACAATTTGCAAAATATAGAATATTATTTGATAATTCACAAAAAATATTTCGAGCAAATTATGATAAATTTGAGTCTTATATTTCCAAAATACTAGACCAATTATTTTTAGCACCGAGCTAAAATTAAGGATAGTTTTTAGTTTTTGTTATACTCGAGATGACCTGAGTTGGGAACCTATAGCACCTCTCCTGCTAAGTCTATAGACCTCCATTCCAAGATTTAAACTCGACTACAACTTTTTAATTGTCACCTCAAACTGCATTCCAATCGAACCAACCGTTTATAAAATACAGAACTACTTCCATTTTTTTCCACATTTCCTACACTGTGCAGCGATCATATAAATAGAAGCGAACCCCTTACAATCTGGCACACGTCATTTTCAACTAAGCAAACGGATGCATTTCCAAAGCATTGAAGTCTGCTATTTCGCAAGAATATCATTATTTTTATGATAATTTAAAATATGCGGATAAAATTTAATTATTTTTTGCTTTTCAATAAACGTTAGTGTAATATTGTAACTTAATTTCGAGTTCTGTTAACATGATTACGCGTTTTTTTTAATCTTACTAATTATTTAAATGAAAATTCGTGTAACTTAAATAAATGTTTCGAAAAGTGTTCATTACAGCTCATTTTCATTTTTGTTCAAATAGTGCTATCTGCTTATTTCAATGTTCAAATCGATAAAATTTTAGTTTGTAAATAGTGCTATCAGGGATCGGTTCCCGCCAGAGGCAGAAAAAATTGAGATAAAAAAAGTTAAAAAGAAAAAAAAAAAAAAAAACAAAATAAAAAAAAAATTTACAAATAGAAACTGGGAATTATTTCATTCTGAAGGTTACTTTATATTATATTCAACATTTTTTATTTTTCGAATTTATTCTATGAGCTAAATTTCAGTTATGTATTTTATAAAGCTTTTTTGTAATAGTCATATTCCTTCAATTTTTCAGAAATGACTTTATACACTATCAGACTATTATATTGTATTTTCTTGTTACATTTTACCTTAGCTTTCCGTTGGAAAGCAATGAGGTATATTGTATGCTGACGAAGGCCGTAGCGGGCCAGAAAATGCATTACATTTTGCTGGTGTCTAATAATTGTAAATTTTTATGTTCATACAATATACCTCATTGCTTTCCAACGGAAAGCTTAGGTAAAATGTAACAAGAAAATTCAATATAATAGTCTGATAGTGTATAAAGTCATTTCTGAAAAATTGAAGGAATATGACTATTACAAAAAAGCTTTATAAAATACATAACTGAAATTTAGCTCATAGAATAAATTCGAAAAATAAAAAATGTTGAATATAAAAAAAATTTACTTTATTGAAGTATTCTTCCAATGAATAATATTCATAGATCTAATGTAATGTTTCATTAAATACATTTAAATGAAACAGGTTTCATTGATCCAACGAAGCGCTGTATAGGTTCCTTTTTAACGAATTTTTTCATGGGATTAATGTCAAAATTCATTGGAATTGCGAAGAAAATTTTTTCAGTGTACGCAAAATACTTAAATTATCCATATTCAATCCCGATTTAGTACTTGAAATAATCCGAAAATGAGATTGATTTAAGTAAAACTAAGATTGAATCAATTTCAAAATGCGCTTTATTCAAGTATTATAAAGTTGATTTTATACCGAATTGGAAAGAAAAATTATTATGATTGATTTAGTTACTCGGATTACACCCGAGAAGCAAGAGTTCAAATTTACTTTTTAGCCCTTCGTGGTATACATGAGTCTGGCTAGACCTTTTTTCAATGTGTATAGAAAATCAAAACATGTGTAAACCGGAGTGTAAAACACAACGAAAAGTTTAATGTTTTTTTTTACTTGATATAAGAATTTAATACTTATTTCAAGAAATTCCGGGATTGATTTTCGAAAGTAATCCTATTAAGGATTGTTTTGAGTACGTTTTGGTATTATTCTTACTTGAATTTTTGAGTACGACTCGTACTTAAAGTAATCATAAACAACTCGATTTATCCAGAGTGTTTTTTTCTGTGTAGAAATTTCAAAAGACCAGTTGTCTCTAAACCACCATTAAGAAATGGAAGAAAATGGAAGTTGGGCAAGAAATGACATTAAGAAAGGAAATCTGTTTGTTAATTGTTTGAAAAACGTATTTACCCCAAATGTATCGCACGATATCGCACGAGTAACCACCTGTTGCTGCTAGGCAGCTGCTCCCCTAAGATTTGAGATAACAGAGATCGAAAAGGCTATTTGTGATTTAAATCCCAAGAAAGCCCCAGGTTTTAATAAGATCAGCCTTTTGAACAACCCAGCATAGCAAAGAAAATTATTCTTTTAAGTTTTAATGCTATTGTACGCCTTGAATAATAACCTCAATGGTGGAAGGTTTCCTTAGTCACTATGATACCTAAACCAGGAAATGATCACACAAAAGTAAAAATTTCGCTTACTTTTTCAAAATGAATAGCTTCCTTCACTCAGTATTAAGTAGCTTTATTCTATAACTACTTCTATAACTTCTTTTTTCTGGATTTATTAAGGTAAAAAAATAATGACTTATATTTAAATGCGTTCATTTTGGGACATCAATTGTAAAATTCATAGGTTCTTTCAGTAGTAGTGCTTTTAATTTATTCTGATTACTTATCACATTATTTTGTAGGCGAAGATTTTTCTGGGTTTCTAAGATATAAAAGCTGTTTGAGAAGCTGTTGGTGTCAAAATTAACCCCAATTTTAAATGAAAATAGATGTATTCCTAACCACCAATTCGGCTTTATAAGAGAACACAGCACAATTAAAATAACATATCGAAATAAAAATGGTGGGAACATCGGGTCCCTAATTGATAGACCTTTCGCAAGCGGCACAGGTGATAATTCAAGAAGTATTGTGTGTTATTATAATCGAAATATTGGAATTCAAAGAAAATAAAAAAATAGACGTATAAATATAACTGAAATCGATTTTTGAGTTATATAATATTATACCTTTTTTTCAAGCCTGATTATAATTCCACGCGTAAAACATTGACAAGGTCAAAAAAATCAGTTATTTTTTATAATTGTTGTTACTTTTTATGACATTCATGTCTATTTTGTTACAAAAAACAATCTATGAATAAAAAACATCGATTTATTTTGCAAAATATCGATATAAAATTCATGCCAGTATGCGATGCATTGCATCGAAAAAAACATCAATGTATTTTTTCAATGTCCAACACTAATGTGTGGCTTGGTTTAAGCAAAAAGTTATGACTCAAAGCGAACTAAAATTTTCTTAATACAGCTAAAAAATTCATTTTAGTTCTATAGTTACTAGGGTATTCATTCGGTTAACCGTTAATCGGTTAACCGATTAATTAATACCCGATTAACTGATCGGTAAATTAAAAATTGGCTTTTTCGATTAACGATTAAACCGGTTTATTTCAGTCGATTAACCGATTACCGATCTAACAAAATTTTTCATTTATTTGTAGTGTTATAACAAATTTTTGTTTTGTTTTTAATTATTTGTTTCGTCTCATATATGTACAAAAGGTACATATGTGTTTAGAAAATATTTTCTTGTACAAAATATTTCCTTCTAGCAATACACTATTAAAATACAGTACAAAAACAGAAACTAAGGAGTTCATAAATAAAATTTTTTTTAAGAATATTCGGTGATGAGCTTTGACAGGATGAGTCAGATGGTGACCTGACAACAGAAAAAACTCTCGATAGTAACACAAATAATCTTGAAAATTTAAAAAAATTAAAACATGACTCTATTTTATAGGTTTAGATTATTTTATAAGGAGATCTTATCAATTGAAATAATTAATAAAAAGTTCACAAACGTTATTGTCTAATAAATACATACATATGTATGTATTAATTTAAAATATGTAGGTATTACATATTTATGAATTTTTTTGTTCGTTTTAGTTCAAGAATTGTTTTGTTTGTTATGTTATTGTTTTTTTTTTTTACTAAAAAACGCTAAATAAAAATAATTTTTGCATTTTTCTTTTTTGAGATTACTTAATTTTTATCAAAAATGTTATTTATCGGTTAACCGATCAATAACTAATTTATGTCAAAGGAAAGAAATGTCCACAAAAAATTAAAAAAAAGGGATTTGGTGCAAGAAAGTTTTTAGAGGTTTCTGTTCACTACAATGAACATAAATGCTTTGTTGGACTTACATGATTAAAATTATAGCCAGTTAACTATGTATATACACTCACAATATTCTGCAGGTAAAATAAAGTGAATTTGTTATACCTATGTCTATCACTTCATCGCTTCTGTAATCGAAAAATTCACCCCTGGGCGAATTGTAAAGTAGCTGAGTCATTTATGTAAGTTTGCTTCATTATTGTGGTTGAATTGTGTCATTGAAAGCAGATTTTGCAAATATTTTTTTACGTCGGATAGAAATCAGTTAAATTTTCATGTGAAAGAATTGTGCGATTTCGATGATAGTGAATCGCGATCTTTATAGCGAATTTCACCAATTCAATTTTAATATAATATAAAAACGAATTTTTAGCATAAATTGATATTGAAATAAATTGGTGATATTGGCCATTAATATTTTACAAAATTTGAAGAAAATCCTGACTTTTTTTACAAGTTTTGTGCTGTTTAAGCAACACACGTTATTAAATGTGTGGTGAAAACAGCACATTAGTTTAAGAAAACTTGATAAAAAATAAGAATTTTTTTATTGATTTGCTTAACTTGTCGACTCAAATAAAAATTAATTTAATTAAAACAAGTTTTCTGGAGTATTTCTGAAAAATTAAAGAAATCCCTAGCACTTTCTTCTTGATGCAAGAAATTTGATTATATTTAAAAATCAAGAAAACTATACTAAAATTAAATAATGCAGCTTGGACTTAGAAATATCTTTCTTATTTTTAATAAAAACCAGCAACAGTGGAATTTCTTGTCTTAAGAAATTTTTGATCGTATACCAAAAACGTGATTTTTTTGATCATGAGAAAATGTTTCTTCATTTAAAAAAATTTTACTAAGTACGAACAAAGTCCCCTTTTAGACAAGCAAAGTTTACTTTACAAAGTCTTGAGTTTATAGAAGGGAGGGGAAAAGAGAATAGTTGGGAGTACATACTAAAGACCTGCACAGATATATCTGTTTGTACAAGTTTCTGTGTGTTTTCTTAAGTAGATGCGTATGGATGAGTGGTTTTGTGTTTCAGATATGAGTTGATATTGATATGAATTGTAAAAGAGTGGATGAAAGTTGATAAAAAAGCGAAAGAGAGTATCATATCTGTTAATATCTGTTTCACAAAAGCAGATACTAGTGGATACTGATGGAATACATTAAGTTACTTATTGTACGATGCCGTTATTTTCAATTATTTTTCAACGAAAAAGAGCGTGAATGTATTTCGAGCCAAAAAAAAACCCAAACAAAAATATGTACAAAAACAAAACACACAGGCTGCTTGTTATGTGGTCGTACAAATTGCCAAGCAATAACAACACTACACTCACAATATTATTACAGTAACGGACTGTAGTTTATTTAAGAAATATTCCGTTCAGTCATTTTTAAATCAATAAACATTTAAAATTCCAAGCAAATTTATTTTTAACTGATTCTAACAGTTATTCAAAAAACTAAGTGCATATTAATACGGATTTTCAGTTGCAGTTAATATTGTCCGTTGATTGAGTTCAATTCTTCTTTATGTTAAAGTAAATAAAAATGTAATTTAAAGCAACGAAAAGTTCATTTAATTTTTACTGTCGAAAATTCAACACCATATTCCGTAAAATCAAATAAATATTCAGTTATTTTGTCAAACTGTCAAAAATTCAACACCATATTCAGTAAAAACGATTAAATATTCAGTTATTTATTAAAATTTTACTGTCAATTTTTTACTGTCAAATTGACCCCATATTCAGTAAAAACAATTAAATATTCAGTTATTTTATATAATTTTACTACCAAAAATTAATTTTTACTTATCTATAAAAAATGAATTGCTTGTTTTGTCTAAGCAATACCCATTTTCTATTTGTTAAAATAATTTAGTTAAATACATCAAATTTTAAAAGTAAAATAATTGCGAAGCCATATCGGTCATGCTGCTGGTGTCTTATAATTGGGAGTTCTTCTGTAAACAACGTGGTCAGTACAACAAAAGTAACAATATTTTGTCAGGTGACGTCTCTTTGAATGTAGAACAAGATTGCATCAAAAACTCAATTTCAAAAAAATTGGCATATACGATAATTTCGCGCAAAGGGGTCGATATGTTATAGGAATTTTTCTTTTAGTCAAAATATTTTTTATTATTGCAAATATGGTTTTTGAATTAGGTTTATAAATAGGAAATTTTTTCAATTTATATGAATTGTTATAATTTAGTTATATTTTATTTTATGTGATTATGGTTTTGGAAATTGTTTTATGACAAATAGGTTTTTGAATTTAATTTATGACAAAAAAAATTTTTCATAATTTTGTTATTGCTTTTTGTTTTTTATATTTAAATTAAATTTCCTGAAGATGCTAACCAAAGGTTAGCGAAATATTGAAAATAAATAATTTAAAATTAAAAAGACCTAGAGCTTGATTGAAAAATAAAACACTTATTAGAATTCAACTAGGGAGATCGAACGGATAGTATTCGACCCGTTTTAACCGGGTGTTTTAGTATTGCCTAAGTCGAATATTTTAAAATCTTAATTTTTCGAATATCGAATAAACCGGTTATTTTAGTATACCGATCGACTTAGAATCACTTTTTGAGTTGATCTTACGATGTCCGTCCGGCTGGCTGGCTGTCCATGTAACCTTGTGCGCAAAGTACAGGTCCCAATTTTGGAGATAATTTAATAAAACTTGGTACATAGGTTCTTATTGGCACAAGGACCAAGCCTATTGATAGATAGGGGGCAATTTCTGCCTCTCAGAAGCTATCAAACCAATTTAAAGGAAATTTAATACATAGATAGATCCCTATTCATATAGCCATACACTTTCGAAAATTTGTTTTTAAATACTGTGGTGTGTTGGGTATCATATGGTCGGGCTTGACCGACTATACTTTCTTACTTGTTTTATAATTGAATATTGGGCGAACTTAAACTTTTTATTTAGAATGTCAAAACAAAATGTAACAAAAGTCAAAAAATATTATAAGCAACGTAAATACAAATCGCTTATATAATTAAGTAAATTAAGTAAAGTAATTAGCAATTTGACAGTATTTTATATCTTTATATATAAAATTGTAACGTTACTGACTCACTGATTCATGTTCGCACAGCCTATACACATGAAGCTAAAAACTTGAAATCTCCCCAAATCGGTCCACTAAGACGGAATTTTTGGAAATTCGAATGTTTAGGGGGTAAGAAAGGGTGAATACGGAAACCTTTTAACTCCAAAACTAAAAGAGATACAAAAAAAAAACTGTAAAACTTATCGTTGTAGTTGTTCCTTTGGCCAGAGTAGGGTAGCCAGATTTTAAATTCGGAAAAACAGTACATTGAACACAAAAAAACAGTACAATCAAGAAAAAAACAGTACATTTTTTTTTGGCGAAAACACAACTATGTATTTAAATTATTATATATTTAAAACTTTTGATTGAATATGCAACAATTATGTAACGAAAAACACTTAAAATGTGTAACGTCAAAGGAATGATTTCCGTTTTATGGCATTTTATACGTATTACTCAATTTACGTTTAAAAAAAAACTCTAAAACGAAGCATTTGGCCAAAATATTTTTTTTTAATTTAAAGACAAGAAAATCATAACGTTCCTGTAAGCCATATAAGAAAGGAGAAAAGCCTAACTTAGCTTAAAACAATTTACTCGTTGATTGTGTAAGTAGGACTTTCTTTAAGCATATTGGTATTTAAAGCAATTTTCACCACACACATAGTTGCACAAATCATATAGAATTTGAGAAAATGTATGTGTCCTAACTTAATTTTCCAATTTCAAACACCTGAAAGGAATTAGGTATTTTTATAAATTTTGAGCCCGGAGAATTTTTTAACTTTGTACGTTTTCAATTTCACGTAATTTCGATTTCCAGAACTTGCCCGAATATTAAAAAAATTCTTGGAATTAAAAATAATTGTGTTGGAATAAGTATTTATTTAGTATTTAAAAAATACAATATTTTTAACAAAATTTCGATTTTGTTTTTGTCTTTCTCAGGTGTTTAAAGGAAAATACTATTGGAAGAGGTAGCCATAAAATCATATCGCACTTGTTCAACAATAGTGTATTAACTCAAAATTTTTCTCTTTTCTTTTTTTAGAAAAAAAACGAAACGTTTTATATGTATTCATATCTAACCGCTGTAAAAATATCATGCTATTTGGTTTACTTTTTGGTAATGAAACGGTTGGTTTAAGAATTCTTTCGCACATATGCGTTTTATGTAAAATTAAAAATTGGTTTGCTTCTACTGAATTTTTTAATTTTGAGTTAATACACTATTGTTGAACAAGTACGATATGTCTTAAAAATAATAAGTCACCCATTATAATTAAGATTTCTACTGCGTATTTATGAGAAAACAATGACCACAGCGTAAAAAAGTCTTATTATTTTAGAACTTTTTTGTTTGGAACACAACATTTTTTTAAGCAATGTACTGTTAAATATTAGTATATTTTTAAAATATGACTTTAACAGGGGTTTTCTTAATATCTTGGTTTTTTGTGGACTGAACAAAAAAAAACAGTACAAAAACAGTACAAAGTGTAAAAAACAGTACATTTGCGTACTGTTTCGGACATTATGCATAAAACAGTACAATTGCAAAAAATCAGTACATGTACTGTTAAAAACAGTACGTATGGCAACCCTAGGCCAGAGTGATGATTTTATGAATGTTATTGTGTCAAGCTAATAGGGCCTAAATTTATTCAATGAAAATAAAGTTCAATGGTTAATTACAATATTTTATTCATGACGTTACAAATAACATATTTGTGAACATATGTAGGACATTTGATGAAAAGTACAAAATGTGGTGTCTAGACGATATGCTATAATTTTGAACAAACGTTTGCTGACATGGTTAACAAATGCCTGTCATATGTTGTTAAGCATACGTTTGTTGAAACAATTTGGTGTCTACACGATATGTTGGCACTGAAAGCAAATTGTCCAACATGAATTTGCAGATTCAACATATCGTGTAGACTTACCTTTATATATATGCTTGCAGATCATCAATAGGTAAGAGTTGGGCACTCCGGCCGTCAGTAGTGGGATGACTGTACACTTCGGTGGTTAGACCCATTCTTACGTATGGATGCTGTGTTTGGTGGGAGTCATTGAGATTGGCTAGTCGAAGGAACCTTTTGTCTAAGGCTCAGAGGTGTGCTTCAATTGGCATGACAGGTGCCATGAGAAGTACTCCTCAGGCGGCCCTGGATGTCATTCTACATCTTCTGCCTATTGAGCAGTATGTGATGGGAATGGCAGCCAGGAGCCTTCTTAGGCTGAGGGAGTTAGGATTGATGGGAAATGTCACACAGGGTCACGCACGGATCCTTGGTGAGATTGAGGCTGGGGGCTACTGCCTGGGATTGCCCGGCTCTACTGATTACGTGAGCACCAGGGTGGATTTTGGGCGGGTGCCGGAGGTAATAATGCCTACTAGGGAGAGCTGGTCGGGTAGGAGCAGATTATTTGATGGATTTGCTATATTCACTGATGGCTCGAAGATGAGGGGCACGGGTGCGGGGGTCTACATCGAGGATCTGAACATCAGAATGTCATATAGGCTTCCCGACGACTGCAGTGTTTTTCAGGCGGAGGTTCTTGGGGTCTTGAGGGCCGTGGGACTGATGAGGGACAACATTGATAGGGGCTCGGAGGTCACTATATATGTGGACAGCCAGGCAGCTCTTATGGCTGTGAGGGGCTGTTATGTGAAATCCAGGCTGGTTGATGATTGTAGGAGGGCTCTAGGGGGAGTCTTAGGGGAATATGCGTTGAGGCTATGCTGGGTGCCGGGTCACTCCAACATAATCGGCAATGAGGTGGCTGATGAGTTGGCGAGACAGGGCTCGGAGATGGATGATCCTGACCAGGTGGAGGCAGTTAGGCCTCCAATTGGCTTCCTCTTTGGAAGGATCACGGAATGGATTCTGGACGCGACCAACCGGGCCTGGGGGAGCCGAATGGACTGCCGTGTATCAAGGACACTGTGGCCGGTACTTAGGAGGTTCGATTCGAAATCGCTGCCTTGATAGGGATTATCACGGGCCACTGTATGATAGGCAGGATGGCGGTGAGAATGGGATCCGACTTATCGGATGTGTGCGGGTTGTGTGAGGACCCGGAAGAGCTGGAGACGGTTGAGCATATTCTGTGCCACTGTCCCAGGTTCCAGAATAGCAGGCTAAGGTGGCTGGGCAGTAGATTCCTGGGCGAGTTAGGGGACGTCTCGGGGTGTGGACTCGAGGGTCTTATAGGATTCGTAATGGGGATGACCTGGCTGCGCGAGAGGAGACGGGGCGCTGTCCGCGTGTAGTGTGAATTTTGGTTTGGTCTTTGCTTTTTTTTCTATATCTATTTTCTTATTCTCGGGCTGTCATTCTCTTTTTCATCTACCTTTTCCTTTTCACCTTATCTATCCTAATTAAGGCGTCGCAATGGACCATATTGGTCTCTGGGTGAAGGTGTGGAGGAAACTTCACACCTGCCTTTCTACCTACCTACCTACCTACCTTTATATATATTAGTTAGTATTGTGGTTATTTTGTAAACTGTTTATGGTTTTTAATCCAAATTTTGATATTTTAATTAGGCTAAAGCTCATCAAATTTAATTTTCATAAAATTATTTCTATAAAGAAAGGAATTTTACAACATGAAATTATTAAAATTTATTGATAATTTTTCATTCTTGGCTGCCGCGGAAATCTTTCATTCTTGGCTGCCGCGGAAATCAAACCCATCAAATTTAATTTTCATAAAATTATTTTTATAAAGAAAGGAATTTTACAACATGAAATTATTAAAATTTATTGATAATTTTTCATTCTTGGCTGCCGCGGAAATCAAACCCAGGCTTTCACGGACAGGTAACCCTTACATGTTTCAATTGCAATCACTGAATCTCTTCAGAAGGTGTTGCCGTTTAATACACACAGCCATTGACGACAATCTTTAAACCAAATTGTAGTTAACTCTTTGGTAGATCGAAATTTGCTTTGAATAATTATCTATTTTAATTGATTTACATGTTCCTCCTTACTTCTGTTTTCTTCCTGTTTTTAATTTTTTTGTCTTTCTTTTTCTTGTTGACCTTTCTCAGCACAACTTGAAGGACAAATGTAAATATAGAGCTCGTGCCCTAACTTTTTAATTAGTATTGTGGTTTATTTTTAAAATGCTTAATCAAAAACCGGCTTTTTAAACGAGCAGCAATTCGGAATATTCGAAAACATGTTTTTTAAAAATTTCGAATTATCGATCTCCCTACATACAACGTCTTAATATTAAGCCAGCGATATGTTTACACGGATTATTTTTTTTTCTTCGGGGAGAAATGCCGTTTGTTGTTTTTAGTTGCATAATTAAACATCACAATTTTACGCCTTAAAATTGTCAGGTAAATTCACCAAGTTTGTGTTATTGAGTTTTCATTAAATTTGAGACAATTAATTTGGAAAGGTGTAAAAAGTTGTACATATTGCGAGTCCCTTTCGTGCTAAATTGAGGACCTTTACTGTTTTTTTTTTGGAACAATTCGTTTTGCAATGCAATTCTTTAAAATCATTTTTAGCATTTTTCTACAAATATAACCCTCTTTTATAATAAAACTGATAATAAGTTACTGTGTATAAAATGAATCAATAAAACTTTTTTGCGGGCAGGTTTTATGAATATAACTATTTTATTTGGAATTTTAATGTACTCGTACTTGGATACATACAAATGTACATGTAGGTGTATCTATGGATATTGAAAAAGAGAACAGTTTTTGCTTCATAGTGTGCCAAAAAATAATTTAGGCTCAAGTAACATGTGAGTAAGGATAAACTTTAAACCTATCTAGTTTCATATACATATACATATACGTATACATATACATATATAGTATTATATACGATTGTAAATGCACGTTTACGTTTTATCAAGATGATAGTTTGCCATCGTCAGGATAAATTCATACTCTGTTTTTTATTATCCTTCTTTGATTTAGGTGTTTTTTTTTTGTTTTAAGTATGTATGTATAAGGAAACTTGGCGCGTATTTTGACAATTACGAATAATAAAAGTTTAAATGTCAAATTATATCTTCTAGCAAAAGTACACAAACATATGGATGGACATGTTAAGCAATTCAGAATTTTTTTTTCTGTAAACTCAAATTTTTAATTTTCATACACATCTGTTGAGTACGAAGTTTTGCCTCGAAAAGGCATCAACTTTGTAAAACAATCTTTTTTTTAATTACAACTGATTCTGGGTAAAAGAACCAAAAGCATTTGCGTTTCGGCGTTTTGAAAGTTTTTTTTTTGAAAATGGTATTTTAGGAGTAGTCAAAGTTCTTGCAAATCGAAGTTGAGATTTGTTATCGGTACTGATTTCAAAGTTAAATTATAAAATTTTTTGAACATCACATTTTTGGAGGTACTTATAGCTTGATCAGGATAGTATTTCGAGGAAATTTCAGATCATAGGATTTTAAACGTAGACTTCGGTGTAACACCACCGAATGGGGAAGTTTGGCGTGGATCCAACGGGCTGTTTGAGGGGTAGGTATTATTTACGGACGGGTCCTAGATGGATGCTGGCAACAGTGCCGGTGCTTATATTGCTGACACTGACGTGAAAAGGTCATTCAGGCTCAGATGCTAGCGATGTGGAGGCAACGAAGTTGATTCTGGGTCATATCGTAGGAGCGCCTGTTGTGACAATTTACGCCGATACTCAGGCTGCGCTCAGATCTTAAAATATTATACGGTGTGATGTTGCCTGTGTGCACGGTGTAGGAATGCTCTGAGAGAGCTCTTGGAGGTATTCATAATAAGGCTGCCTTGGGTTCCCGGGCACTGAAAGGTGAATGTTAATAAAGAGTCCGACGAACTCGCGAAAGACGTCTCTAATATTGACTTAGTGGTAAGGGATGCGAGGTTAAACCCCCTTATGCGACTACTATGAGGTAATTCGGTGCTGGAGGAATAGAACGGATTGCAGTGTGTCTAGGGCATTATGGCCCGGTTTGGACGCAGGGGCAGCCAGGGTTCTATTAGGATTGAATAGGAATGGTATTAGGACTCTTGTAGGGTTCTTGAAGGGCCATTTACTAGCAAATGGGACAATACCATACTTGACTTTTCCATATTTTGTGAGGACGCTGAGGAGCTAGAGGGGATTGAGCATGTACAGTGCCGTTGTTCTAGGATGCAGGGAGTTCGTCAGTTAAATAGGACGGTTATTATTATGATGAGGGGCCTGCAGGGGTAGTTTTGTTATTTCTTTTGTCTACTTTATCTTAAATATATCTGTTCTTTTCTGCTTTACTTCTCTCTTTCTTCTTCTACTATATTGAAGAGATTCAAAATGGACCGCATTGGTCTACGAGTGGAGTTGTGCCCTTGGACGCATAACCCTTCCTAACCTAACATATTGATATAAGAATTTGACCATAAATAACAAATAAAACTTCTGTTTTTTTTCAAACAATTTTCGGGTCCCTTTTCACTTGAATTCGATTTCGATAACATGATGAAATATATTGAAAATTGTAAAGCTGTGCGCGTAAATGTTTTTCGACTCACAATTACAAAATGTAATTACATACACACACCCACAAGGAATTCTAAAATTCTTACAATTCAATTTAAATTAATTTCCCGTGGGCGCATGAAAAATCATTTGTAATTTTAAAGTTGTAATTAGGTTAGTTTAAGTTAGGCTAGGAATGGCAAACTTATAACCACAACGTCTTCTAAGTCTAGTGGAACCGGTAAGGTAGTTTCAAGCCTATTAAGCTCATCTGTCCTAACGTTCCTGCTCAGCCATCTCGCTTATAGCCCACTCCTTCTCGTGAGTTTGGGTGAATGATTCGTATATGCATCGGTTGAAGTGTTGCGAAGATGCACCTTATTTACTGTTAAGCGAAACCCAAAAAAAGTAAAATCAAGATAAACGAAAGATAAACATACGTGAAACGTGCCTTTTTTTTATCAACATATTTAATAAACAGCTGAAGAAAATATAATGAAGAATTTTAAATTGGATAATAAAAGCATAAAGCCAACCTCATGAAGGAGCTTAAAAATGTTATACAAAAAGACCTAAGTCCAAAAAAAGCTCCAGGTTATGATTTAATAACCGGTAAAATTATAAAGAAACTGCCAGAAATAGCTTTAAAGAAACTTTTATACATTATTAACGCATGTTTTCGAATTCAATATGTTCCCTTGCAATGGAAGGTTGCAGAAGTTATCGTTATCCAAAAACCAGGAAAACCACCTAATGAAATAGCATCATATAGACCCATTTCATTACTTCCTGTAATGTCAAAAATTTTTGAAAAACTTTTTGCTAAAAGGCTTCAGTACATAATAGAACAACGTCAATTGATCCCAAAGCATCAGTTTGGGTTCAGAGAGCGTCACTCTACAATAGAACAAGTCCATCATATTATAGACCTTGCTGAAAAGTCGTTAGAAAATAAACAAGTATGTTCAGCCGTATTTCTTGATGTAAGTCAAGCTTTTGATCGAGTTTGGCATCAAGGACTCTTATACAAATTGCACAAAGATCTACCAAAAGAATTTTACAAAATCTTAAAGTCATATCTAGCTGATCGCCATTTTCGAGTTAAATTGGAAAATGAATATTCAAACCTAAAAAATATAGAAGCCGGTGTACCGCAAGGCAGTGTCCTTGGACCTATTTTATACTTGCTATACACAAGAGATCTGCCCATACCCCAATCTGCAGCAATAGCAACATTTGCAGATGACACTGCAATTCTAGCAACAGGCAAATATGAGAAAGACTCAACTAACAAAGTACAACATGCACTTTCAGACACCATAGTTTGGATCAGGAAGTGGAGGATGAAACTCAATGAAAAAACAAAAAAATTAAATACCTACCATTATATATAAACAACATAAAGATACCATACGCTAATACTGCCAAATACTTAGGCATGACTCTCGACACCAAAATAAAGTGGAAGGAACACATAAAAAAAAAACTCAGGAAATGAAACTAAAATTCAGACAACTATACTGGTTACTTGGGAGTAATTCTGATGTATCTCTCACTAACAAACTCTTGGTGTATAACCAAATAATAAAACAAATTTGGACGTACGGAATACAGCTCTGGGGCTGTTCGAAGAAAACTAATGTACAAATTATTCAAAAAACACAAAACAAAATACTACGTACTATCGTCAATGCTCCATGGTTCATTCGTAACGAAGACCTGCATAGAGATTTGGGGATAAACACCGTAACTGAGGAGGCACAACTCCATGCACAAAAGCACGCTACAAAACTTCATCTTCATACAAATGAAGATCTTAATGAAATCTTCTTCTCTCACAACCCATACAGAAGACTACAGAGCAGTGTTACCGTTCAAAATTTTCAAAAAGGGGCACAAAAAGGGGATTTTCAAAAAAAAAGTGTCACAAAAAGGGGAATTCTGAGAAAAAAAGGGGCAACTTTAAAAACAGGAAAATTTAAAAAAAAACGTATGTATTTATTAAACTATTTTCATCGAAAACTAAACATAACAAAAAATAAACTTCATATTTATAAAAAAAATACATTATAGGTATATAATACACTAGATTTGGAGTTTATCAGTGTTTTAATAAAACTAAAAAATAAAAACGTCTATATAACATGCTCATACATTCCACCTAAATCTATACAATCTGTCTATGATGATCACTTACATGCTATAAAAAATGTTGTACTTGCAGCCAATTATACTGATTCTATTTTTGTTTTTGGTGATTTTAACTTACCATCAGTCTCTTGGAATTATTTACCTGACACACCAAACTTGGTTCCAATTTATACAAATTTACATAGTGATAATTTCCTAAATGAGTTATCGGATCTCTGTCTATTTCAAATGAATTATATACAAAACAATAAAGGCAAAATATTAGACTTAGTATTTGTCAATGATCCAACTGACTGTTCAATAAAAAGATCTAGCCCTGTAACAACACCTGAAGATCCTTACCACCCGACTTTGGATTTAAGATGTTCTATACAGCTGGGCCCGGAGCCACAAAGTGACAACGATAACGAGAGAATATTTTGTTTCAAAAAGTCAAACTATAATATGCTTAACAATCTTATTATTAATACAAATTGGCAAGACCTGCTATATTTGTCTAATACCAGCCATTTGGCTATTGATTTAATGATCGATACTTTTTATAAAACTCTTTTTGATATTATGGATAAATGTGTGCCAAAAAATGTAACTCACAAGCAATCTGGTCCCCCTTGGAGCTCCAAACAACTATCAAAACTTAAAAATAAGAAGAACAAACTCTATAAAAAACACAAACAATCTAATTCACTTATTGATTTTGGAAATTACTCAATTTGCCGTGCGGAATATAATTTGCTGAACACATCGCTGTACAACAACTATATAAATAACCTAAAAAACGATTTCAAACTTAATCCTAAATCTTTTTATAATTTTGTGAATTCCAAAAGAAGATGCCAAGAATTTCCACCTGCTATGAAATTTGAAGGTCAAGAATCTGATGACGCTGCTATCATAAGCAACATGTTTGCTGATTTTTTTGCTAAAACCTATACTGATGTCAAATATAACCTATCTGATAATTATCCATATCCTTTGCGTTCAACAAATCAAATATGTTTTCCTTCCATTGAACATTCACTGATTTCTCAAAACTTAAAAAATTTAAAAATATCTTTTAATCATGGACCTGATGGAGTTCCAAGTTGCATATTAAATAAATGTGCCGAAAGTCTTACCACTCCTTTATCGTACATATTTAACGTTTCAATCAAGCACGGTTATTTTCCTAAGCTTTGGAGAAAATCGTATATAATACCATTATTTAAATCTGGATCTAAGTCGAATGTGATAAATTATAGGGGCATTGCCAAACTTAGTGCTATTCCAAAAGTTTTCGAAAAAATTGTTACAGATTTTTTCTGTCATCAAGTAAAATCTACATTATCACCTTTTCAGCATGGTTTTCGCAAAGGTTGCTCAACAACTACTAACCTTTTGAATCTTACAATACATGTTAATCGAGGATTTGTTAAGGGACAACAAACGGATGCGGTTTACACTGACTTCAGTAAAGCTTTTGATAAAGTCAATCATAACCTTCTTCTCTGTAAATTGGACTCACTTGGTCTTAATTCGAACAGCCTTAATTGGATCAAAACATACCTGTGTGATCGAACACAGACTGTCCGATTTAAAAATAAATCTTCTAAGATCATACATGTTATTTCTGGAGTACCTCAAGGAAGCCATCTTGGACCTATTCTGTTTAGCTTGTTTATTAATGATCTTCCAACAATAATAAAATACTGTAACATTTTATTGTACGCTGATGATGTCAAAATTTTCTTTAGCTATAAAAACCCATACGAACATATTTTTCTTCAAAACGATCTTGATAATTTTTATCAGTGGTGTAAAGCTAATCTTATGGATCTTAATCTTAAAAAGTGCAAATATATGCGATTCTTTAGGAGGAACTGCGTTAGTGTTCATTACGTTTTAGGAGAGCATAAACTGGATCTAGTTGATGTTTTTCTCGATCTTGGAGTTTTACTCGATCCAAAACTGAGTTTTGTTCCACATATTCATATGACCGTCAATTAAGCCAGAGGTGTTCTTGCCTTTATCAAACGATGGGCAAAGGAGTTTACCGATCCCGATATAACAAAACAGCTGTATACCTCACTTGTAAGACCGATCCTTGAATATGGATCCGTAATTTGGGACCCGCAATACAACGTACATAGTAACCATATCGAATCTGTTCAAAAACAATTTCTTCTGTTTTGTCTGCGAGGTTTACAATGGAATCCGTCTATAAATCTACCATCATATCAAAGTAGACTTAGTCTAATTAAACTACCAACTTTAAAAAGCCGAAGAATTATGCTAAATGTATCCTTTATGTTAAATATAATTAATGGCGATATTTCATCTGAGTTTCTTTTGGAAAATATTACTTTCAATGTCCCTCAAAGACCTACTCGTTACTTTTGCCCCATAGCATTACCATTTGTTCGCAGCAATTACGCAAATGCTGATCCATGGCGGAGAGTTGGAAAAGATTTTAATGACTTGTATAAATTAATTGATTTCTCACTAACCACTACAATTGTAAAACGTAACATAATAATTTATTTAAACACTTAAAACAAAAAACTGTATATTTTTTTATTATTCTACATATGTAAATTTTTTTTATGTCACATTGTATAGTCTGTAAGGATGTAATCCATAGACTTAATAAATAAATAAATAAAAAAAAAATAATACAAATTGTTTGGGAAAAACACACATAAAAAACAGAAAAAATTCGCTCAGCGGTTGCACTACTATGTGGTAAAGTAAAAACATACGAAGCAAATTTATACAAGTTTGGATATAAATTGTCACCCAAACAGTTTTTTAAATTGCCAATTTCGTACCAAAATGTTTCAGGGTTAGATATTTTAAAAATTGCTACATAGCTTTTATCGTTTGGTCTGGTTTCTAAAAGTTTGAACTCTTTTACAAATTCATCTGGGTTAGTAATTGTATCAACAAAAACGGTAACAATTTCAAAGTAATTTATGTCTTCAGCTGACTTAATAAATACTGGATCTAAAACCTTTAATGAACTCATCCTCTTATTGCTAATATTAATTCTTGATAAAATTTCTTTGCACAGCTTTTGGTAAAAAAGTAAAATGTTGTTTTTAATTTCTACAATATCACTACTTAAGATGTTGTTAGTACATATTTCTAGCTCGGCTTCGTGGCCGATATATGTATATATTAAGAGTTTCTTTTATATGCAGAACATCAACAAAATCAATTTGTTCTATATTTGTTTGCATAACATACTCTTTTTTTAAAAAATTTTTAAAAATTTCTAATACAATATCTTTCGTGGATGAAACTAAATATATAATTTTTGATGATTCGTTTTGAAAATTAAGGTTTAATTTATTCATAATATTTAATACATATACTAGAAATTTGAGGTAAATTTTATTGTTAATAGATAGCCCTTCCTGAATTATTTTAATTTTTTCCAAATTAGATGCTATTTTCTCTTCAAATTGAGCTCCGATTCATTGATTGACAGTATAAAAAAAATTTGGTATAAAATGGGGCAAAAGGGGCACAAAAAACTACAAAATGATACAAAAGGGGATTTAAAACAAAGGGGTCAAAAAAGTGGCACGGCAGTCAAAAAGGGGCAAAAATGCGACTTTAGTCGCATAACGGTAACACTGCTACAGAGGACCCTTCCAATGGATCTGGTCAACTAGATATATGTACACAAGTACATAAATTTATAACTTTTTTTTTTGAGGATAATTAATGAATTATCACTCGTCACACTATTTACCTCCTATTGTAATATTACTAAATGAGTTTTACTCAGTCGTAATTATATTGAAATAAAAAAAAAAAAAAAAAAATTTAATTACCCGGTTAACATGCTTTTTTAATATTTTAGAAAACGTCATACATACATTCTACGAATATTTTAAATGTGAAAAATTTTATGTTTTTTTCCATATTAAGATGTTTGCTAGCTTGTGCCAAATTCCCGAGAAACACGCTTAGTGAATTTGGATTAAATTTGGTAGACGGATCGGGGGAAAATTTGGTACTCTTGTACTTTTTAAAAAACACTTTTAATTAACACACAAAATTTTGTAAGATACATAATTCTCTTATTTTTTGTTTTAAGTAGTGAGTATTTAGCGAATTTTTGCATGTCTACTTATGCAAATTTCGTACTTATCGATAAGGTGCACATGAAAGCTAAGCCTTTTCAGCATCTCCATATTTTGATAATTTTGATACCGATGAAACTTTAGATGAGTTTGGACTGCGACCCCACTTTTGTTTATTTTTAAGTCTATGGATTTAAATACTTACAGATTATAATAAAATTAAAAATAATATTGTTAGGTTATGTATTTAACAGCAAGCTAATACTACATTTAACAACACCGACATTCAGAGAAGAGTCAACTAAATTATATATTTCATTCAGATAGAATCGGAATTTGTGTAGTTTTTGTGGAATACCTTAAAATACAATGGGATAAAATTGCGAGGTGATCGTTGAGGAAGCCTTAAAATCAGTATATGTGATATTTTCCGGAAAAGGGACATAGTGTGTTAAAATGAAGGTTTGAGAAAACCGTATTATTATTATTCTACACCCTTTTAGGTACCACTCTTAAATCCAAACCCGTTTTTTGACACACTAGGTCCCATTTCTCGGATAAGGTCACAAATTCACATTTTTAGCACAGCTTAAAATATTGTACACTGTTTGCCTTCTGTTTGAAAACTTTTACGATAATTCTCGAATACAAAGATCGTCTATGGGCAGGTATTTGGAATTTCTCTTTTTATCTCGCCAATTTAGCGATTTTAATAATAAAAACAAAACTTCGATTAAAACAGACAAACGGAAGTAAATTAAACACACACAAAATAAAATTGTAAAAATATTTTCACAAATTGAAACTGGGAATTATTATTATTGTTGTGCAAGAAACCATACAATTGGGGTATTTACAAGGTCTGCTATCATGTTATATTGTCATAATTTTCTAACATTTTACAATGGTTTAAACAAATTGTTGTTGCTTTGTAAACAAAAAGTGTCTTAAATTAATAGAACTTTGCTTGGTATGTTTATTGTGCTGTCGTAATTAATCAGAAGAGATCGTTTTTGTAGCCGTCGCCGTTGATGGTATAGTTTTATCCGCCTAATATCCGAATTTAACCTGCGGCTAGCAATTTTTGTAACAAAACACTTGCGGCGTCAAATTATATCGGCTTAGGACTCTGCTGTTTGGTAAGCAAACAAAATTAATTTTATTTGTGATTTGCAACTAAAAATTGGGTATAATTTAATTAATTTGTTTATTCATGTATTAGAATTAAAAAATATTTTGATGTAAAGTAAATATTTATTTTTAATATTTGTTAAATTCAAAATAGCACACTAAATTATGAGGGGTTGATCACAACAGTCGTATATTTTCATGTTATTATTTTAAGACTTATGACTTTATGACACCTTGTGAATGCCCCAATAGAGCATTCGATTTAGTAAAAAAATTATTTTGCGTCATTAACAAAGAATACATCAGAAGGCAAAGTAATAATTTTTACAACATCAACTCCTTCACATACATGTGTGGTGGAAATGCAACAACCTTTGCAAATCTTTTTTTAACAGACATTTATTTGCAATTAACTTTTGCACAAACACAAAGTTGCTTTTTATTATTTAGAGCTTTTAATTAATATTGAGAAATTAAAAACAATATTTGGAAATCCGCAAAATTTTTTAACAAATTTTTGTTTTTAGAAATTTTAAAAATCCATTGATTAAATATAAACTGTTGAGAAAAATTGCTGGTTATAAATACTTAATAGTTTTGTTTACTTTAATTTTTTGAAGATTGTGGTACTTTATTTCCACTTCAATAATACATCTCTGAAGTTCTTTTTATTTTATAGTTTAGTTTGTTTTTTTAGGTCCTTTGGTTTTTGGAATTTTTTGCACAATTCCAAACAAACTCATGGAGTATCTTGTTTTGGTAGTTCTATTCCCAATTTTTCATATTAACATCTTTTTTTTATTTATTTTTTAAGTTGTCTTTAAGATTTTCTTCATTTATCAAAAAATCGCTTAAAATAAAAACTTTGTTTAAAATTAAACATTAAAGGCAATAAAGAAAAATCCAAAAAGGCTCTGATTAGTAAAAAAAAAAATACAAAAACGTTGGCAATTTTTTAAGAGGCAACATACAAAAAATTTTGACAATGCATTTGAATAGTTCGTTGGAAACACCGTACGAACACAGCAAAACAAACAATGCCATTGAAAACTGAAAATTGAAAAGAAAAATTTTATATGCTTCAATACTCCTCTGAACACTACAATTACCCCGAAAAATAGAAACAAAAAACAATAAAACGTTGAAATGAAAAACTTCTAGTTTGCAAGACTTGCTACCAAACATTAAGGCACAATGGCATAATTTAACGTTGAAGTTTTGTAAAGGCATTCGTTTTGTTTAACTAGAAGCGGTTAAGGTTCCACAATCTAAACTGGCCACTATTTTTTTGTTTAGTGCTATGGAAAACTTACTCTTATAAAACCCGGTTTGTTGTCGATTAAGGAAATTAATCGTAAGGAAATTTCCTTAATCGACAACAACTTTTTTTTTCACTATTTATTTATTGAATCTTCATATATTAAATAAGGACTAACAATAATTAATCAAATCTTAACCTAAAACTTTATTTTATGTCCTGCCAGTGCCAGACAAAAATTTTCTTCATCACGGATGCTGTTCACATAAGTAGTTGTTTATCGCTCATCTAATTGGATAAGTGCTGCAGTGTCTCTTCTTCTTAAGCGAGTGTGGCTGCTATCATATAAAATATTTCGAGCTAGTGGATTCGGATGCAATTCGAGCCTTTTTAAGTATTTTACTGCATATTTGGTAATCACAGTTTTAACTAATGGAAAATTGAGATCCTTGTGAATATTTGAGTTGATAACATACCAAGGGGCAGCTGTGATTATTCGAAGAAGTTTATTTTGGCGCCTTTGAATTTTTTCGATATTAGAGGCCGAGGCAGTGCCCCATAACTGAATACCATAGCACCAGATTGGCTTTAAGATGGAGTTGTAAAGTAGAAGATTGCAGTCGAGAATAAGGACAGAGTTTCTTCCAATAAGCCAATGAATTTGGATGGCTTTTAGTTTCATTTGAGTTAATTTTGCCTCTACATGGCATTTCAACGTCCAGATGTATATCGAGATATTTAACATGCGAATGTTGAGGAATTATTGGATTATTGATTGTAATAGGGGGGCAAGATTCCCGGCGCAAGGTGAGTGTTATTTGTACGCATTTTTGCTCATTGAACTTTATCCTCCATTGCTTTAACCATAGTTCGAGTTAAAATATTTGATCCTGTAGGTATCGAGATGCTTCTTGACTGTTTTCGTGCACGCTTAGAAAAGCTGTATCATCAGCAAATGTTGAAGTTTGGGTGTAGTTGTTTGTTGGCATAT
The DNA here is from genome assembly GCA_949318255.1 of Pollenia labialis. Lineage (NCBI taxonomy): Eukaryota > Metazoa > Arthropoda > Insecta > Diptera > Polleniidae > Pollenia > Pollenia labialis. Next base: position 175,334,790 of record OX439140.1, on the reverse strand, counting down.
CCGAGGTATATATTAAGTATAAAAGTGGGCCCAGGATCTTCCCTGAGGGACTCCAGCGTCAGTAAGCTGAGGAGAGCTTAAATAATAACCTTCTTTAATAATAAACTTTCGACCGACTTAGTAGCTTTATAACAGCATGTGTGTGTTAACTGGTAAGTTAAGCTTCAATTAATGTCATAAGCCTTCATGCCAGACTTTATCAAAAGCTGGAGAAACATCGATGAAGAGAGTGGAACAATATTTTCTTTCTTCAAAGGTTTTTCTTATTGCGTTTACTATACGATGAGTTTGTTCAATTGTGCTGTGTTCTCTTCTAAAGCCGAATTGGTGGTTAGGAATACATCTATTTTCATTTAAAATTGGGGTTAATTTTGACGCTAACAGCTTCTCAAACAGCTTTGATATATTAGAATGTAAGCTTATAGGCCTATAGGACTTAACTTTTGTGTGATCATTTCCTGGTTTAGGTATCATGGTGACTAAGGAAACCTTCCATTCTTGAGGGTAGTATTCAAGGCGTAAAATAGCATTAAAAATTAAAAGAATAATTTTCTTGGCTATGCTGGGTAGCTCCAAAAGCATTTTGTTGCTAATCTTATCAAAACCAGGAACCTTCTTGGGGTGTAAATCAAATATAACCTTTTCGATTTCTCTTATCTCAAATCTTAAGGGAACAGCTGCTCTAGCAGCAACAGGTGGTAACTCGACCGCAATAGCATAAGATATATTTGGGATAAAAACGTTTTTCAAATGATTAAAAAACAGATTTCCTTTTTCAACATCATTTGTTTCCCAACTTCCATTCAAGTTTCTTAATGGCGGTTAAGAGACAATTGGCCTTTTGAGATTTCTAGCTGCACGCCATAATGAGTAGTCTGATTGTGGAGTTGCATCAAGTTCCTTAAGATATTTTTCCAGAGAAGCCGTTTTTTGAGTCTGCAGTAACGTTCTTAGCCTTGCAATGAGTACTGAGATATTTTTTATATTTTAACCAATTAATTACCGTAGCTGTTATCGCTAAGTTACTAGTCGGAGATACAATTCTATTGGGGTTCATTATAGTTACAATTGTAGGTGTGTGGTCGGAAGATAATTCTAAGGAAGCTTCAACATGAATCGTTTCTATAGGGATGTTTTTACCCACGCCGAAATCGATGACATCTGGAATTTTTTGATGATCAGTAGGCCAATAAGTTGGTTGTCCGTTCGCTACCACATTTAAATCCATTTTAGAAATTGCGTTAAATAAAACACGATATTTTGGTGTTATAAGTCGTGATCCCAAGAAGGTATGTTTAGCGTTATAATCGCCAGCGGCTTTGAAATATTAAAATATTTATAATATTGGCTTTCTGATATTGAAAATCTAGGCGGGGAGTTTAACAATGAAATTTCTAGGTTTATATTTAATTCCTCAACGCAAATGTTCGTTGCTTGGAGATAATCTTCACGATGATCACACATTAGGTAGTGTTTGACTCGGGTTTTTATCAAAATGGCAGAAACTTCGCAAGCTCTATTTCGAGGGTCCTTGGTATCATAAAGTATATAACCATTGATTTTAAACGTACTTCTTGAGGTCAAATGAGTTTCAGAAACCATCATGACATCAATTTGTTTATTTTAAAGGAAGCATTCTAATTCGTTTTTATGTTGGCGGATGCCGTTTGCGTTCCAAAAACAAATTTTTAAACAGTTCATGGCTTGTTAAGTACAGATTACAATAACAGAGATTGCATTCTAAGAATCTCCTTTGTGTTAGTAAAATTATTTACTGTTTGCACTAATGTTTCCATGGTTTTTTCTAGACGACTTAAATTAGAAACTGAAGTTTCATCAGCACCTTGCATTGGCACATGGTTTGATTTTAGGACGTTTGCGTGAGAGGTTCTGTTATTTCTAGGCTGCGGAGCCTGAGTGTCATTAGTAGTTACTTGATTTGTTACCTGCATTTGAGTGGAATTAGTTTTCGGTCCAACCGACTGCTTGACGATAGTATATACAAGGCATACTCTATAACTGGCAGTGTGATTACTGCCACAGTTGCTACATTTTTTTACGTTGGGGTCAGTTTTAGACTTATCGCAAAGAACTGTGCCATGTAATTCACCACAAACTACGCAAACAGGCGCTAAATACCAGTATGCGTATGTATGGCCAAATTCTTGGCAGTTAATACATTGAACGGGATAGTTATTTTTCTGTATAGAACATAATTTAAATTTAAAATAGGATGCGTTTCATATTTTTAAGCTTAACGTCGCCAGGTTCTAGGTCCACTCGAAATAATGGTTGGTGATTTTTTCCCTATTTTTAATATTCGTAAAGTTGTTTATCTTAAAGCCCTTTTCTTCCAAAAAGATTTTAATTTCCTCTGGGTGCACGTCATAACGTTATAAATGTTATAACATTGCACTCGACGCCGATGTGACATTGCAGACTTGAAGAAAGCAAGTCACACATATCGTGGACGGCGACCTAAAATTTTCTTAAATTGGAAAATTGTTAACCGTCGGCGGCGAAGATGCAAACGTCGGCTATTCCAAATAATGAAAAGTGCGACTTCAATGTTTGGTGTTTGCAAACAAGCTGTGAAAATATTCGCATATCTTATAAAACTGTTAAAAGCAAAATAATTAAACAATCAAAAATTGTGCAAAGAACAAAAACAAAAAATCATACATTTAGCTAAGGGCCTTAGACTCGTTTTCACAACTTACCGACAGTTAAAATCAGACTTTAACCGGCCTTATAAAAAGTGTTCCCTTATTAAAACTTTACTTTTTACTAAAGTGTGCGATAAAGTAGATTTCGGTTCATCCTTCCTGATAGGTTAAAGTAAGGTTGTAATAATGGAACCATTTTTATATGGCCGATAAATTCGTACCTGTAGCTATCGGTAAGTTGTGAAAACGAGCCTAAGTGTTTTAGTTATCCTTATTTTTCGTAACAAATTACAAAAGTTATTAAACACCAAGAAATTTTACAATAAAAAGTATGACATATAAATATGTATAAAGTCCGGGATTCACTATCCTACACAATCGTACGATTCATTTGCACGAAAATCTGAAGGAATTCTATCCGACATAAAAAAGTCTTAAAAGTCTGTAGTCATTGATACAATTTCCCACAAAAAAGATGCAAACTCAAATGACTCAGCTACTTTACAAGAAAATGCAACTCTGATCGCATAGAAACTATCGTTTTATGAAAATTTTCATAAACATTTGCAAGTCGGACAGACTTGTCAAAAAAATCTGCTTTATCTACTTTATGGGCATACACGATTTTCTTGACAAATCCTACGACTAAATAGGATAGTGTATCGCCGGCTTAAATAAAGTTTATGTACTAAATTTTGTTACTTTGGCTCATTCAATATGCCGGTTATAACACCACAAGTCTTTGCCAAGGGCTTACTTTGTACAAAAGATACGTAAAATAATGTACCGATTTTACCCATTTTTAATACTGGTCTGTAATACAAATCAAACAAATAAAATAGGTTTTACTAATCGATTACTCTCCCAGCTTTATATTACAAGCTCTATCGTGCTTTTACCAGACGGGCAGATATGGCTAGATCGCCTTAGATTTTCACAATGATTCAGAATATACTTTATAGGGTATCCGAAAATTATTTCCATGTGTAACAAACGATATAAAAAACGAATATTCATAGTACCATTCTTTTTTTTTTGTTTGTGGCTATAAAAAACAGAAACTTTATGTCAAGTAACTCGGTTATTCAACTAAAAATTAAGTAGCTAAAAATTCATTTGCTTCCACATTAGCTTTCAATACGGCTTTTTTGGAATATGTTCATTCAAGCATGATTAATGAAGTTTGCTATAAATTTCGCTCCTTTACAGCAACATAGTCATATCTCAAAAATCCAAAATAATAGGTAACTTAAGCAAAAGTGTTCCTTCACAGCTTCTTTATATGCAATAAAAAAGAATTATATCTGAAACTGAACCGACGTTATAGCAAAATATACAGGGGTGTCATCACACAGAAAAAAATCAAGTTAAAAAGGTAGAAAACAAGGTTGATTTAAAATTGTTCGGGGTTGATTTTGCTTCATACGTTTTTCATGTTTATTCAACCTGATTTTACAATAACTTGCGAACAACATTTTGTTCTTTTAAAATAACTATAATTCATGTTAATTTAACATTGCAGTAAAGTTAGAGCAAAATGGCATTTATATTGAAATAACAATCCGAATCACGTTGAATGAAAGTTATTTCAAGTTGAAACAACGTGAATTTCATGTAGAATCAAATCGGCTTGAGTGTGTTATAACAGTGTGAAGAATTTTCATAGACAACATATGCAACTATTTAAGAATAATTCAATACACTTACCCCTGTAACACATGCTTCACTTATTCTGTATTCTCCTTTGCCAACAGACGCATCAGCAGAATCGCCCGATATGCTTTTCGTCATCCTTCTACTTTGAAAGCTTGATGTACTATTTAACTAAGTAATTTTAATTAAAGGAATAAGGGAATTGTCTTCTTTTTATAACATATTTTAAGAATGAAAATAAAAAAATTAACATACTTAACTATGTATGCATGTTAATTTAACAAGATAAACTTTTGATTTTAATATAAAACAGGTTTTTTTAATGGATTCAATATTGAATCCATATTTATTTATATTTTAATATTTTTTTTTATTTATTTTAACAGTGAATAATATTAAATAAGCGTGATTTAAGAAGATTATTTTAATATTTTTCATTTAAAAATTAATATGAAATAATGATAAATTTAAATAATGGGCATACTTTTGCAGAAATTTACTATGATTCTCAATCAACATTTTTCCATGTTAATTTTACATTGGTATTTTTTTCTGTGTGATGGAAATTGAAAACGTAAAACGAAAGAATTTTAAGAGTCGTTTTTCAATAAGGTTTCTGTAATAAAAAAAATTTATTTATTTAATTTATAATTATACAAATAATGCTCTATTAAACAGAATTCTTTAACAAAAATCGTAAAAATTAGATTAAAAGTTTAATAAAAAGGACTGCCAAATTCTTTCTTTTTACCATTTCGATTTCCATGACACCCCTGATAATTTAGTAAATCTGTATATAAGGATTAGGGAGATCGATTATTGGACTTTTTTCAATGAGCGGTTTTCGAAAATTCCGAATATTTGCTATTTTAAATAACCCGGTTTTCGGTTAAGCATTTTAAAAATAACCGGTTAACAGGTTTTAATTCGAATGCATAAAAATACAAAAATCAAATTAGTTTTTGTAATAAAAAGTTAATTAGAATTAAAACAAAACCATTCACAAAAGGTAAGGAACCAACAAAATACATAAATATGACTTAAGGTATGTTCAGACCTAACAAATATTTGACGATAAAATAAAAAAAAAAAAACGTGACCGTGAATGTGATTTGATTAAACTTAAGAGCTTTATTAACAAGGTTTCTTTCAAATGTGCTAAATTCCCATTTCATACTGTTGAGAAACTGAAATTTATTGTTGAAGGGATAAGCAATTCCTATGCGCATTTCACTGGTTGCTTAGGCCAGATCGTCAGGAAACTTCATCCAAAGATTATAGAACAGCTAAAGGTATTATACAAATAAAACTGTTAAGCGAATAAGAATTATAAACCTCAGTTTTACTTGTAACAATATCAAAGCTTAAACAAAAACAATAACAATAGTGAGTTTATCTTTTCTTACAGTCACGACAGCTTTATGTTTAACAATTTCTATTTTTTTGCTAAACTTTATGTCTAAGGTGATAATTGTTTTTGTGTATAATGTAGTTAAGAACCCGTTAAATAATGTTTGCTCTAGCCGAACGATTTGCAAAAGCAAACAATTCTTTAAGAAAACTAGTGGTTACGTGTAGGACGTCAAATATTTAATAGGTGTGAACATATCTGTAGAAATTTTGAAAAACTTTGTTTTTAAAAAATTATAGGAATTTAATAAGTTTATTATTTGAAATATTCTCCGAAATTTATTTTAAATGAGTTTTAATTTGTTGGTGGCTAAGCTTGTCTATATGAATCAGTAAACTTCAGCCATTTTTTTTGAAAAGTTGCAAACAAAACCTCTTATCCAGGAATATATTTAAATTTTATTTGTTTCAGTATTATATAAACAATAGTAATATGAACACGCTTTTTGTATGAAATATCTGTCAATTCGTCGATCACAATTCAAACCTTTTCATGAGATTGTTTGACTCCTTCAATTTTATTTTTAGTTCTTGGTAGTTTAATAAATAAAACTGAAGAATTTTTCCATATTGTTTATTTCGCCGGTATGGTGTAGTTTTAAGAATGAAGATATGCTAGTAGTTCTAGTTCTAGAGTTTTTCATTCATTATTGGCAGCATATTTGAGTAAAGTATTATTTTCAGTGTGTCTTTAAAACTACTTGGAACAGAGTCAAGTTTAACTTGGCGTATATTTATGTCAAACTTGTAGACTAATTAAAAGTGATAAATAAGTCGTGACGTTGAAGAACCTTTGCAACTTATCATTTTAGGGCCGTTTAAGCACCATTGTCTTTTAAGTCAGTTCGATATTATCACCAGAGATGACATCTTTATAAAGATATATACAGTATTTAGAATACTGTCAAATTGCGAATTACTTTTAAGCTGAACTTTTTTTTGTAGTATTTTGAATTGTTTTTGGTTTTTGTAACAAGAACACACACTTATGTATACAAGCGATTCGTATATACATTGCTCATAATTTTTTTTCGACTTTTGTTACATTTTGTTTTGACATTTTTTATAAAAAGTTTAAGTTTGCAAAATATTGAATTAGAAAAATACTTAAATTACGGGTACATTTATAACAAAAGTAAGGAAAACGTATATAAATTACACATTGCTAAAATAACCGGTTTATTTTACTAAAATCACCGGTTTATTCGATATTCGAAAAATTAACATTTTAAAATATTCGACTTGGGCAAAACTAAAATAACCGGTTAAAACCGGTCGAATACTATTCGATCGATCTCCCTAATAAAGATACATTTTGAAAACTTTAATCACATTTTGCCAAGTATAATTTTTTTTGGAGATATGACTATGTTGCAATAAAGGAGCGAAATGTCTTGACGTTTTAAAGATGAATTGTTTCGTGCAATATTCACTAACTTTTACACTTCTTAGTAAGTGAACGAAATAATTATAAAAAAAACAACCTTCTAATGCTTAGGAATTGGAATGAGAAGTTTGATGGCCAGAAAAAAAACTTCATTGTCCTACTAATTTGTCTCCATTTTGTTTTTTTGTTTTTTAACTTCAACTCAAGTGTATCCAAAAGTTTGAGGGCGCTGTAAACCAGTACGGGGGAAACGAAATATCCTTGTCCTACACCCAGAAATTTGCATACTTTTATTTTGAAATTATTATGCTGTTCTTTGTATTATTGTATTTCAGTCACTTGTTAGTTTTTAGTTACTTTAATGCCTGTAAATATTTTACACTTTTATAATACGCCGTTGCGAATAAATTTTTTTTCATTGGCTTAACAAGCAGAAACTTGAAACAAGAGAGTAAGTTTCCGAAACAAGAGCAATTCTTAGCGTTGACTGTAAACCGTTGAACAGTGCGAAAATGAAGTAAAAAGCAACAATTGATTGATTAAAACAAACAGTGATGTAGTGAAACTTGTTTGGTGTTTTTATCAATTTGCAACTGAAACGAACCAGATTAATGGATAGGAGTGCTACATTCCCATGTTGATATTAACATTTATCTGCTTTTACTTAATTTAAACTATTTTTAAAGTTTATATAGGGGACTGGGAACTGAAATCTGATTTCAATTACTTTTGTTGATTAAGTTTAGCTAAGCACTACTTATATTTAGAGACGTAAAGACGGTTGTCAGATCTTACAATACTGTAAGGGGTGGCAATGTGTTGAAAATATACTGCAAAGCAAAATTGCCACCAATAGGAAGTGGTCAAATCAGACAGACCATTGTAAGAAAACAATTGTATGTAAATATAAAGTGATTTAAATCGATCCGAATAGGAATTTTTAGGTGCTATGTTTTATTTGTCGTATTGGGCAGTATTATTTAGAAAATTAACAACTGCAATTTTTTTTTGCGGAAAAGAAACTAACTTTTGTGCTAGTGCTTGCTTTATACGAAATAAAAGTATTTGAAAAAAGGAGATTTGATTTCATATTTAAAATAGCTTAGATATTTTCTTTGGTTTTAATCAGCAAACCACCAGGCAAGTAAGAATATTCAATCCCATTGAATATAATATTAGCTGATCTACACCACCGCTGTTATACCCTACCCACATTTATTATATTTCGTGTAATAAATTATTAACAATTTGTTAATTTATTTCAGAAATAAAAGAAAAAAAAATGCAATTTCAACCAAAAATAACACAAAAAAGGTTAAATTTATTTGTACAAATGTCCTGTCCTGTGGTCTTAAAGCATTCGCATAATCAAATTTGTTTAATTGTTGCTTGTGTGAGATATATTTTGTTTTTCTTAATAAAATGATTGTTCGTTTTAAACTTATTTTAATACATTCTTATGATTACAGCCGACATACTTATTAAAATTAAAATATGGTAAAAGATTTTACTAAAACAAATCTGCAATGCGTCAATCATAATATTTTGCGGTTGCTAAGGTTGAGTTTTAATATTTCAAATTTCAGTTAAGGATGGTCGTTCTTCCTACCCGGGCACAAATGGGATCACATTTATCTTAACCAAATGGAAAATAACCATTGTAAAAGGCATAAAGGATATGTTCATAAATACATATGTAAAGAAAGAAATTAGACTTTGTAGTGCTATCAGGGAAACCAAAAATATGCAATTGCATGTTTTTCCTTGTGCGACCGACCAATGAAGGCAGAAAGAATATATTTGTCTGTTAAAGGGCTTTTTATGAATTATGGCATCGTTTTGTTAGTGCATATTTTAGCATTGGCAGCGTTTTTGCAGCATTTTTTAAAGTTTATAGCGCATATTTAGCCTTTTTGAAGGCATATTTTGATACATGTTAGATTTTTTTGGTGCCTACAAGAGCTTTCGCAACAAATAAAATTTTTTTTTTGCGAAATTCTGGCTTTTCTTTTTTAAATACCTATCAGTAGCCCAACGTATTGCTTCAATTTCGCCATCTACATTTAATTGTTACTCTAAAATTGTAAGATAAAGCAGGTTGTCAGATAAGATAAATGTGATTTTAAACTTTAAAATTGTATAAATAAGCAAAAAAATTAAGGAAAAAGCCATTATATGCGTGTGTAACCCATAGCCAAATTTAGACCAATCTTTAAGCATGCCGATGGACAAATAAATAATTTTAAAAGTGATCTAACGATGCCCATTCGTCCGTCTGACTGGTTGTCTCTCCATATAAACCTTGTACGCAAAGTACAAGTTGCAATCTTGTAGTTAATTTGATTATATTTGGCAAATACATTAATCGGTCTATAATTTCACATATTCCTTACAAAAATTTATTTCTAAATAAGGCTCATTGCCTTCGTCTGTAAACACTTTGCTGTTTGGGCTTTACCGTTAATAAATTGTTGAATATTTTGTTTTCAAATTAGCAATATGAAATTTTTTGGGGAATATTTTTAAACTATGCATATTTCTGGTTTCCCTGGTTATAACCATAATAGCTCCAATTTTATCTAATCGAGGTTGTTATGCAATTGGCAACGCGTTTTGTGTTCCTGCTACATTCATACATACGTATTTTCATGTTGCTTTCCTCTTTTTTTGTCTATAGTTTTTGTGTTTGTTTTTTTAAATTTTATGAATATTATCTTATAAAACTGCCACTAACATAAACACATCTATATGTAATGCATATAATAATAATGAATCATTTTGCGGGCATGTGGTCAGGCAGCAGAGCATCAATAGTAGGAAGATTGAAATTGGGGGGAGTGCACAATCACTAGAAACTACAATAATCAAAGCACCTATGAGCCCAAATGTTTGTAGTTGTGTGTATAAAATTCTGGAATGTTACCAAGTATTTGCTGTACACCAATATAATCGAGTGTTTGCAACTTCGTTAATTTATTAGGGTTTCTATGCGGGAAATTTTGTATTAAGTTGTGACATTTTCAGGTGTGTCACAAAGATTGTACGAAATTTTAAATTGATGCATTTTTTATTCGTACCGTTTTAAGTTTTACCCTACTATTTTGAAGCGAAATTTTTTTGTGTTATATTTTTAAAAAAAAGGTAATAACGCTTTCATTTCTGAGTGGTTGCTCAAACTAAGTCACAAATTTCTAGTCATATTTTTCTATTTAAAAGTTATTTTAAACCAATCAAGAATTTTATAAACAAAACTAAGATTAACTTTAAATAATCGTATTTATTTGATTGAAATTGGGAATAAAAACAGAAAAACAAAATTAATAATTAATAAAATACACATTCAAATGTATGTTAATTTGTACTGATGGTTGTTATCGAGTTAAAGATTCATGTTTTATGGGGAAAAGTCTGAAATTTTTAACTGAGTTTTTGTGCTTGTTATTTTTTTGAACTGCATTTTCACGAATCATTTGCAATACAGTCAAATCCCGATAATTCGTAATCGCAAGGGACCGGCCATTTGTTACGAATTATAGGGGTTTTCGATTTAGCGGGGGGTTTCGATTTATCGGGGTTAAAATAAAATTAATACGAATTAGCGGGGTTTTTCAATTTTTTTTACTTTTTTGACATTTTTCTTTATAATTCATGTAACAAACTGACCATAAGAAAATAAACATACACACAAGCAAAAACCCACGCAAAAGAAATAGCGGGGTACGAATTATCGGGATTTGACTGTACCATTATATCCTCCAAAGAACAGCTATTCTCCTCTGCCCATTGTAGACAAATGTTGAAGCTTTTTATTGCATCCCGACATCTTATTTTTGAAGGTATTGGACCTAACACACCATTTTCATCCTCGTCTTCAGTTTCGCTTGGCTCAGGAAAGGCATTTTTGTTATTTTGATGAAAGAACCACTCATTAACAAAGAAGTTTTTAAACTAAATTGATTTATTGATTTTGATAATACGCACTTCTGAGGCTTTGTTTTTTGAAAAGTTGCGTTTACAGAGTCACCAATGTTACGAAATTGGGTGTTGCGTTAAACGAGGTGTTGCGCATATCGAGTGTTGCTATCAACGAGGCTACACTGTATATTAAATTAAAAATTTTGTAGATATATAGTTTAATTAAGGCGCTTTCCCTTTACTAAAAATGCGTGTGTCAAAATTACTTAAATATTTTTTCGTTTAAAATTTCATATTCGGAAAAATCGTAAGAAATCGATTTCGCCAACAGATATTGAAACCAGCATAATAAGGAAAACATTTTTCCGGAAATTTAAAAAGTCCGCGAAATTGGAAACTCTAGTAAAGACAAACATATGCAAAGGGTGCTTTTAAAACCTGATAGAACTTAAGTAACGTAAGCTGTTAAACGAAAGGGTACCCTGCGCTCCCTTTTTGACATTTATACACTTTAAGCTCACATTAGTTTTTTTTTTGATAAGATCAGAAACAAACAAAATAATTCTGTATCGCAAAACCTGCTTTCTAATATAAAAGAAAAAAATGCACCAACTAGGAATATCATAGGTTGGGCAAAATACATGCTTTGATGTATTTGAAGTAGAAAATAAGTCGTGTATTTAAAAAGCCAAAAACATTTTGGGATGTTTTTAAAATACAAATACAAAATTTAGATTCACAAGTTAATTTAACATTTAAATACATTCAAAATCCACAAGATCTTGGTAACTTGGATAAATTTCTAAAAAAATCAACCGAATAAAACCGGTTATTCAAAGTACATCTACCAACTATTCCCACATCAACTGTTGATGAACGTGCTTTCTCCGTTTCTTTCTTGATAAAATATAAATAAAGAAATCGTATGACTTTAAATGAATAAACTTGTCTTATCATCTTGAAATATTCAGCCTTATTGTGGTTGTCGTTTTCGTAAACAAGCGTGCCGTTTTTTGTAGTAGATTAAAGAACACATGTTGTGTATTACTTTAATCTATTACACAGTCGTATACGACAACGACAACCACATAAAGGCCGATTATTTCAAAAAATACAGCAAACTACCCTAGAGAGAAGCGAACTGATACCAAAGTAGTCCCGTGATAGGTCTTTGGTGGTAGAGACCGGTTCTAGTTCTAAACCTTTATATGAATAAGACCAATCGCTTTTTTTATCATTGGAGGGTGTCAATTGACACCATTTGACTAGTCACAGATCTCATCTCAATTAACGTGCTTAGTGTCAGTTGCTAAAATGTAGTATTATTTCAATAAAACAAGTCCTAGAATTAAATTCAAGAACCAAATTTTAGAAATTTTAGATCAAAATATGTGTCACAGCACCGTTGAAGACTGTACTGTTATTCATTTCTATTTCTACCTTTTTGTTCTTCATAAGCCAGTAAGGGATTGGTTCTTCTTTCACTGGTCATGAGTCCTTTCTTTTTGTACTTGTTCTATTTTCACAAATCCCAGGACCAGTCTGTTGGACCAATTGACAAAAAATTTTCCGCAGAGTATTAACTATAATATATTTTGTAAATACATGTATGTATAATATATCGCACCCTAAATACTAAAGGGTCACAACTCAAAACTCTTAAATTTTCAGTAGGACAAAAAACAGTTTTCTTTTTATATGTACTCTAATACTACAAAGAAGGATTCCATTGTATTTTTTCGCAAAGAACTAGAGAAATTGATACAAGATTTCTACAGTGTGTAGATATATCCACTGTGAATCGGTTTCTTACAAAAAGTGAACATATACACATTTTGAGTTGTGACACTTTAGTATTTAGGGTGCGATATGTACATGTCGCACACTAAATCATAAAAGTTTAAAATGCAATATTCCAAAGTGTTCAGCACCCATGTTCTGCAACTATAGTGAGAACTTCTCGCATCGAAAAGATGTGAAACAAAATATTCCATCGTTTCTAGAAAAGTGAGAAAAAAGTGTCTCTGTAACTCATGTCGAAAACTGTCAAAAGAGATTACGTCGTTACGTTATAAATGTCATAATATTGCAGTTGAAGACTATGTGAAGTTGCAGATGTTGAGAACGCCAGTAACATACATCGTTGACGGCGACCAAAATTTACTAATATTGAAAATTTTTCAACGACGGCGCACTGTGGCTCCTTTTCCCAAAAACCGTGGCAAAAATAAAAAATTTGATGACAAAATTTTGTAAAATGAATGAACACATCGTATAAAGACCATTTTACTGATCAGAATTCAAAAACGTTTTTCTTAATTGGATAAGAATTATAGCTGGTGGAGCTGCTTAAAGTCGACAGTTTTTTAGAAAGTCCAAAAAAAGGTGATTTTGAGAAAATAAGAGACATTTTAGAATTGAAGTGTCAGAAATATTGCCATGTGATCACTACTTTTTTGGTATTGTTTTAAAGGTATATCTATTGTTTATTAAAATAAGTAAGAAAATGTCCACCAGATACCCTACTTTTTTTTGGCAGTTGCCGTTTTTCAGACACCCTATATTTTGGTACTTTTTACAAATAAAATAGAGAATATCTAAAAATGGGCAAAAATGGTCACGCCCATATTTTTTTAGCATTTTTACTACACAGTACTTTAAATAATTTCGCTAATTTGGGCCACAAAAAATTACAGGTTTTCTTGAAATTTGAAGAAAGATGTTAAAATCTTATAGCCAGCGTTGCTACAGCCAAGATATTTTTGCAACCAAAATTAAAAAAAAAAATTTCCAAATAAGGAAAAAAGCTACCAAAATTTTAATATTTTTTATATTTTATGTTATCTTACAGCACAAAAATGTAAATATAAGTGGAACTGACTGACATATTTCTGTTAATGTATGCATATGTGCCTACTTATAAATATGTATGTAGCCTTATTTATAAACAATATTTTCTTGTGTCAATCAGGTAGGCATAATTATTAGAATTTGTTTATTTATTTAAATTTAAGAACACATTATGAAAATAGGTAGGTAGTTTTAAAACTTGGTTTTTATACTAAGTAAAATAAAAACTGCAGTTGTATATAATCCAGTTAATTGTGGCCTAGATTTATGTTTCGCAAATCAGGTAGCTTGAATCTTTTTATTTTTGGGTATAAATTAATCTGCAATTGTGTAATGCAATCAGTTAAAGTTTTACTTTGCAAAAGTAGTGATCAGTACCAGAACTCATAATGTCATTTCAAAATTCGGAATTGTTCGAGTTATTTAGAAAATCACATAATGAAAATGTATTTAATTTGGCTATTGTGGAAAAATTGCACGGTTTACCAGGAAAAGGATGTTAAAAACAAAATTCACTTCGTTTTCTTGGATATTCGTAGAAAATGGATTGCCTCAAACAGTACGACAAAAACCTTTATGGAAAAGTACTCAGACTGGCTAAATGGAGTAAAAACTTTTGAAAACATCGAAGAACCGCATACATCTTTGGACAGCAGAAAAGGAAGACCTGCTAAAACTATAAACGAGTGTTCGGAGTACACAAAAAAACGTAAACTTCAAAATGCTACAAAAGATATATCTACATCGAATCTGTCAGAAGCATTATGTCTTAAGTACGTAAAAGATAAAGATAAATCAAGGTCTGATTTTACAAAAGCTGTGGAGCTTGCTAGCCCAGATCGACTGCGAAGGATTAAAAAAAGTATTCCAACTCCTCCGAATGCATTACCCACAAAGTATAGCATAGAAGAAGCCTTAGCGTTATTTATGGACTTGGGATTGTCAAAGGAGAAATATAATATTTTACGAAGCTCTTTAAAGAATAATAATGTGAATGTTCTTCCTGGATATAAAAAGGTTACCTCTGCTAAAAAAGAAGCAGTACCATCAAATGTAAAAGTTACTGAAGTATCAGCAGAAGTTGAACTGCAAGACTTAATGGATCATACATCTAAACGCTTAATTCAAAGTTTTCCTAAAAAAGAAAGAGCATTACTTCCAGATAGGCTAACATTGATAAGCAAGTGGGGATGTGATGGATCATCTGGTCAAAGTGCTTACAAACAAACAATATCGACAACTGACATAACTATTACAGATACAAATATTTTTATGGCTTCTATAGTTCCTTTACGGCTTAGAAGTGAAATCTCTGAGCATTGGAAAAATCCTCGCCCATCGTCAGTCCATTTTTGCCGTCCGATATTTTTTAAATATGCAAAGGAGTCTTCATTAATAATCAAGTCTACAGTAAACGATATAAAAAAGCAAATTTCCGAACTAAAGCCTTCTGTTATTGAAATGAAGAATGGAAAAAAGGTTTTCATTTATTATGAATTTTGTCTTACAATGATTGATGGCAAAGTCTTAAATGTAATAACAGATACTTCTTCAACTTTGAAGTGTGCAATTTGCAAAAAGTCACAGAAGGACTTTCAAAATTTTAATGATTCCAGTGATGAGCAAAACTATGAATATGGAATTTCTCCGTTACATGCCAGAATTAGGTGCATGGAGTTTATTTTAAAATTAGCTTATACAATTCTGAGAGAAGGAGAAAGTTTTCATGAGAATGCAACACCAAAAGAAAAACTAACTGATCGAAAAAATATTATACAAAATGAATTTCTTAGAACCTTGGACTAAAAATAGACTGCCCAAAGCAGGGATATGGAAATACTAACGATGGTAACATGTCCAGATCGTTTTTTCAAAAATGATGAGGTAACAGCCCAAATTACTGGTGTCAACAACCATATTATAAAAAGGTTGGCAGTTATTCTAAATCAGGGGTTTCCATTTCTTTGCACAATTGTGCATACCACTACAAACACATATTTTTATGCTCTTCAATTCAGTCGTCGGTGCGACTTCGACAAGTGTACATGTTTAGCGGATGCTATATTATTTTGTTTCAGCTTACACTCAAAAATATTGTGCGGTCAAAAATGCTTTTGGTAACATCCAATGCCTTGCGTGCAATATTTAGAGTCTAAATTTTAAGACTTAAATGCAGAGTAATATAACATTTCTATTTAATTTTAACATAATTTAAATTTTTGAAAATATTTAACAGCAAAGCTAACGTAAATTTTATTAAGTAACTTTTTTTAACAATAACATTTACTGCAACGTTTAAGCTAACGATATGTGTTTTGTTTGTGAAAAAAATTCTTTGATACCTGTAAAAGGGTCCCTTTTGCTTTCTTTAAAAAGACTTACCTAAATGCAGAAATTATTAAGAAAAAAATAGCCAAAGGAATTTGTTGGTATTTTGCTTGTAAAAATATTTTGGTTTCTGTACCAATCGCGTCGCTGGGTTTTTTCTTTCTTTGAAAACACTTTTCTTAAGTAAGTAGAAATATTTAAAAAACAAGTAAAAAAGTCTTGTTTTGCTACAATTTATGTGTAAATAACCTGTACACATAAAAGCAAAAGTGACAGTAGGTAAAATGTTTGGGTAAGAAGATGTGTTTTATTGATGTATTAATGAAACTTTATTGTTTCGCACTATGACCGAGCCCAAAGAGTTAAGCCTCAGTAAGCCTTTACTTTCTGTTCTGTTACGAACCAGCTGATTTGTTTTTGTTATTAAAAAACCTGTGAAATTGATTAGTTGATCTGTTCTGTTGCGGTTCAGTTTGATAAAATCAAAAACTTGTAAAGTAATTGTAAGTGACCGCAAAATAAATAATAAAAAATACATTAATTAAATTTTATTTCTTCAAAGTTATGTGCATAAAAGTTATTGAAATAAAACAATGGATGGTGCAAAACTAATAAATTTGTCATAAATGGCTAATAAGTTGCTACAGAAAAAGTAACTTTTACAATTTTGAAACAGAACGGCACGGAACAGAACAGAAACAGAAAGTAAAGACTAATTCTGCCTTTAACCTTACTAATTTATGGTAACTATTCAACGTAACGTTGACCTGCCCCCTGTCCAGTCAAACGGTAGGCCGTCGTACTGTTCAATTAGGAACTTGTGTAGAATTTGCAATTAGGGAAAAAGTAGTTAATCGCGAATTTTTTTCAATTTGTTTAGACGGAAGCACTGACATAAATGATCTGTGTGAACTTGTAATTTGTATTCGATGCGTAGACAGGAATACACTATTTTTGAGTCAATGTTTACTTTAGAATCATTTTATGGAAATGTAACTGGCACGTTGTTGTATGATGTTGTCAGAGAAAAGCTTCTTTCCATTGTAAACATAAACAAATTTGCTGGAGTCTGCACAGATAGAGCCAATGTAATGTTGGGCAAATATAATGGACTTATAGGCCAATTAAAAAAATTTGCAGTTCATAATTTTCACTGCATAATTCATCAGACCGCTCTTGCATCGAAATTCATAAATGATACCCCAGCTATGAAGACAGCAGAGGATATAATAAATAAAATTCGAGGCGGACATCAACCGCTTACCTACCGAACATTTGTAACCTTTTTAAAAAACAAAAATGCTGTGAATTGTGACCTGAAAATGTTTACAGAAGTTCGGTGGCTAAGTCGCGGTGATTGCCTGAATAGACTTTATGATTTAAGAGAAGAAGTTCTTCAGTTTCTAGAAACTGAGGAAATAGAAAAAGGTTTAGTCCAGTGTTAAAAAGCCAATAATTTTATTTTAGACTTAGCTTTTTTGGCAGATACGACAAGTGTTAAATGAACTTAATTTGGAATTACAAGGAAAGGAACGCAATATATGCGACTTGTCAAAAATCATTCACAATTTTAAAACAAAACTTTTTCTAATTTTTCCCAAATTAAAAGTGGTGATTTTTCCAACTTTCCAAAAAATTCACTTGTTTACAGAAATCAAGAAATCGAAAAAGATATGAATATGCCGAAATATTTGAAACACTTTTCAAGACAGGTTTCAAGATTTTGTAATTTTACAACCGCTATTAGATCTTTTCGAAAACCATTTTCGTTGCGATGTAAGCAACTGCGAATTTAATATTCAATCAGAACTAATCATACTACGAAGCGAAGTAAATGCCCCAGACGAAAATAATATTGTAGAGTTCTGGAAAGATTTGGATGGCGAGTTCTATCCTGAACTAAAAAAAAATTCATTGAGTTGCCTATGCGAACAAATTTTTTCGGATTTAAAATTTATTTGTTCCAAGCAACGTAATAAATTAAGTTCATCCCATTTGAAAAGCATTCTAGAAGATTTTATTTTAAAACTTGTATAACACAAGGGAAAAAATTAAAAATAACAAAATCTTTTGAAATTTAAATTTTGTATTCCCAAAAATTGAAATTATTTTTTGATAATTTTTTGTGTTGCTAGAAAATTTGTAGCAGTTCTTTACTTTTCTATCAGCTGTGATTTGCGTGCAATAGTTATTTTTTATGAATTTTTAAAACATAAAAATCTTTAATTTTTTACAATTGTTTGATAAGATATTTGAAACTGATTTAGAGTCAAAAAGCTTCCGAATAAAAAAAGTGTAGTTTTAAAATCAGCGACATTGAATTGGTAAAGAATTGCTACAAATTTTTTATCAACACAAAAAATTTTTAATTTTGTACCTTTGTGTTATACAACTTAAAATATATATTACTAACATTTTATTTCGGCTGTAAATAAATGCTTTCTCTCAATTTGCTTACTCTCTGGTACTCACTAATACACAAACAAAAAAATTTTGGAAATCCCTGTTCTAAATGTTATAAGCTCTAGAGAAATGGTAAATGGCCCAAAGTTTCAGGATTATGCATCAAAATCTGCCCAGCTTTTGGCTCAAAAGTACCCTGAGAAGAAACTTACTCCTACGGTCCATAAGATTTTGGCTCATGGCAAAAATTTAATTGAATATTTATCAATGCTTACCAATTGGAGAGTTATCAGAAAAAGCCCAGGAATGCAAAAACAAAGATTACAAGCACTTTAGATATGAGAATACTTGCAAAATTTCACGGATAAGACAGAATGACGATCTTTTTAATATGTTGGCGGCCTCTTGAGACCCACTGATTTCATCGCGGAGACATGTAAGATCTCGAAAAGATTTGGAAGAATATAAATATAGCTCCTATATGTTAAGTCGATTACAAATCGCTCAAAATGTTAATGACTATTTTGAAGAAAACTAACTATTAAAAAATTTAATAAAAATAACTCAATATCATATTATAATATATCATACTATAAAATAATATTATAAATTAAAATTAGTATTAAAAATATTTCAATAATTTTTATGTGTAATATAAATAAAAAGACTTATATTAATATAACATGTTATATTAGAGTAGCATTTTTTCTAGACTTCCCTATGAGAATGTCATTTAAAGCACAAAAAGTTGTGTTTTAAATGTTTGAGAAATTTTAAAAATATCATAACATACTTCAAAATATATGATTTTTGCGGCAAGAAAGGCCAAACGTGTCATCGTGTCCAATGCCTATCACAATAAGGGAGCACTTATTTTGATCCTAAAAGATTTAAAACTCCAGTGTTTTTTCCCCATTACAAATTTCTTGGTAACTTCAAAAATTATGATTTTTTCAACAAAAAAACCACTGTGCAAACTGCACAGTGCCTCCACAGAGCTATGGCCAATACTGATACTCATTTTTATTAAAATATCTTTCTTACCTCAAAAGTTATGATGTTTGTAATAAAAACAGTCGAAAGCAGACACTGTGCACAGTGCCGCGCCCAACCTATGACCTTGCAAATCATGTATATTAAAGCTAAAGAAGTTTCCTTTCAAATGCTTTTTACAATTTTTAAATATCTTTATCAGTTCAAAAGTTATGATTTTTGCAACGAAAAAAGTCAAAAGGCGCCACTGTGCGGCGGCGAAAATACAACCGTCGGCTATACCAAATAATGTAAAGTGCAACTTTAATGTTTGTTGTTTGCAAACGAGCTTTGAAAACATGCGTATATTTTATAAAAATGTTAAAAGCAAAAAAATTAAACAATGCAAAAATGTGCCAATAACAAAATATTATTATTATTACACTATGCGACAGTCAAAATCGGGATGGGATGAAACCAACGGGAAATCTTAAATCGGTAAAAAAGAAGTTGTACGATGGGCTAAAAACATAAATTTTTTTATAAAAACCTAAATTTTAGGGCTGCCATACGTCAACGTCATTATCAATATCCTTTGAAGCCCCTTCAAATGCGTTTACAAAAAAGACAAGGAAATCTGGGATTTCCCCGACAAATCTGTGTTTTCGTCAAAAATTATCGAATAGAATTTTGATTCATATAACACATATATACATAAATATTGCTTATACTAAGGTTTATTAATAATTCAACCGCACGCATTTTCAAGTCAAACGTGTATTCTTTGGATATAGATGGCACCTGCTGGGATTGAATGTAGAATAATAAGTATTTGAATACAGTAAACTAGATGTTTCATTGGAAATAGGTAATACATAACTATTAGAATTTAGATTTGGATACTTATTGAACATTTCGTTAAATTCAATAAAAAAAAAAAAAACCTTGCTGGGATTTCCTAAAATTTTGTGCATATAACAAAATATTAAGGGTCCTCATGATGTCGCTTAAAATTGCCATTTGTGCAAATGCGCAAACTTACGAGTCTTGTTTCATGAAGCCCCTTTTTTACTTTTGTGTAATTTTAAACAACTAATGTCAGTTTGTAAGAAACGTCAATACAAAAATAAATTAAAAATTAAAATTCAAAAATATAAAAATTTTTGTTTAAATTTGTGATTAATATGAAAGCCAAAAGACCAATTTACTGAAATTATTGCTAGAATTTATTGTTTGTGATTTATAGACACTTGGATTTTTCATTGAAAACGATGTTAAAATCATTAAAAGATCTGTTTGTATAAATGCACAATTGAACAGCGCAAGTTTACGAGACAAAATTGTTGGGCAAATTTACCAAGTTTGTGTAAATGAATTCTCATACAATTTTTGACAGTTCATTTATGAGGGCGTAAAAATGCACAGTTTGCACAGATTACGAGACTTATAAACGATATCATGAGGACCCTTATTATTATATGGAATTCTTGTATTATCGAGATAAACCAAACATATTTTTAAAATTTAGGTGGGGGGAAATTTCCTTATTCCCCCCCCCCTGAATCTGCGCCTGAAAGGGTATAAATAAGCTTTTGCAAAGAAATATAAAATAAATAAACCGTAAATCTATTCTGTAGAAATCGTCAAACTGACTCACAAAAATCATTTTAAAAATATGATGTAGTTGTGACGTCCTATTCTAGTTATTGATCCTCATTTTTCTTGAGAATTATATGCGAAGGGTATCGAAAATAAATAATAATAATTATAATATTGGCCTCGAGTTCAACAAAATTGTTTTGTTTTTGGAATTTATCGGAAGGTCGAAAAAAATACTCATATTACATAAAACATATGTAAAAATATTATGTTTATAGACCATCTTTGGACCCAAAAATCGTTAAGCTGTCAGTGTTGTCAGGTTTTTTTTTTGGCTACATCGTTTTTGTTTTTAGTGCTTAATTCCCAATTTTTATTATTTGATAAAAAACACTGAAATTTATTGTTGAAGGGATAAGCTATTCCTATGCGCATTTCACTGGTTGCTTAGGCCTGATCATCAGGAAACTTCATCCATAAAGATTTTAGAAAAACTAAAGATATTAAACCAAATAAAACTGTTAAACGTATAAGAATTCCAGAAACAGTTCTATTTGTAACAATATTAAGTTTAAATACGTTTTAAATAATTTTTTTTTTTGATAAAAAACTACTAATAATTTTTTCTGTGCCGTAAATGTTTTTGTTTCTTATTCCCAAATAGCACAAATAATCGCCAATCTGATTGTAATATAAAATAGGTCTAAGCCGCAACCAATTACAATGTGCTGTTCCCAAGTGATGGTCGCAGCACTTTTATTTGAACTAATTTGGGTTAGTTACCATGTTTCGTTACTGTTTTAGTCGTACTAAAATAATTGTCAGGAGGTGAATTTGTATTGGATCCATGTTAAATTATAGACCAATATTCACAAAATTCTCTAGGATTTCTGATATTAAAATGAAATGAATTAGAACAAATTTTAATACAGTAGTGAAATTTGATTAAGACCACTTACTTCAATAACATTATTCGTTACGTTTTTAGGTGTTTAAAGTGTTTTCCGGGAGTGTTTATGTTATGGACCGATTTCACGAAATTTGACATTATGATTTTTAGTTCTTTAAAACTATGGCACACCAAATTCTTTTACAACGGCATTATTTTTACGCTTTTAGGCGTACTAAACGGTTTTTCGAGAATAGGCTTATAATGGGCCTACACACAGAAAAAAATAAAGTTAAAAACATCGAAAACAAGATTGATTTAAAATTTTTTTTCGGTGGTGATTTTGCTTCATACGTTTTTCATGTTAATGCAACCTGATTTTACAATAACTTGCGAACGACATTTTTTTCTTTTAAAATAACTATAATTCATGTTAATTTAACATTGCAGAAAAGTTAGAGCAAAATGTCATTTATATTGAAATAACAATCCGAATCACGTTGAATGAAAGTTATTTCAAGGTGAAACAACGTGAATTTCATGTAGAAACTAATTGGTTTGAGTGTGTTATAACAGTGTGAAGAAGCTTCAGAGACAACATATTCATTTATTTAAGAATAATTCACACTTACCCCTGTAACACATGTTTAACTTATTTTGTAGTCTCTTTTGTTAACAGATCAATTAGCAGAATGGCCCGATATGGTTTTTGTCATCATTCTACTTTGAAAACTTGATGTACTATTTAACAAAATAATTTTAATTAAAAGAATACGGGAATTGTCTTCTTTTTATAACATTTTTTAAGAATGAAAATAAAAAAATTTAAATACTTAACTATGTATGCATGTTAATTTAACAAGATAAGCTATTGATTTTAATATAAAACAGGTTTTTATGGATTCAATATTGAATCCATATTTATTTATATATTAATATTTTTTTAATATTTTTTCCACCAGTGAATAATATTTAATAAACGTGATTAAAGATTATTTTAATATTTTTCATTTAAAATTAATATGAAATAATGATAAATTTAAATAAAGGGCATACTTTGGCAGAAATTTACTATGATTCTCAATCAACATTTTTCCATGTTAATTTTACATTGGTATTTTTTTTCTGTGTGTATGGTAAATAAATTATAGACCAATCTTCACTAGTCATATAGAACGAATTTATTCAAAATCCCATGTCAATACGTGCATTTAACAAGCATTTCAATCTCAAACTGCTTAAGATAACTAAAAGCAATATGACACCAATATTGTTCTTCATTTGAGTTGTTCGTAAGTGAGCTTGTTTCCAACAGACGGACAGACAGACATGGCTTAATCGACTTAAACTCAATGACTCAGAATATAATACAAACAAATAAATAAATAAGCCAATCAAACAAAGCGTAAAAGAAAATTAAATAAGTACTAAGTCAATATTTTTATAGCATCAGCTTGCTCCTTGGCAGTAGTTGCAATTGATGGCAAATTAACGACAATTGTTTCTCAACAACCGTATTCCTTTTTTTACCTGAAGAGCAGTTTGTATTTTATTCCTCACTATCGACCTCCATCCTTCTTCGTTTGGATGAAGTTTTAAAATGTTTGCTGTTTTTCTCCAAATTTTGTGATTCTGATATCTGCTGACTGAGGTTTAGCACTTTTAACTTTACCCGCCAACATTCTACAACTAGGTGCTAATGCCGAGGACCAGGCTTCTGAAAGTTTTTTTGTCCTACATTTCAAATCCTCCCATGTCTGTAAATACAATAGAGGGAAGCGAACTGACACTAAAGTAGTCCCGCGATGGGTCTTTGGTCTTCTAGTTCTAACACTTTATATGAAGAAGACCTATCACTTTTACATGGGGTTGCCATTGGAGGGGGTCAATTTACACCATCTATTTTCAATGAACGTGCTTAGTGTCAATTACTAAAATGGAGTATTATTTCAATAAAACAAGTCCTAGAATTAAATTCAAGAACCAAATTTTAGAAATTAACAAAAAATGTGTCACAGCACCAGTTAAGACGGTACTGTAATTCATTACTTTTTCTACCTTTTTGTTCTTTATAAACCAGGGATTGGTTCTTCTTTCACTGGTCATTAGTCCTTTCTTTTGTTGTTGACTTCAAAGCGGCTTTTGACAAAGTCGTTAGAAAATCCCTAATATATAAGTTGCATGCTATGGGAGTATCAACGAAAATGGTACGTTTTATTGAAAACATATACAATGAAACATATTCAACAGTGTGGAATGGGCAAGAACTATCAGAAAAATTTGAAACTGCTTCGGGAGTTAAACAAGGGTGTATATTATCCCCCTTGCTTTTTTCATTATATGTAAATGATCTCCATGATTTTCTTGAGGGTGGTTTACAAGTTGGTAATTTAAATATCAGACTGTTGTTATACGCCGATGATATTGTGTTGATATCAGATGATGTAAATGTGGTACAAAAAATGATAAAAAAAAACTTGAAACTTATTGCAACTACTGGAACTTGGAGGTAAATTTGGCAAAGTCTAAAATAATGGTATTTCGAAATGGCGGACGGTTGGCATATCATGAAAAATGGGTATTCAATGGGGAGGAAATTGAAATAGTCAACGAATACTGTTATCTTGGCATGATCCTAACTCCGAAATGTGCATTTACGAAACACATATCAAAGAGATTAAGTTCTGCAAAAAACTGCTTAAACTCAACATGGAGTAATTTTTTGGGTAAAAAGGATATATCGTTTCAAGCTAAAACCCACCTGTATAATGCGGTTTGCCGTTCCATACAATCGTTTGAGCTCAAATATGGGGTCATTCACATTTTGACGAGGTTGATTGCTTACAAAGATACTTTGTCAAACGTGTTATTAATTTACCGAAATTTACACCGAATTATACACTTTTCTTTAGAATCAGGTATGGAAGATGGCCACTTATTTACCCTTGAGTTGCATATGCGTTACATTGCTCGAACCCTCTTTCAGTATACTAACGAACGGCTCCCAAATTTTTTAAGTTTAGTAGCTCTAACACATAACATATCGTGGGCGAACAGTTTAAATACATTGGGCCTAGAGTACAATGTCCGATTATCACCAAATATAACACAACTGGAGTGGAACCAAAATCAAACACTTATTTTGAATTCGTTAAGATTAAAAAACCATTTAAATCATCTACGTGGGTGGGAGCTAACGGAATCTTTTTATAATAAAACAAATCCAACGGTAGGACACTTATATTTCAATGGTAATCATACCCAAACTAACATAATGTGGATCTTCAAAGCTCGCTGCGATTTGATAGAACTGAATGGGTCTAGGCATTCGAGAAGAACTAACAAAATTTGCTCTTTGTGCAATTCAAAAGAAGTTGAAAACATCCAACATTTCATTGGAAGATGCCCAATTTTAAATTACTTTAGATTAAAATGGTTTAGTAAGATAGCTCTATCTGATGAGGAAATAATTGGAAATTTAAATGGGGAAAACAATTGGCAGAATTTAGAACAATACATTATCAGTGCTTTAGCTTATCGTAAAACACTTATATTTGAATATAATGATTAAAAATCAATACATTGTAAAATTAAATTATATTTTTTATGTGAAACTCTTTTTTTCCGGCTAACGACATAGTCCCAGCCGTATATTCTTTAAGATATTTTTATAACGCTTATAAAAAAAAAAACAAAAAAAAAAATACCAAATAAAGAATTACTACTACTACTACTACTAGTCCTTTCTTTTTGTACTTGGTCTATTTTCACAAATCCCAGTACCAGCCTGTTGGACCAATTGACACAAATTTCCCGCAGGTTCTATGTAATATTTTCAAAATCAATTCAAGCTATGGTTGTTTTCTGCCTTTAATTATAATGCGGCTTACAGTTTCCTACTTTGCAATAGAACGCATGGATGGCCCAAAAAACGTTTCGATTTAGGCGAATTATTTTCCGTTACTCGAAAATTTATTTGCTCCACACACTGGTGCAACTCTCGCCAAGTTAGATTTTTCTCTATGTATTCGCCTAATGTTAGCAGTATATGACACTCATTTATTTTTTTCATGAAGCGTTTTCGAGATATTCGCGAAAATTATGTTTTTCTGCAGTTGTTTAAGGTAGTTATTTTGAAAAATCTCAAGAATTGTTCATCGGAATTGTAAAAACTATTGAATAAAATCATCGTTTTCTGCAACAAATTCCCATTTTCTCTTTGTTAAAATGATTTAGTTAAATACATCAAATGTTTAAAGTAAAATAATTGCGAAACCATATCGGTCATGCTGCTGGTATCTTATGATTGTGAGTTCTTCTGTAAACAAACGAGGTCAGCACAACAAAAGTAAAACAAGCGTGTATAACAGTGTTGCTGTTAGGATATTAAAAGATACATTTTTCGTATCTTTTGATGACTTCATGTACCATGTATAATCCTGACATTTTTCGTATCTTTTGAATCTGTACGTAAAATGTGCAGAAATAAAATATTATATATTAATTTAAAAAATGTTGTTAATAAGCCGATGTTTAAAAATTTGAAAAAAGTAGTTGGTTTAACATTTGTACTTCCATTTTCGAATGCATGTGTGGAGAGAATTTTTAGCCCACTAAAACTTATTAGGACTGATCATCGTAACCGACTCAATACCAATACAGTAGCAGCTTTAATTATGGTGAAAGAGAACATTAAGGATGTTTCAACATACGATCCACCTAAATCGATGATTGCTAGTAGTGCAAAGTTGTTCTGAGGAAATATAAACATTGTTTTTTTTCAGGAAATTTATAAAACTGAATTTTTTGATATAATCGCCCTAGTATAAACGCCTTAACTCATATACATATTATATATATAAATGAATTTGTTTTGATAACATCCAAAGAAAGTTACATATAATCATTTTTAAAGTTTGCTTACTGAATTTTTAAAAATTACATACCTAATCAGTAGGGTGCCAATTATCTTTATGGGAACATTTTTTTTGAAGTAATCTGATTCACGCCAACCTCCAGATTGGTTCGAATTGCTAAAAAAATAGACCCTTGAAAACTTTAGGTCAATCGGGTGAGGGGATAGGGTGCCCATGGCCTCCCCAAAATTTGCTAAATACCTGATTTTTGACTTTGATTGTCAATAACTTTGTTAATATTTATTTTACAAAAAAATATTGTTAGTAAAAGTTATAGATCAAACTCAGTGGAGCAACTTTTGCTCACAAATTTTTTTTGTATCTCTAATATCTACTGAATTAAAAAAAAAAAGCGAAAAAACCATGGATCTCTTTATATGTTTATATGGGTGATTTCATTTACTTAAGTATACTCGTTACATGACAAAAAAAATTGATACGTGGATATTTTAATTTTATTTGTGGCAAGTACATATATATCTTTTTTTTTCTTTTTTTAAATAATACCGTAAGTTTACTCACAAGACGATTTCGATCATCTCATTTTATTTGTAGCAAGCAGGGTTCAGAAATATTCATGCATGAATACTAAAATTCCAACATTCATGATAAATTGTCATGCATAATGCTTACAAAATTTTTTTGTTTTATTCTCGCACTGAATGCACATGAATACATTTGTTTTTTTTTCGAATAAATGTACATATGCGCGTATGTGAATAGCGAGAAGTAAAAAAATCCCAATACTAAAATATGAGTTTCTAATCGAGCTAAATGAGCAGCTGCTGGAAGTACCTGCTTTGAAGAGTGGTACTGGAAGAGCACAAGCACTGGATATTTGCAAATCGCTTTTTGAATGGGGTCTACACGATTATGTAAAAGCTTTGGTTTTCGATACGAAAGGAGTTAATACTGGACGATTCAATGGAACTTGTTCCATAATTGAAAATATACTAGAGAGAGATCTGTTGTATTTTGCTTGTAGGCATTACATCTTTGAACTTATTCTTAAAAGCTTTTTTGATATTAAATTTTGCAAGTCAGATGGTCCTAATGTTCAAATATTTCAACGATTTCAGAAGTGTTGGCCATCATTAAACAATGAATATTTCAGGATCGGTATAGAAAATGAGAAAGTTAAAAATGCTATTAGTTTATGTGATGTAGAGAGAATTACAAATTTTCTTAATAAAGTTATTCAGGAAAAACAACTGCGAGATGACTATAGGGAATTTATCGAACTTGCTCTAATATTTCTCGGAAAAACACCAGCCGAATCCGGTATAAAATTTCGAGCTCCAGGCGCTATGCATCACGCAAGATGGATGTCAAAGGCAATATACACCTAAAAAATATTTTTATTTAGAGACGAGTTCGAT
Organism: Pollenia labialis; assembly: GCA_949318255.1. Taxonomy (NCBI): domain Eukaryota; kingdom Metazoa; phylum Arthropoda; class Insecta; order Diptera; family Polleniidae; genus Pollenia; species Pollenia labialis. The sequence continues at coordinate 175,306,423 of OX439140.1, read as the reverse complement.
TTAACAGAGGTTGAACTAAATGCTGTTTGCGATATTCCTTTTTTTACTGTCAAAGTGTACGCTGAAGTCTGGTTTTGCGCCCTATCGCCTATAACAGCTCCGTATCACGATTTTCTGCTGCTAGCAGTATTCAGTCAATATCGAAGTGTTGAAAGTGAAATTGCTACCGTAGCTTTGAAAAAATTTTACAGTCCCCTGTGGTATTTAGGCACAGAAAATGTTGCTTTGGCATTTTTTGATGAAAATGTTCCAATCGAAACAAAAAAAAAAAATGGTAAAAGCTTTGAAGAATGAATCTGATATAAACAGCAAAAATACCTTAATAGACACTCTGAACGTAGCTGATGTTATCAAAAAAGGTATTGCGCAGTTTGTGAATACAAAAACTAAAACATTTTTTAAGCGTTTTGATTTGTGTGAAGAGTTTTTAAAAACAACCCCCACAAAGTGGCCGAGTTTATCGAAGCTAAAAAAAACTCTTTCAGGTTTAAAAGTAGTGAACGATACTGCTGAGAGGGGAGTCAAATTAATGCAGGACTATAATAATATTTTATCAAGAAGCGAAGAACAAAAACAATATATTTTACAAATTGTTAAGGATTACCGTTTACGTTTTCCAAATTGCAATAAGGAAACTCTTTTTTAACTATACAAATTAAAACAAAAACCAAAGCCATAACCAACAAAAAAAAAGTACTTGCCACAAATAAAATTAAAATATCCACGTATCATATAACGAGTATACTAAAGTAAATGAAATCACCCATATAAACATATGAACAAATCCATGATTTTTGGTTATTTTTTTTTTAATTCAGTAGATATTAGAGATACAAAAAAAATTTGTGAGCTCCTCTGAGTTTAATCTATAACTTTTACCAACAGTTTTTTTTGTAAAATAAATATTAACAAAGTTATTGACAATCAAAGTAAAAAATCAGGTATTTTGCAAATTTGGGGGGGGGGGCTATGGGCACCCTATACCCTCATCCGATTGAACTCAAATTTTCAAGGGAAAGAAACCAGAGTCTCTGGCGGGAATCGAACCCGCAACCCCGGGGTTGATAGACTAGCTCGCTACTAGCTAGCCTACCGGGGCACTCAAATTCGAACCAATCTGAGACTTGGCAAGAAATTCCAACTTTGAAAATCAACTGGCAGCCTACTAATCAGTGATGTTAAGCGTACGGAAATTATCCTTTTTTAGGGTAATTTTGAGCCACAAAAGGTAGCATGGTAATTTTATTTAAAAAATTTAAAATTTAAATTAATGGTTTATAAATTATGCATTTATATGCTGTTAACAAATGAAACAATCAATCGCCTGTCATTTGGAAACAGCACATTAATGTTCTGATTAAAAATCTTTGCGTACGGTAATTTCTTCTCAAAAGCGGTAATTTTTAGAGGACCGTAAGGTAATGACAAAATAAAAGTTAACATCACTGTACCTAATATTTATGACTATTTATTTAATTTAATATATAATTTTCTTTACAATCCCTGCAAATATTATTGGACCACGTGATCCAATTTCATGAAATGGACTTCTCCATGGACTGGTCCGATGTAATGCAAGCATGGACCATGTCATTGTTAAAAAGTGTTTGTAGTGAGACGACATGTCTTCGTTTTTTAACGACATGTTTTCGTTTTTAAACGAAGTTAAAACTAATCCTCTTGTGTATACAATGGAGTAGTTTTAAGACTACTCCTTTGTAATCCAAAGCTGGGTAATATGGTCCTGCCCTAGGACATCGTAATGTTAAATAGAACATGTTTTTTCCATACGTTTGGGTTACTTTTGGACTAGTCCTAGTCCCTTGTGGACTACTCTTTACACGCGTGTTTGGACTGGTCCTATTATTTGCAGGGATATTCATTAAATATGAAATAAAAATGATATGTTAATAAGTGTTAACGTTAAAAATGGATTATTTCAAAATGTATCTTTTTGGGAAAAAATGTATCTTTTTGGAAACTAAAATGTATCTTTCTCGAAATTTCGCTGGCAACACTGGTGTATAACAGGGTAAGTAAACAATAATGTTCTCTCTCTCATTAGAAAAACAGCCCAGCGGGAAAATGCAATCAATAGGAATCGAGAATGTAATACATATCTTGTATAACATTTGATTCCAGAATTCAATATTCTTAACACGGAACATGTCCTAGGATTGTAATAAATTATTATATTGCATCCTGCAAATGAATTAAATAATGCATCCTTTGTGATAACAATTTGTAAACGACATAAAGGCAGCAAAAAATAACGAATTTTTATTAAGAAAAGATATAAAGAAACACGAATTATAGCCACGAATAGAAACAATTGAACAATGAATTCATTATTATTCTTTCGAATATAAAACATTATTTTTTTAGTTATTCATGTAATCAATTCCTGATTTTCCCGCTGGGAGTAAACGAAAATAACTAAATTTAATAAAACAGCTGAATATTCAGTTAATTTTTTGATATAAAATAACTTAAAATTTATTTGTTTTTACGGAACATGGGGTTGAATTTTTGACACTAAAAATTAAAAGAACTTTTCGTTTAAATAAACGAAAAATAAGTAGACCGGTTTTTAACTAAATTTTCATTTATTTTATATTACAAATTCAGTTAATTTTACGCACAGAATATTGTGAGTGTATGTTTTTCAATATTAAACGTTTTCAGTCCCACCATTTAGGCACTTTTTTCAAATTAAAACGCTTGTAATTCAGGGAGTTTTTATCCGATCAACACACAATAAAGAAATGAGGAAAATCATATGTATTCGAAATTTTTGCAAATATATAAAATTTAACTCCAGAAAAACACGATTTTCGCGAATATCTCGAAAACGCTGATGAGAAAAATAAATGAGCTTCATATTTGTATTTAGCCGACCCAATTAAGCTTAAACAAAAACTAATTTTTAAGGCTATTTTTTTGTGATTGATTGTAATCAATAAAATGTTTTTATTTTATATCAATTACAATATGTTCTCCATTTATATTTATTATTTTATTTAAATTTCTCTTAACTTTTTCTTGTTTTTAATAAATTCCATGATTCGACAACAAAACAACAAGTGAGTGGTTTTGACATTTGTTTTCGTAATGTCGACAATACTTTTGATATTAATAAACCGCTTTTAGTATGAAAGTACTTACGTTTTCTTTAGAGTTGTCATCTACACGAATGTTCGTATAGAATAAAGTAAGTTGAACCCAAAAAAGTTTTCGATCGCTAAGAACGTGTTCTTTGTGTATGTTTCTTTTTAGGCCTTTTTTTAAGACGCAAACTAAAGTAGATGTTAATCCTACTTCAAGTTTTCGATACGTATAAACATTCTACGCATTTTCTGTAGAACGATAGCTTTAAGACTCAGTTAGCCGGGAGCAACAGTAACGTTGCAAATCAGCTAAATCATTTTGTTGTTTGTAAAGCAATAAGAACGATTAAAGTTAGCAGTAAGATGTTACGTTTCAATCTGTAGGAAATATATTGTTCTTACGTTTTTACGGTAAGGTTACTGTTACTCCTGGCTGACTGAGCCTTTAGCCGTTTTACTTTGCACCGTAATATGTAGTTAAATGTTCTCTCATTGATAAGTCTTGTACCCATTAAAAAATTGTATCATTTTGCAAAGCACTATAAAAAATAAGCGCACATTTATGAGTATGCATGTTAATTAGTAACTTCCAAGAGACCACAAAAGCTATAAGCAAAGTCTCTGCTACATAAAACTTTTGCTTCGCGTTGCGTTAGAGATTCGCTTTGACATTTAAGATGAAATATTCATACTAATACGAAACATGTCACATAAAGAACTTTTAACGCAGAGCGAAGCGAAAAGTTAGGCAACTCTCATCTTTTTGCGCGCTTTGACAGTCTGCTAGTATAATTTTATTTATTTATTTATTTTTAACAAACAATTCGTGTGTGTTGTCAAAGTGTTTATTGTGACCTACACCTTTTGCGTTACGCTTTTCTGTCAAAGTTAGAAACGTCACGCAAAGCGAAGAAGTTTTATCGGACTTGGCCTTTATCGTTGTTGGCGAATTTAAAATAAGTCTGCGACTGTTAATCTATTTATTACTAAACAGTCGCAAGCGTATTTTAAATTCGCTACCGACGATAAGGGAGATTGTCTGACGCTATTACGCAAGTTAACAGTCTTCGAACATTATTAGAAAATACAATAAATGAATGAACGATTTGAGACACAAATCTCGAAAATTTCAAAGAAAATAGATTGAAAAAATGTCTTATTGAGCTACTTAACAACACTCTGCATTCCGAAAGCCTTGAATACACCGTCACCCCTAAACCTAGTAAAAGACGGATGGTACAAGTAAAATAATAAATAATAACAAAAAGCAGATGGTTACGGTTTTACAATTTTTACAAAAACCACATGAAAATTTCCTGAGTTGATTTTAGTTGTTTTTGTAATTTTATAACATGTTACCACCTTCAATATATTTTGTTAAAATACACCTCTGGAGTGATGAAAATGCACAAGTTTCTAAAATGGTTTAGAAAAGAAAACTACCGACCGCTTGTCAGATTTTGTATTCGTATTCTTTCTTACTCAATCGTTTTTTTATAAATAATAAGATTTTTCTCATTCTACATAATTTTTTGCAATGTCGTATTGCATTGTATTGCCGTGTACACAAGCCTTTAGATTTTCCGCTTGTTTACTGACGGAATGAAATGTAATTTCCATAATTAAAGCACATAGCGCAAAAAAAATTCTGTCGCATCTGTGGGACTATTTCGCACTGCAATTCGTTTTCAAACGGATTTGCAAAATACAAAAATCTAATTAATATTAATTTTAAATATTAACCTCTTACACTTCTTGGTGAATATGGCCGTAAATCTCTATTTTACATAGAGAAAGTGCTTGAAATTTTAATACATACCTACATTTATGAATCTTCAAGGCGTATTGTGAAACACTTGAAAATTATTTAATTTTAACTTTCGCAACACATTTTCTCAATTCTTTTACAGTAATAGATGCTGCACTACTCGTTTAAAATACTCTTTTTGTATTTGGACTTAAACCATATTCTCCCCCATCACTGCTTGAATTTTTTGCCAAGTCAAATTAAATGTTGTTTAATATTTTGCTGCAATGTTATATTTTTTTTATTACATTAGCTTCCAAATCATGTACATACAATCTAGCAGTAGTAGTTAAAATGTAAATTATTGCGGTTGCTGCTGCTGCTACAAAATTTGTTGCCAAAATACATTAACGGTTGAAGCTGCCATCTATACATTATCTAATTAGCGATAAAGTCTGCTTTTATATCTGTCACTTGGGTATAATCCGTTTACTTGAAGCTCTTCTGTTTATTGCTCTTGCAGATATTTTTAACATTCTTGCCAAATTACCACAACATAAGATAATGATTGAGCCAAATACCAACAAAAAGCAATAAGCAACAATTAAGAGTATAAAAAACCAACCACAAAAAAGGTAAAGAATAAATAACGCCAAAATACCTAAAAATAGAGATAAATTTGTGTAAAAATATTATTACGAAAAATCGGATGATAATCAGAACTAGTTGCACGATCTCTTATTACATCTAAATGGTGTAAAAAATTGTTATTAAAGGGTCCGCCAAATAACTTTTTTTTTTGAAAATGCTATAAAAAAAACTACTGAATATTTTCTCAAATTTCTTTTTTATTTGAAAGTGCAATCCTTCCGGTTAATAATGGAAAATAATTTCTTTCAAATGGCTGCCTCGGCTTGCAATGCAGTAGCCTACATGATCGGTCCAATTATTAAGCACATTATCGATTGTGTGCAGCTGTATTTCACCAATGGCTTCACGAATATTGTCCTTTAAAGCGTCAATTATCTCTGGCTTGTCGGCGTAACACTTATCTTTGACGGCACCCCACAAATAATAGTCCAACGGTGTCAAATCGCAGCTCCGAGGTGGCCAAACGACATCAGCTCTGCGGCTGATAATGCGATTTTCAAAAACAGGGCGCAAAACATCGAGTGTAGTTTCGGCAGTGTGGCACGTAGCGCCATCCTGTTGAAACCAAATGTTGCCAATATCCTCCTCTTCAATTTTTGTGAATAACAATTCGTTCAACATGGCCCGATAACGATCGCCATTGACTGTAACGGCCACTCCTTGTCCATTTTCAAAGAAAAATGGCCCATTTATGCCTTTGGACCGAAATCCGCACCAAACAGTGACTCGTTTTGGGTGCAACGGCTTTTCAATGTATGCGTGCAGGTTTTCTGTGCCCAAATGCGACAATTTTGCTTGTTTACATACCCGCCAAGATCAAAATGAGCTTTATCTGAAAAGATGATTTTTTTTTTGGCAAAATCGGCATCTTCTGTAAGTCGATCGCAGGCCCACTTAGCGAAGCGAAAATGCATATTTCCCAGCGTTGTTCAAGCGTATACACAACCATATTCGTTCAGCGGAAGGATAAAACTAATTATCTGTCAAATCAGACATGAGCTAAGTGTTACCATTCACGAAATAAGCACTAGTTGAACAAAAAACGTTAGATAGCGGACCCGTTACTTTTAACCGAGCTGCAAGCCCCAAATGTGATGTTTTCTTAAACAAAATTTTAAATGAGAAAAATGCTGAGTTGAGCCCCTGCTGCAGGGTTGTACTATTGTGAATTCCGCTAAGAGAGGTTGGCAGAGGGAATTCGCCTTAAGTTCGTCAAAAGGTTTCTAAGCGCCATTACAGTTTTTGTAAAGCTTTACATACAGTGCACAAGCGTTGGTGAACCGTGAGTATCTTTAGTGGTTAGTAAACTAACCACCTCATTTATCAAAAAAAAATAAAAATTTAAAAAAAAAAAAAAAAAAAAAAAAATATTGCAATTATTAAAGATATAGTTATAAGTACATATGAATACATACGAACGTAAGCGTATTGTGTCGTGTAAAATCAGATGAAATTAATATTAATCCGGCGATATTAATGTGTCAAGAAAATGCGAATTTTTAATTTTAAAGTATCCTTTAGTGAATAAAATTTCTACTAATAAAAAACAAGTTCTTTTATTAATTAAGCGCATAATTTGAGAACGGCTTGACCGATTTGGATGATTTTTCTTTAAAATTATCGCCATGGTCCAACTTAGGTTTTTACGGAAATAAAAAAAAACAAAAAAAAAACATTGTCTATGCGCTGGCCTTAAGATGAAGTAATCAATAAATATAATTTCCAATTTGCCTTAAATACATGTGTTTCTTTTTTCATTGAACCCATATCTACACCATATGGAAGTTATTCTGTAAAAAACTTTATGATAGGTATTTCATGGATTTTTATTTAAAGGCCGTAAAGTTCGTTTAAAGATCAATTTAAATCGTCTGGTAATACAACACTAATGTTTGCTTAGGGCCAGCAACGCGGACCGGGTCAGCTAGTTTAACATAAAAGTGAATACTTAACAAAAACAAAAAATTTAATAAAGAAAAATAAAAAAAAATATATGTGTATGAATGTACATACATATGTATGTATGTATACATATGCTGAGCAAAATTAGAAAATCTATTCAAAGAAGTGTCACAAAGACTGGCTAAAGCACTTAAAATTAAAAGAATGGGTGAAATAAATAGATGAAAACACCTTTTGAAATCACTGAATATGCTATACCGTTTCTTAATTTAGTGGCCTGAAAAGGAACATCTTAAAATTAAAACTAAACGACTATATTGGTTGCTGGGCCCTAAGTCACAATTAAATGTTGAAACTACGCTTGTTATTTATAAAACTATACTTAAACCAGTGTGGACCTACGGCATTCAATTGTGGGGAACTGCAAGTAACTCAAATGTTGAAATTCTCCAACGGTACCAAAATAATACTCTGAGATTAATTGTCAACGCCCCAAAATACGTATCTAACAAAACAATTCATAACGATTTATTAATTCCAAAAATAGAAGATGAAATCAAGAAGCTTAGCGCAAGCTATCTTGAACGATTAAGTTATCATTTTAACCCATTGGCAATATCATTACTAGACGATACATATGAAGTGAGAAGACTTAAGCGGTATCATATCCTTGATTTACCCTACAGATAACCTTATGTTTACGCTCCTCGTTGGAGCACAACACGAATGAATTGTTAAAATTTATCTAATTTGCTTACTATCCAAAATAGGATAGATTGTAAATAAAATTTGTTATGAGAAAAAAAATTTAGTGGCCTGGAGCAACATGCAGAAACAAGAAAACACAAAAATGCTACGGGCATAACTTCGGTGGCATGTCATAACGTCCAGTGTCATAGTGTCCATGGACACTAAGAAACATTAAGAAGTTGGGCATGAAATGATATTGAAAATGGAAGTCTGTTTGTTAATGATTTGAAAAACGTTTTTACCCCAAATATATCTTATAATATTGCGGTCGAGTTACCACCTGTTGCTGCTAAAGCAGCTGTTCCCCTAATATATGAGATAACAGAGATCGAAAAGGCTATTTGTGACTTAAACCCCAAGAAAGCCACAGGTTTTAATAAGATCAGCAACAAAATGCTTTTGGAACTACCCAGCATAGCAAAGAAAATTATTCTTTTAATATTTAATGCTATTTTACGCCTTGAATACTATCCTCACAGGTGGATGGTTTCCTTAGTCACTATGATACCTAAACCAGGAAATGATCACACAAAAGTTGAGTCATATAGGCCTATAAGCATACTTCGCTTACTTTTTCAAAATGAATAGCTTCCTTCACTCATTATTTAGTCGCTCTTTTTTCTGGATGTATTAAGGTAAAAAAATAATGACTTACATTTAAATTTGTTCTTTTTGGGACACCCCTTGTAATATTCATAGGTTCACTCAGTAGAATTGAAAGTAGTGCTTTTAATTTTTTCTAATTATTTCTGACATTATTTTGTAGGCGAAGGTTTTACTCGGTTTCTAATATATAAAAGCTGTTTGAGAAGATGTTAGTGTCAAAATTAACCCCAATTTTAAATGAAAATAGATGTATTCCTAACCACCAATTCGGCTTTAGAAGAGAACACAGCACAATTGAACAAACGCAATAAGAAAAACCTTTGAAGAAAGAAAATATTGTTCCACTCTCTTCATCGATGTTTCTCCAGCTTTTGATAAAGTCTGGCATGAAGGCTTATGACATTAATTGAAGCTTAACTTACCAGTTAACACTCACAAGCTATTAGAAATCTAGTTAGTCGGTCGAAAGTTTATTATTAAAGAAGTTGATTATTTAAGCTCTCCTACGCCAATTGACGCTGGAGGCCCTCAGGGAAGCATCCTGGGCTCACTTTTATATCCAATATATACATCGGATATGCCAACAAACAACTACGCCCAAACTTCAACATTTGCTGATGATAAATTTTTTCTAAGCGCCCACGAAAGCCGACATGAAGCATCTCGTTACTAACAGGATCATATATATCAACTCAAACTATGGTTCAAGCAATGAAGGATAAAGGTCTAGGATATATGCAGTAAAACACTTTAAAAGGCTCGATAGCGGCCACTCTCGCTTAAGGAGGACAGACACTACAGCACTTACACACTGTATGCACTGGCAGGCCATAAAATAAATAATTAGAATAAGATTTGATTAAATATTTTTATTATTAACAAATAGAAACTGGGAATTATTTCCTTTCATAGGTTACTTTATTATATTCAACATTTTTATTTTTTCGAATTTATTCTATGAGCTAAACTTCAGTTATGTATTTTGTAAAGCTTTCTTGAAATAGTCCTATTCCTTTAATTTTTAGGAATGACTTTACACACTACCAGACTATTATATTGTATCTTCTTTATACATTTTACCTTAGCTGTCCTTTGGATAGCAATGAAGTATATTGTATGTACAGAAAAATTTACAATTATTAGACACCAGCAGAATGTAATGCATTTTCTGGCCCGCTACAGCCTTCATCAGCATTCTTTGTGCATTACATTCTGCACAATAACATAATTAAAAAAACAAAATTAAATTTTTTTATTTATTGAACACTATAGTAACCGATATACAACATAATTACCAGAAGAGCACAACTAATTTTAATTTCTGTAAAAAATATAAAATTTAAGTTTGTTAATTCATAGATTAATATGAAAAAATCAGCCAATTGAGAAAGAAAAATAAGAGAAAAAAATTAAGCAGTGATAATAAAAAAGTCTGTTAACTATTTCTACGGGAATAAAATAAAATTCACGTAGAAATTGATTTAAAAATAAAAAGCTTAAGAAAGGCAGAAAGAACAAAAAAAAAATACAAATACACAGCACACATTAATACGTACATACAAATCGGTACATGCACGATAAAGATATTTGGAACGGTATTTACTTTTTTCATGGTGATAACCCTGCAAATAATAGGACTAGTCCAAACACGCGTGTAAAATGTAGCCCACAAGGGACTAGGACTAGTCCAAAAGTATGGAGAAAACATGGTTAATTTAACATTACGATGTCCTAGGGCAGGACCATATTACCCAGCTTTGGATTACAAAGGAGTAGTCTTAAAACTACTCCATTGTATACACAAGAGGATTAGTTTTAACTTTGTTTTAAAACGAAAGCATGTCGTTTAAAAACGAAGACATGTCGTCTCACTATAAAGACTTTTTAACAATGACATAGAAGTAGTCAATTTAATCAAAACCGATCAGGTGGTCCAATAATATTTGCAGGGATACCACATCTAGGAAGTACATACTATTATTTATTTGCCTTCAAATCAAAATAAAAACTAAAAAAAAACTATATATTGCACGTGGCACATACTCAATCTGTAATTTCTCAGTCTTTAAGGATTTATTTCTTATGTCTTATTTGAACATTTGTGCAGTGGATGGATGACTCCGTCGTTGCCATGCGATATTCTGCTATCAACAAGTTTCTGTGTCATGTGTCTATACTAGACCAGCTCTCAAAAAATAATTTTTTTTAGTGGCTTTGATAGCGTTCATTAGCATTTAAAAACATACTTAATTCGCTTATTAAGAAATCGTGTGGGGAATTAATTGAACAATTTTAAAATGTATAAATATGCATGCAATACAATTTTTTCTTTTTTGCTGAAATATTAAATGTTTACAACATACCTTAAATTCTAGATAAAATTATATTTTTAATGTGGCAATTTTAAAGTAGTGGTCATTTTCTTTGAGCATATTTTAAGAGAATTAAATCTGAATGTCTTACAGTGTATTGTGTGTAAAAACGTGCAAACAATTTTTCATATATGTATACAGCAATGAAGTATATTGGGTCGAGTGAATAAAAAGGTAGTTTATGCCACATAGTACTAAGTACTAGCACTATCTTTTACTTTTCAGTACTAGCTATGCTGAAAAGTTTAAACTACAAAAAGTGTGAATAATTCTTTGATAGTGCTAGAAAGCTAATGCTTAAAAGAGGAAGCAAACGCTGGAAAATGCGACTTTTTAATTAAATTAATTACAAAGTGCAAAAATGTCAAAAATGGTTTCCAGAAGTCTTGAAGCAATTTGATGCGAAATTTTTGTTGTAAACAGTTGCCTTATTGTAATATTTTGTTTTATACTTTAATAATTATTTTTATTTATATGTAAATCTAATCCGGACTCTCGTTAATTCGGACTATCCAGTAATGCGGACATTTGAATTTGTTATTTTCTACAGTTCGGACAAGTGCTATTTTTCACAGTAAAAAGATATGTTAAGAGGTTTAAATTCATGAGAGTTATGTGTGCCGAATATTATTTAAATATTAACATCCATATGAGATTTTTTGTCAAAAAGGGATTTTAGGGACGACTGCTAAATTGTTTACTAAAACTAGCATTTAAAAGAAGGTTAAAGCTATTTACGTTGAATGAATCGAAAAGAATTTAATTTGCAGTAAAATATTTTTGGGGATAATTTAATCTAAGTACCAACATAATAAGATAATTTGATGGTTTACGGACACAAAGAGTCTAATTTGGAAAGAAGTTTTGTGGGGAATATGTAAAATTATAAACCGATTCTCACTATAAGAATTCGTCCTTAGTGCAATTAAAATTAATTTACAAAATTTGATCAAATTATATACAAGATTGAAACTTGTACTTTGCGCACAAGGTTAACATGGACAAACAATTACCCAGACGGACGGATACACATAGTTAGATCACTTTAAAAAGTCATTCTGAGTTGATCGGAATACCTAAAGATTGGTCCAGATTTCTATGTATTGCCAACATTGTCAAAAACGCATGTACATAATTGCTCTTTCCTTATTTTTTGTTTATTCAGATATAAAATTTTCAAGTTTAAAATAGAATTTATCTTTAATGACAACCTGCTTCGTCTTAGAATGTTCGAGTGAAAATTAAATATAGATGGCGAAATTGGAGAAACACGGCGGGTATACAGATACAAATTTAAAATAGAAAAGCCAGAATTTCGCAAAAAAAAATTTTTATTTGTTGCTAAAGCCTTGTACTCATCTATAAAAAATTAAATATTTAACATGTATCAAAATATGCCTCAAAAAGGCAAAATATGCGCTTGAAATTTTAAACATACCTCAAAAAGGGTATAATTTATGCAATAAAATGCTCCAAACGGTAAAATATGCAAAAATATGCTTTAACAAACGATGCCAATATTTCTAAAAAGCTCTAAAACGGAAAAATATATTGTTTCTGCCTTCATTGCACGCACAAGGAAAAACATGCAATTGCATATAAAAAATAATTCCGATTCGTTCTGTATTGACTTAAATAATTAGATATTAAATTGCCTTCGAATCGAGAAAGTACTAGATTACGGCTGCCAGATTCAGGCTCCAGGTATGTATGTTTCAACATAATTTTATAATTTATTTACTGATTAGTCAGCTAAAAACTGCTTTTCGGTAATAAAAGTAAATTACATAGATGTATGTTTGTTAACGTATTACGATTCATTTTTAATTTTAACTGTAGTCCGGACGATCCAAAAATTCGGACAGTATTAGTAATCCGGGTATAATATTAATTAAAGTAAAAAGTAATGCAAGGATGGCCAATTGACTTCTGTCTATGACATGTCTATGTTAAAATAATGAGTCGGCGACAAGGAAAAATCAACTAGATGTGGTTATTAATAAACCAGTTTGAAGTTACTTAATAATGTGTTTAACTACCTACTGAGATTATTGGGTGAGACAACTTATTTGTTATTTTTTGATATTAAATGTATTTGTGAAAATGTATTTTGAGACCAAAAGTATTTGAAACACAAAATACTTGAGCGACAGGTATTTGAAATACAAAATTCATTTTGGGAATGTATTTTTGTAATATAAATACGTATTTCATATCATGTATTTGAAATACTGCCCAACCCTGGAATCTCCCAATATAAGAACAATTAATTTTTCAAGGGCAGGTCTAGTATGTACACGTATGTTTGGATGTATCGTCTTATATTTAACAAACCCTTTAATGCCTTTAAAGTATTACAGCTTAAATGTTATTTGTTATAGTTGGCCGCTTTGATAAAATTTATCTAAAAAAAAAGAAAAAGATTAAGGTTAAATTTTTTTACAAATTTCTTCTTTAAAATATTTAAGTTTTTTTACTAGACTTGGGTGGTGCCAATAACATTCTACATTTATTAACATGTCCATTACCAATTACAACAACTAGTAGTAAAGCCTTTAGTACACGGAATATAAAAAGCCACATTCGTATGTGGTTCTGACGTGATTTTAACGTCATCATACATCATATATAAAAATTACGTCAGAACCACATGCGCATGTGGCTTTTTACATTCCGTGCACTGTAGGCTTACGATTTGCATGCACCGTAATTAATCATTCTTAATTCTTTTAACAATTTTGATATCTTGATAGAAATAAGTCCCCTGTGGAATTTCTTGAAGTTTGGGTTTTGCCAGTTTAGGTGCTGTTCGGATTTTATGGCCTCGTTCGTAGGAAACCAATTGTAATTGTAAACTGCATCTAGTGCCTCAAAATTGCTCAAAAATTTTAATTTTGTGTATCTTTATTCACAATTATTAGTCTAAAGCTGAAAAACTGTGGGAAATTCAGTAAAGTAATCTTTAGAAAAAATATTCCTTATAATACAAAATTGGCATTAAAGAGGCATTAGAAGGCAAATAGTTATATTTACATTGTGTTTATATTACATATTTGCACATTTAAAATTATTTACAAATTCAAAAGAAAAAAGGAAAATAAAGAGAATTTGACTTTTTATTTATAAAAACTTTAATTTTGCGTGAGAAGTGTTTCTAGATTGTTCAATAAAAATAACTTGTGCTCTTCCTTAAACGTTGAAAAAAGTTAATTATTTTTTAAAGAAACGGGCAAGTTATTAAATTTATTGTAACCAGCAAAGCGTATCCGTTGTTTCGTCAGTTGAAGATAGGGTAGCCAGATTTTAAATTCGGAAAAACAGTACATTGACCACAAAAAAACAGTACAATCAAGAAAAAAACAGTACATTTTTTTTTTGGCGAAAACACAACTATTTATTTAAATTATTATATATTTAAAACTTTTGATTGAATATGCAACAATTATATAACGAAAAACACTTGAAATGTGTAACGACAAAGGAATGATTTCTGTTTTATGGCATTTTAAACGTATACGAAATTACTCCATTTGTGTAAGTAGGACTTTCTTTAAGCATACTGGTAGTTAAAGCAATTTTCACCACACACATAGTTGCACAAATCAAATAGAATTTGAAAAAATGTATGTGTCCAAGTTAATTTTCAAATTTCAAAAAAATTTTAAGCTATTTACGGACAATTTTACCAAGTTCAGCTATAATCTATAAATTCCAAAAAACATAGTTTGGTGTATTTTTATTTAACAAAATCTGAAAATATTAAAATAGTAAAAAACAAGTTTCAATAAAATTTATACGCTGAAAATATTCAATAAAATTTTTGTAAAAATTAACGAAGCTTTTCTTTATTTCAAAAGTAGTTTAGGTAGAGAAAAGTGGTCCGAAAGGAATTAGGTATTTTTATAAATTTTGAGCCCGGAGAATTTTTTAAATTTGTTCGTTTTTTTCAATTTCACGTGATTTCGATTTCCAGAACATGCCCGAATATAAAAATAAAATTCTAGGAATTAACGATAGTTGTGTTGGAATAAGTATTTATTTACCCCCGTATTTATAAACGATTATTAAATCTTACAACAGTTTATTAAGGAGAATTTTTATTCAAATTTTGTTTTGTAAACCTTTATTAAATTTAAAAATTTTTTATAAGTACAGACGTTAGTATTTAAAAAATATAATATTTTTAACAAAATTTCGATTTTGTTTTTATCTTTCTCAGGTGTTTAAAGGAAAATACTATTGGAAGATGTAGCTATAAAATCATACATATGTCTTAAAAATAATAACATGAAAATATACAACTGCTGCGAGTCACCCATTATAATTAAGATGTCTACTGCGTGTTTATGAGAAAACAATGACCACAGCGTAAAAAGTCGTATTATTTTAGAGCTTTTTTGTTTGGAACACAACCTTTTTTTTAATATATGTACTGTTAAATAATAGGATATTTTCAAAATATGACTTAAACAGGGTTTTTCTTAATATCTTGGTTTTTTGTAGACTGAACCAAAAAAAACAGTACAAAAAACAGTACAAAGTGTAAAAAACAGCACATTTGCGTACTGTTTTGGACATTATGCATAAAACAGTACAATTGCAAAAAATCAGTACATGTACTGTTAAAAACAGTACGTATGGCAACCCTAGTTGAAGACGACATCTTGTTACAGAGAGGTTTTGACCCTGTCTTGTAATTCTATTTGTGACCAAGGAAAACACTGAATTGAATAATTTCCAAGGCCTTTTATAGATGGGTAGAATATTGTTTGAATAACGTCTAAACAAGTGATTTTGTTATTCGTGCTTAATTCCCAATTTTTATTATTTGATAAAAACACTGAAATTTATTGTTGATGGGATAAGCTATTCCTATGCGCATTTCGCTGGTTGCTTTGGCCAGATCATCAGGAAACTTCATCCATAAAGATTTTAGAAAAATTAAAGATATTAAACCAAATAAAACTGTTAAGCGTATAAGAATTACCGCAACAGTTCTATTTGTAACAATATCAAAGTTAAAACAAAATCATCAACAATAAACAGTGAGCGTATCTCTCCTTACATTCCCCACTACTTTTCCTTGAATGTAGTTTTGGCATATGCACTATTTTGAATTTTTTCCTATTTGTGTTTAAGTGTTTCTAAAACGTTAAATATAAAACTTATGCGGAGAAACTAGACAAATTAACCTTTTCGACGGTATGTAGCATACCCAACTATCATTTTATACCTTCGATACTCTAATACGCACAATAGATTAATCCCAGGAATAAAATCACTTTTTTCTGTAGAAATGTTGACAAATAATTCTTTTTTTTATTTGTTATAATAATTAAATTAATATATAATAATTATAATAAAAAGATAAATCTATATATATAAAAAGAAGTGTACACTTTGATGTCACCACTAACTGCGGAAACGGGTCGACCGATCTCTACCAAAATTTCTGGGTACGTTGGGGATAGTCTGTAGATGGTTTTAAGTTTGCACGAAATCGGCTTAGGGGTTCCGCAGATATAACATTTCGATTTTCTATTTATTCCCATACAAATATCAACAAACTGCCCTCCATTTTGAACTCCTCTGAAACGGATTGACTGATTTTTATTAAATTTTTTTATGTGTATTTGCTAGGTATAAGAATAGGTCGTTAAGTATATTTTATGTAGCTAGAGGGCGCAAAATAGGGCAAAAGCTCCACCTTCCTATATCTTCTTAGCTAATCAACTGGTTTTCTAAAAATTTGGCATCTGAAAGAAAATAGGGAGTAGGGCGTGAAATAGGGCAAGAGGGTAAAAGCTCTCCCTCTCCAATTGTTTAAGCTAATCAACCGGGTTTCTTAAAATTTGGCATGCAGACACTGTAACATCTGAAAGGAAATAAGGAATAGGATGTGAAATAGGGCAAGAACGGTAAAAGCTCCCCCTCCCATTATCTTCTTAACTTATCGTCGGATTTTCTTAAAATTTCGCAGGCAAATAGTGTTACAGCTGGAAAGTACTTCAAACTTTTAGTTTTTATTATTTAGGGCGTGAAATAAAGCAAGAGGGGTAAAAGCTCCCCATCCCTATATCTTCTTAATTAATCAACTGATTTTCTTGAAATTTGACAAGCAAGTAGTGTTACATCTGGAAAGAACTATAGCCTATCATTTTTATTATCTTCTTAACTAATCTACCGGTTTTCTTAAAATTTGGCATGCAGACACTGTAGCATCTGAAAGAAATAAGTTATATGGCAAAACAACGTTTGCCGGGTCAGCTAGTATTTTAATAAAATAATTTTTCTTAAGTTGTATTTTTATTCGACCTTTAAAATTCAATATTAAGTTAAAATGCTTAAGCTCGAGGTCTGTTGTGTGTAAGATTTTTCTTTATTTATTTCCGATATTTCGATATTTATACCCTTCACCTCAGGTGGAAAAGGGTATTAATAAGTTTGTCATTCCGTTTGTAATTTCTACAATATTGATCTTAGACCCTATAAAGTATATATATTCTGGGTCCTTATGGGGAGAGAAGTTGATTTAACGATATCCGTCCGTCTGTCCGTCTGTCCGTCTGTCCGTCTGTCCGTCTTACGTTTGATATGTGTTTTCCGGAGACTCCAGACATGATAGCGGCTAGGTTGTTTTACATTTGTGTCACATATAGTCTACCATCGGTTGCTATTGAAATTCAGCAAGATCGATCCACAAATGGCTGAGTTATGAGCAAAAAACCACGACTACCTCTAATATTTTCCAAAAATCCCTTGTGGTTGTTGTAATTTTATTACTTTTTGCTGTATATCTGGGGAACGGCAAAAGCCAAAGCTTCCAAATTAGGTACACACACTTAGGTAGCCCATACACACGATCCTACAAAATGTGGGCGGGATTGGAGAAGTGGGCGTGGTACCTCCCGTACAAAAAAAATTAAAAATTGTATAAAAACCTAAAATTTAGGGCTGCCATATGTCCTATGGATATGACTTATATACCAAAATATCGAAAATTTTTAGTAGAACATATTTTATAAAAAATTCAGAAAAATCGGTTCAGATACAAAAAAGTTATGACCAAAACTAATTTTTTTTTTTAAATACCCACTTTCGGGAACCACAGATCTCCCCGAGTCCAAGCTTTATAACACAAGTAAATGGTAAATTCCTTCTTAAACACGTCGGTATATAAATCTGTCAAATCGGTTAAAAAATGGCTGAGTTATGAGCAAAAAACCACGACTACCTCTAATATTTTCCAAAAATCCCTTGTGGTTGTTGTTTTTTTGTTTGTGCTTTTATTCGAACGTGTTGAATGTTAGGCATATCAAACACACACATGTTTGTACATGATTGGTCGCTTAAATTGAAAAATACGTACATACCTACATATTAAACAAACAAAGTGACGGAATATATTCTACTTTAATTCTTTATTAGCATAAGTGTTAATGGATGAGTTGTCTGGGCGGTTGCTGAAAGCAGCGTTGTTGGTAGGTGCCGGGGTTCAAATCCGGCATCCACCTTTTCAAAAAAAATTTTTTTTAACTTTTTTTATATTCTATATAACGATTTTAAAATAATTCAGCAATTTTTGATTTTTTTGACATTGTAAATATTAATCGTTCGCTTAACTTACATGTAAAACAAAAATCATTTGTTTTTTATTTTTTATTTAATTTGTTTATGTCCTAAAAACGATTTTAAAATTACTTAGGTATAAAGCTTTTCGATATTTTAATTTTATTGGCAATGACAAAGTGTTTTATTTTATTTCGGCAAGCATATACGTACCTACATACATATGTACATAAAAAGTTGTATGTAATTTAAATAAATCCATACTAACTAGTAGGTTAACCTAGCTATTGCAAAGCCATACATATGTATGCACATGAGTATGTATGAATGAGCAAAAGTTATTTATGTATAAAGGCATTGCTTTCGTAATTGTTGTTGTTGCATTTTATTTTTATCTCTTATTGCTGTAGTAATTGTTGTTATTGTGTTTCGTCTAATAAGCTGTTGCTACGTTGATCTCTTCTTGCATTTCTCTTGGTTGCGGTTTTTTTTTGTTGTTTTTTTTTTATAATCTTTACCACAAGTGGTGGATTTTAATGTGTTTTTTACGCATACACATGTATGTATGTTCATAAAATTCTCTCAATATATTTTAATTTAACGCTTCTTCAATAAAACCGTTCGTAGTTGAGTTGTCTAAGTTCTCGCTTAAGGCTCGTAAGATTGCGAGTTCAAGTCTCCAAAATAAATTTTTTTTTATTTTTATTAAATTTTTTTATACACGATTTTAAGATTAAATATAATTAAAACTTATATAACGAATTTTAAACATCAACTTTGTCAAAAGAGGAAACGGACTTAGTTATATACATACATTTTTTGATTTTGTCATAGGTATTCTTTTTAAAAATTTCTTGTTCTTATCTCACCATGGTGAAGGGTATTTAAGATTCGGCATAGCCGAATATAGCACTCTTACTTGTTTTTTAATATCATCATCAGAGAATGTTTACTAAAATTTAACAATAAAACAACAATCCATAATTACACTAGGAATACAATTAACATAAAAACAATGTAATGTTGATCGACACAAACATAATCACTCACATTAAAATTTACATTAACCAGAATAAAGGAGTAATAGCTCTTCACATTTCAGCATCAAAAACTACACTGATTATGTCAAACAAATTTTTATTATGGTCTTCTCCAGCGTTATCGTTATGCGACTAAAGTCGCATTTCTGCCCCTTTTTGACTACAGTGCCACTTTTTTGGCCCCTTAGTTTTAAATCCCCTTTTGTATAATTTTTAAGTTTTTTGTATACATACTGGCAATATTATATTACTTATCATGGAAACCAGGGGGGCTACTCTCTATTGCGATGCGAAAGAAAATTGTACAAAATCTAGCGATTGGTACTCTTTAATACGTTTGCGCATGTGTCTTTCGCATCTTTTATTTTATTTTCTTTTCTAAATCATCACTTTATTTTATTTAAATTTTTAAATTTCAAATATTTTTACACACTTTGGCATTTCATTACTGTAAATCCGCGCCATCTTTAATTTTTATTGCCACTATTACTTAATTTTTAGAACATTTTGCGAAAGTGATAGAGAGTACCAAGTTGGCATTTCGCTTTTGCATCGAAATTGTTTTCGCATCGCATTTTAGAGCAGACCCCAGAAATATGCACAAGAAAACGCGTTTTATGCGCATTAAATATGCAGTAAAAACTTGAAAATATGCCCTAAAAAAAATATGCCCCAAAAAATAAAAAATTGCTAATTTGAAAACAAAATATTCCACAATTAAATAATAGGACTAACCTTGGTGCAAATTTCATCCTAATCGGAAGACATCGATTTCAAAATGTTGTCACTTGACATTAAATCCGGCTTTTATATATTTAAAACGTATATAAAAAGTTTGGTATTTTGTTGTTATATTCTTAATTATTTTCTAAAATATTAATTTTAGCAAAAAACTTTCTTCGAAGCTAATGTTGTTGACTAGAAGAGCTAAAATATTGTCACATATCATATTCTTGTAAAATGTTGTTTTTAAGAGATAGTAATATGCAAACAAATTACATTTGAATAAATGGCTTGATGGCAAACTTTGAGGGGCGGACGCCCCCCCTAAAACACAACTTCTCGCTACGAAATTTTTTTGTATTTTTTTTTACATAAAACTGAACCGATTTGGGGGGGGAGAATATAAGAAATCAAAAAAAAAAAGTTCTCCATACAACTAGCGGCCACGCTAATGTATATATAAAGCTGTTATTAATACACAACATCCCAAAATATGTGGGCATGATTGGAGTTAAAGAACGGTAAGAGAAATATTGTCCAAATTTGGTACACAATAGCTGGGTTATTAATACACAACCTCTTTAAAATTGGAGAAGTGGGCATGGCACTTCTCTTACAAATACCTTATAGATTTTTGCATATTTGAAGAACGGCGAGAGCCGAGGCTTCAAAATTAGGTAAATTCCGACCAAATGTGGTAGTATCAGGAAGTGGGCGTGGCACAACATAGATTTATTTTTATCTAAGGAATGGTATTTTTACAATATCTGCTCTCATCGCTCAATGGTGAAGGGTATAAAAATTCGGCGCATCCGAATGTAGCACTCGAACTTGTTTAAACTACATAAGTATATGTAATATATGGGGCATTGATTAACAGCTCTTGAGTTTAAACAACATATTGTCTTATGCAAAACATATTTAAAGTTCACTTTAATCAACCGAAACGCTAAAGCCAGCAAAAGTGTGTAGGCTTACTTGGCCCGTTTTCACAACTTACCGATATCTAAAGGTTGGATTTTGTCGGCCATCTAAAAAGTGTTCCATTAATACAAATTAACTTTAATCTATTAACTTCCTTTAATTTATCGCTCACTCATCAGGGTTAAAGTAAAGTTGTTATAATGGAATACGATAAGGTCTTGTTTCTTTAGTTTGATTTTTACGTGACATGTGATATTTTTGTGGTGAAAGGTTATTGATCAATAAAATTTTTATTCCTTATTTATTTCATACAAATTACTCCTAAAAATCTTTTTATTTTTGACATTTTAACACAGATTTTTTTTAAATTTATTTGTTGAATTTATGTTTATTAATATGTGTTTATGTATATGAGCAACAGTGATAAACTAAGGCCGGTTTCCACAACGTATAAAAAGTGTTCCATTATTACAACTTTACCTTAACCTACCACACCCAGAGAAAAACATGTTTAAATATGGTCACCTCCAACCAAACTATTTTATAGACAATTTTAAACATATTATGTTTAATCTAACCATATTATGGTTAAATTAGGCCTCCATTAAGAAGGCCCAACCATATTATTGTTGCTTCCAAACATGTAATGGTCAAAAATAACTAAAATATGCTAAACACTTACAATAGCATGGTTGGTTTTTAGCCATAGTATGTTTCTCTTCAAAAGGAGGAAAATACTATTTTAAATTTAAAAACAAATTATTATAATTTTTAGCCATAACATTTTTAGAGGCAACCATAATATGGGTGTGGGTTCTTGATGGAGGACTAATTTGACCATATTACGGTTGCGCTAACAATTATATGGTTATATTAACCATAATATGTTTAAAATTTTCTTTAAAAATAGTTTGGTTGATGGTGACCATATTTAAACCTATTTTTCCTCTACGTGCAGTGAAGATGAACCTTAATTTACTTTATCGCTCACTTTAGGGTAAAGTAAAGTTTTAATAATGGAACACTTTTTATAAGGCCGGTTAAAGTCTACTTGCAGCTATCAGTAATTTCTGAAAACAGGCCTGAATTATTTTTTTTTGTGTTTTTCCTGCCAATGTTGGACAAAAAATTTCCTTATGACGTTTTAGCTGTTGAGCTCTCTGTAATTTGGATAAGTCCTGCGGTTATGGTCACTATTATTTACAACATTTAAAGTTAGTTGATTTCAAAAATTTTATTAAATATATTGTGACAGATAATAAATTTAAATTTTTGTGAGCTTTGATTTTCTTTAATGATTATAAATAGTGTTTGAAGATGAACTCTGTGAAAAATAAATTATTGGAAAAAGAAAAAAAATTTAAAAAATTGACGGAGTCAGAAATAATAAAAATGCCTGACTACTTGTCAAGTTATATTATCGACTTACAAATGTTGCCCAACTTTATTATAAAAAAAGTTTATACGAATCGCAAGTTCATAACCCTTGCGATATTGTAAAATGGAAGGGCGTGCGTTATTTAGAAAATTGTTTCGGAAAAGCTAAAAATATGTGGCTCACGTCAAATAAATGCCACTATGCTATTTTGCACAAATTGACATTTGTTGTGTTGTTCTGCGTAAATTCAAGTTTAACGTACAAATTTTAAGAACTTTTTTATTTGTTTGATTGTTTTACTATTTGTTATGGTCAGATAATTAAATGCACAAAGCATCTTTTTTATTTATTTTTATTTTTAAATTTGAGAAAAATTTATGTCGATAACTCTCGCACAGTGTCTCAGAGTTTAATTCATTTGCCAAAAGTCGAATTTTTTGGTGTAACTGATTAAAAGTAAGGAAGCCAAATGATTAGGGTTCAATATATTTATTCTACGCAAACTATTATGGATAAAGGCTGCATTTATTTGAATTATGCTGGGATGTAAGTAGTCTTTAAGAAATGATGTGTTATAAGTATTTTCTAAATATATTTAAGTCAAATTTTAAGTTCAGAGGAACAGAACTCTTGGCGGTCAAAAAAACTAAACTACCAAAAGAAAGGTACCAGTCTGGACCTGCCTGCCGTGTTTCAATAAATTTATTAAAAAAAATCTCTCCACAGTCTCTACACAGAGGGGAAAAATACGTTCTAAAATTGTGAACCACTGTTATCAGTTTGAGAACGAAGTGTGGACAGTTTTTTGTGAACACCTGTCGACAAATTAAGAACGAACTGTGGTCAAATTAAGAACTAAATGAGATAAATTACCGGCTGGTTACACATAGTGAACGAATCGTTCTCAAATTAAGAACAGAAATTCCCAAAGTAACTTGCGGTAACAAATCATGAACAAACTGTTCTTAATAAAAGAACGTTCCGTTCACAAATTAAGAACAAACCGTTCATAAAAGGAGAACATAAGTTGTCATCAGACTTTTTTAATGTATTTTTTCATTCAGTTTCTAGTGCGGTCATTAATTAAAAAAAAAAAATAGAAGGAAATTAGTGATCAAAATATATTCAACGAAGACAACAATTTGTTTTATTTAGATGTGGGTCAGAGTTATGCAATAGAAAACTCTGTCGTAACTAATGAAGTAAGTTCAATTCCAGACAGTATTAATGATGCCGATGAAAAACTTTTAACCTTTCTCAAATCTATTAATTTGGATGTTGTTTTGGATTACTTAAGGGGTAAGAATGAAATACTACAATTTGGCTTATTAAAGTTAAACTGATAATATCTCCTTATTTTTTTAGCTGCACAAGTCGCCTTTCGGAGTTTGCCGTATGTAAAAGAAAAGGACTTAAAAGAAGAAAAATTGTTTGCATGGAAAGAATCGGAGGTAAACGTATTGTCAATTCCCAATATATATTTTGTTTTAATTGCCTGTATACTTAGGAATCGACGATGATACTCTCTCAATGCCATCTAAAGTAAAGCAATGGCTTAATCAAAATGATGACATCACAATGTCTCCAAGTTGTTCCAATAGTGGTAAAACTAACTGCAAGGTATGCCAAATAATCTAATTAAAAAATATTTATGTCAATTATAACCGCAATATGAAATTATTAAAGGATATAAAATTATTGCTTAGCAAACCTGCAAAAGGCAATACAATTTTGGAATGATCGAATAAAGGAAAACCCCTCAGCTGTGAGCAAAGGGAAGAAATTATCAATATAAACAGATATTTGTTAAGCCAATTTTCGATTTTTTAAGTCTCCCATTTCATTTATATTCAATTAATAATTCTAAATTATATATTTAAGACCTAAGTTTGTAATTCTTGGGTTCACAATAGGTTAGACATTTAAATAAGAGACGGGCTCGTTCTCAAAATGAGAACGGCTGGTTCACAAAAGGAGAACGGTTCGTTCATAGAAAGCGAGCGGTTCGTTCTCAGAAAGACAACGGTTCGTTCTCAAAAAGAGAACGGTTTGTTATCAAAAAGAGAACGGTTTGTTACCGAATAGAGAACAGTTCGTTGTCAAAATGAGAACAAAGCGTTCACAGAATAAGAACATTTGGTAACAAATTGTTCATAAAATTTTGTGAACGATCGTTCAGAGGAGCCAAGGGTTGGGCGACAAGGGAATCGACAGCGAGTAATGGAACAACAGTAGATATTGAATTGAATTGATGAGTGACTGGAATGAGAGAATAGAAGTTAGTGTTAAATGATGAGGATCATCGGACGGACAGAAATAGAACGAGGACAGTTGAAATACAGCAGCCAAGCCAGCAGGACACAACGCGGACAGTATTAAATCGCTAAATATTAAACAATAGGTTAAATAACAACAAACTGAATTGTATCTTTAATTAAATATCCCCGTGTGTTCATGTGTTTTTTTAAGTCCTGGGATCATCAAATCCCACATTTATTATATTAACAAATAATAGGAACAATTGCAATTTTAAGTTGAACTGTTAGTTTTAATTTTGATATTTTTTTTTAGTTAGGCTTGAGTTCATCAAATTTAATTTTCATTAAATTATTTTTATTGAAGGAAGGAAATTCTACAACTTGGAATTTTTATTAAAATTTACTGAAAATTTTCTTGGCTGAGCTGGGGCTCGAACCTGGGTTGAATTTACATGTGGGTTGAATTTACATGTTTCAAAAATCAAGAACTCAAGCCTAACTAAAAAAAATATATATAAAAATTAAAATTCACAGTTCAACTAAAAATCACAATTGTTCTTAAAAATAGCTATGGCACAAGTTCTAATGATTACATTTGTACTTTAAGTTGTACAAATAATATGTGGACGAAAGTAAACAAAAAACATAATAAATAAATGTATTCAGGTTTTGAAAACAAAGTCTTGACAGAAAGAATACGAAAAAAACATAAGAGAGGAAGCAATATGTGAATTAATTGAAAATGATAATTACAGCAATTTCAATCCACCACTGTTGGCTGGCAGGCACCGCATTTTATTTTGAATCAAACATAAGTTATCGGGTTCTTGGAAAGAAAAGAAGACACCATTCGCAATTTCATTTAATTTCATTAATTGACAAAAATTTTAAGGCCAATCTTTTTATTTCTTCGCTAATGAATGATATATGAATCCTTTTTCAATCGCTCAAATAATAAATCAGTTTTTAATTATCAAAAGTCTCATTTATGTGATTTTTACAAAAACTGATTACCCAAATGCCAGCTGGGAACAACTTTAAATAAAATTTATATGCATTAATACAAATGGTTTTATTTGTATTGACATGTTTTAATTTAAAAGTTGTAGACATTTTTGTAGATAAAATTTTTTAACGCGTAAATGACATAGGAATTTGTTGTACTTTTCAAAATAATGTATAACATTACTGATTCCGTATGGCATTTCTATGTTAATGGACTTGCATTTTTTCTTTTAAAGAAGAAAGCAAGTTTTGCGACACTGATTGTTTTTATTTTTTAACTGTCTTGTGCCAAAATATATGAGAAGAAATAAACTAATTGTATTAATGCCATATTTTTCCAAGGACATGCATTGATACAATCAGTATATTTGTTCTGTTCTGTTCTTGTTCTGAACTGTTATAATAAATTGTCATCTCGTGTTTTTAATTTTGTAACAAATGAGTTTTGCAACTCACCTACTTAATTGTTTAATGTGTAATGTACACTTTTTAAAGAATGTTCGCATTTTTTAACAAAAATATTCGATTTCGTCGAATAATTCGATTGAAAAACCGATTTGTCGAATAATTCGAAAACTGTTCTTTTTGAATAATCGGTTTAAAATACCGGAAAATTGAAAAAAACCCCGGTTTTTAAATAATATGAAAATCGGCTTGGGAATTTTACATATTTAACTTTAAACATAACTTTTTGCAACACAACTTTAATACATCTCATTTAAAATATCTTGCTGTGTACGCAGACGTTATATCATTTAATTATAACAACAACTACTTCGTAAAAATAATTTTATAACGAGTAATCGATAAAATAACCTGAATCGAAAGCATAAGTTTTACCCAGTGTTGCCTGGAATTTTTTGTTGTCATATACAAATTAAAAAATATAATATTAAAGCCAGCCTTATCAGAACGGTTAACATTACTTAAATTACCTTTTTTTAAATGAAATATTTATTAAACCAATCAAAAATTCCAGATATTAAAAACAAAATATTTAATGAAAATTCTTTAAATATATATCACTCATTATTGCTCTCGTAATACAATTTATTCGATAATGTATGACAATTTAAAAACACTAAAATTTTTTTTTTATTCAAAATAAATAAGAAACATCTGGAGAAAATATACAAAAAGGGCAACGCTGGTTATACCAAGCAAAGTGGCTCCAATTTTGTTTTAATAAAGAGTGTGTCCCAGGAATTATAAGTAATAAATGGTGAGAGTCAGCAGTCAATAGAGAAGGTTGTCTGTTACTTCAAATTGTTTAGGGTGCCAAAAGGGGATTTTAGTAAAGTAAAGAATTGGAAAGTGTTGTTTAGCTACAAGTGTGATGGGATTTAGATGTCGTTAAGTCAGCTTAATTTTATTTCGTTAGATTTCCGCTAGCGACAGATGTGACATTTCCTATTATTAGTATTTATGTGACGATTGCATCGTATATTAATATTCGTTTTCTAAATAAGTGCCGTAAGATATGAATACTTTTATTTTAATTTACACCATTTAATAAAGGATTTAAAAAAGCACAATTTTTTCTTTTAAAAAATTATTCTTCTATTAAAAATTACTAAAGAATTGGAAAGAGTTGTTTAGCTACAAGTGTGAAGGGATTTGAAAGAGCACAATTTTTTCTTTTAAACAATTATTTTTCTATTAAAAATGACTAATGTCAAAATAATTTCCTGATTTAAAAAAGTTATAAAAGAAACAAGTAAGAGAGGTTTAATTGGCTATGCCGAATCTTATATACTCTTCGCCATGGTGCGATAGTAACAGAAAATTGTAAAACTACCGCTCTTTACATATATTTATTTATTTAATCAATGGATATTAACCTTACTGACTAACAACAATATTTACTTAAAATTAATGAATAACAATATGCATTTTAAAATATAGTACAACTTTACATAATTTTATGCTTTATGGAATTGAAACATAAAGAAAAATCAACAAATTGTGACAGAGAATTAAATTGTCTACATAACCTCGAAAAAGGATCAGCAATAGCGTAATTTACTCTATAAAATTTAACAAAAAGCAGATTATAATGACGCGTATTGCGACAAGGTATATTAAAATTAACAGACTCTATTAGAAAATCACAACAAACATTACCATAAATAAGATTAGCAATTAAAGATACATTTAACATTGTACGACGACTTTTGAGCGATGGTAATTTTATTAATGCCAGCCTACTAGCATAGGAAGGAAAGTTTGTCGAGTAACTCCAATGAAGGTCACGTAAACAGAATAATAAAAACTGTTTTTGGACCGATTCAATACGAGAATTCTGAATGTTGTAAAATGGATCCCAAATGGTTGACACATATTCTTAGATTGGTCTAACGAGTGATACGTAAAGTTGCTTCGTTATGTATGGATCGGTGAATTCTTTAGCCCAGCGCTTAATAAGGCCAAGAACACCTCGAGCTTTATTTACAGTTAATGTTATATGATAAACAAAGTTTAATTTAGGATCCAATAAGACTCCAAGATCAAGAAACGAATCAACCAACTCCAGTTGATGACCACCCAAAGAATTATACTTTTTGCTTTCTTCCAAATAAATAAGAACTTAGCCAGCTTAAACTTCTACGGGAAAAACCTAATAAATCCAATTTAGTAAGAAGAAGGTGATGATTAACTTTATCAAACGCTTTACTGAAGTCAGTATAAACAGCATCAGTTTGTGTAAATGCACAATTAATTAAAGTTGTTAAATGAAGTAGATTGGTTGTAGTTGAACAGCCTTTTCTAAAACCATGCTGGCATGCTGCCAGTAACGACGAGGTGTGATGGCTGAGGAAATCAGTAACTAGTTTTTCAAAAAGTTTTGGAATAGCACTTAATTTTGCAAATCCTCTTTAGTTTGTTGTATCCGATTTATTACCAGATTTAAATAAAGGTTTTATATACGAATCTTTCCATAATACGGGAAAATAACCACATATAATTGACGCATTGAACATAAAAGTTATTGGCGTAACTAATGATTCAGCACATTGATTTAAAATACATGTTGGAACAAGATCAGGACCATGACTAAAAGAAATCATTAGCCTTTTTAAGTTAACCAAAATAAATTATTAAATATTAAAAGTAGGGAAAGAGATTACATGGTTTGATGAGAGCATTACTATCATCGTATGCAGCATCGGAATAAGTTGTGGCAAAAAACTCAGCAAACATATCACATATGACCTCAGAATCTCCAGTTTCTTGGCAACGAAATTTCATAACGGATGGGTATCCATTAGATTTTCTTTTAGAGTTGACAAATGCATAGAACGATTTTGGGTCACGAACGAAATTGTTTTTGACCTTATTTACGTATTGATTATTTAAAGCATGATTCAGCAGATCATATTCTGAACGACTGACAGAGTATTTTTCGTAATCAAGAAATGATCCAGACTTTTTGAATTTTTTATAATTTTTATTCTTGATATTTTTTAGCCTAGTAAGCTGTTTAGAGTTTGATGGTGGTCCAACTGGAGTATAAATAAATTGTTTAGGTACACAAATATAAAATTTAGAAACCATCGCATCAATATCCGAGCTGTTGTTGAATTGAGAAGGTACGACATTGCTCCAGCACATATTCCTTATTAATTGGTTTAATAAGTTGTAATTAGTCCGTTTGAAACAAAAAACTTTATCGACCTTAAAGGGCTTTAATTTGGAGGTAACCATATTCTAAGAGCAACATACTATGGTTGGTTTTTAACAATGTTTATGTTTGCAGGTTACCATATTCACCCTTATCATGAATAAAATTTCACATGTAAATTTCCGAACGTGTGAACAGTTGGTATCATGAATAAAATTTGTTGTGGAAATTTCCGAATGTTTATATTTTTAAACTCCGAAAAAAATAATTTGAGAATTTATTGTTTTACACACGATTGTTAACAGCTCACATGTGAAATATTTTTACAACTTATAAAGAAAATAATTCACAAAGAGTTGTCTGTCGGAAAAGGAAGAAAATTTAAGTTTTTATTTAAAATTAAAAAAAAAACGTTTCAAATGCACAAATTAAATTTATTTCATTTAGCGATCCCAAATAAGTTTTAGGGCTTGTTTCAAATTTTGCAATTTTTCGCGAATTTTAGAAATGTTCGCGATAGAAGCGATTTGTTACTGTAATTTTTCTGATTATTTACAGCTTTAACGATTTACAATAAATAGTAGACTTTTCCGTAATGCCGCTGTTTGAAAATTTTTGCGAATTTCCGCTTATATTACAATTTTTACCGAATTTTTGCCATTCCTTATAGTTTTTGGAATTTTTAATTCGTTTTATGGCTGTTTGAAATATTAAAACTTTTCGCGAATTTTCGCTATTTTTGCAATTTTTTTTTAGTTATTTTCCGACACTCTGTTCTTTTAGCCCGTTCGCAATTTTTAATAAATATTAGACTGTGCTATCATGCCACTCTTAGCAAATTAGCGATATTTCAAAAACACAACTGTGTTCAACTGTGATAAATTACTAATGAAAAACCTGTGATATTTATTTACTTTTTTATTTTTATTTTTAAATAATTTTAAACAATTTCGTGTTGTAAAACTTGTGTGTTTTTTATTATTAAATGTAAATTTAACAAAGATTAAATATTTAATAAACCGAAAAATCCCAGATGAAGTTGGAAAATACCAACGAAACGTAGGATGAAAAAATTATAAATAAATAATCTTTTATTTAAATACAAATGACCTTGAAAGCCTGTTTAGATAAATTCTAAGAAAATAATAACAATTTTCTTAAATACATTAATTGTTTTTTGTTTACAACTCCGAATATAATGACGAAAGGTTTTTAAAATCAGGTATGTTATTTCATTCACAGGGAATTCATGATACGAAATTAATATCCATGTGAATTAAGAATTTCATTCGGAAATTTTCACATGTGGAATTCATGATAAGGGTGAATATGTTGAAATATGACCATAATATGTTTAAAATCAACAAAATTTTTCACTAAAGCAACCATAATATAAAAATAATGGTCAAAACTAAATATATTATGTTCAAAATTAACCATAATATGGTCAAAATTTCCCAGAATTTTGAGAAAAGTAACCATATTATGGTCGATATTTACAATAATATGGTGAATGCTAATCATACTATGGTAAATCCATTTTTTCAATTTGTTTGTTAAGTGTTAAAATTTATTTTTATATTCTTGATGGGTGTTACGTTCCACTTTTATAAAATAAATCCCCTTTGGTTTATTTTCCAGCCTGTGACGACCTTCTTATTACCATTTTTCTCTTCTACTAGTTTTTTCTACGTAAATTTATTTGTTTTAATCAATAATTAAAATAAAATGAATGAGAATTTTAAGCAAATCAAGTAAAATGCAAATGACTAGAATGTTGTTGCTTTTTAAACATATTATTTTAAATTCAAAATTAATCATACAATGTTTTAAAATATTATAATTTCGAACATATTATTGCTATTTATTATTAACCATAACATGTTTGGAGGGAACCATAATATGGTTATAGCTTTTGGATGGATGAATTTAACCATAATATGGTTACCGTGATAATAATATGGTTAAGGTAACCATAATAAGTTTAAGTGTATGGTTGTAGTTTTATTTTATTTAAACATTATATTGTTAACATCAACCATATTTGAAGTTTCAAGGGAGGTAAACACTTTATTGTTAAATAGAAACAAAATATTTTCAATGGTGAAAAAAGTTTTTTTAAAAACAACAAAAGTTTGTTTGTTGCCATTGCAGGGACCGTAGAATTTCGATATTATGAATATCATCTTTTAGCCAGGTTTCGGTGAAGATAATTACATCGTAGGTGAAGTCATAACTATTAACCAAGAGAGTAGACAATTTGGTATTTAATCCACGAACTTTTTGATAAATAAAATTTAAACGATTCTTAGAGCCAATTAGTTTTTTGAAACAAATGGTTTTGTCTTTTATATTAACATTGCTTGCACACATAATTTCAGTATACGTTACATGCAATGAACCAGGCGCATGTTTAATGTAATACGAATAAGCCACTTGAGTGTTGTGCGCTGTGTGTGTGTGTATGAATACAATACTAGCAGTACACACGGTCGTCAATAGTAATACTAACACCACTCTTGCTATTGGACAAGTGTCTGCGAGATTGTAAGAAAATGCTAAGCAAACCGTTATACCTTCCACTGTAATGAAAATGCTTAATAAGCATTTATTGTGTATAAAACTCGCCACAATTATTTAACAAAATCAATTCTTATAACAATTACAAACAGTGCGTACCAGCCGCACTAAATAAAGAATAAACTAAATAAAGAATAAAAAAGACTTTTAATGTAATTTAATTACATGGCGATCCTGCCAGTTCTTTGGAGTGCTTCCTTGTAGAGCACCCATAAGTAAACAAAAATAATAAATAATCCTGCCAGTTCTTTGGAGTGCTTCCTTGTAGAGCACCCAAAGTAAACAAAAATAATAATAAAAAAAAAAAAAAAAAAAATTATAATATATATTTTAATTTTGTCCTGACGGATCAGCCAAAAAGATCCGTCAGCTGCGTCAAAGAAGTACCGCCTGGCCAAAAGGCAATTCGGACACAGGAATTTTATTTTTCTTCATTGAAAGCTATCCTGCTGAGGGAACTAAACCAACAACCGCCACCACCTTGGTAAAGAGCGACCAAAATTTGGGAACGAATTTCCAAATTAGAATTTCTAATGGAAAATATAAAAACCATGAACTAAATTTTTTTTTACTATAAAACAGATGTGCGGGCCTTATTATCTGCACTCTTAGGGCCTATAAGCGAACAAATCGCTCGAGGCAAAACTTGAGGAAAAATATTTTAATAATAATAATATTAAAAGAAACAATAGAATATACAAAATTATTTTTTTTAAATATACAAATGTCAAACTTGAAAGACATTTTTAAATCTATACATTTTTAATTAATTTTATAAGCGAATTTTCTTTAGAATAATAAGCCACTTAGATAATTTTACTCTTACATTTTATCAAAATATATTTATATGTAAATTTCAAACTTAAAATCTATTTTTTTTTAATTTTAATTTCATAAGGGATTTTTTCATAAGGCAATTTCTTTTTTTTGTAATTACGTTAATGAGTTAGAAATTTTTTTTTTAATGTGTAAATCAGAAACAAAATTTGACAGGCCCAAGGCCAATGTCATCAATGAAGTAGAAGTAGTTGAGGGAAAAACAAATTTGTTAACTATAGAAATCTATCTATTAATAATAACAGTAATCATAATAATTAATTTCATAATTCGCATTTACCAAATGCACAATAGAAGACTCAAGAAAAAATATGTTAGCAGAGCAGATAATCTAGATAAAATATAATAGAGCCAATGATTAAGAAAAGTTTAGATGGAATGGAAAGATATATTGAATAAGGTTAGGTTAATTAAAGAGCACTTCGATCGTTCTTATAAGTGCTTGAATGTTGAAAGACCAACTAAGGAAGAGACTATTCAACATCACTTCCAAATCCTACTAAATAGACTTGAGGAAATAAGAATTATATTAAATGTAAACTATAATCGGTTGACACTAAGTCATAAAACTGCAGCAGAAGGATTCTTTTTGGATTTAAAAACCAAAGTCTTAAAAATAGCCGCTTTAAAAAATATACAGATTAAACTACCTGAGACTCTACACGAAACAGTAAATTTGACAACAGACAATAAAACAAATACTAAAATGACACAAACATTGGTAGAATTCCTAAATACAGCTTCAAAGCTGATTACGGAATTCGATGAAAAATCCGAAAATTTGCAGTCATTCATAGACTCCCTACAATTAGTTAATTTAATAAAGGGTATACACGAATCTTCTGCAATATCGCTAATTAAAACAAAGCTTAAGGGAAATGCTAGAAATCTCATAAGTGAAGAATCTACAATAGAAGAAATTATCACTAAGCTCAAAGTAACCGTTAAAGGTGAATCAGTGCATGTTTTGTCAGCTAAACTGATGAGCATAAAACAAAACAATAAAACACCAACTGCATACTGTACTGAAATAGAAAATCTCACAAAGTCACTTGAAACGGCATATATATCTGATGGTTTATCTTGTGAACTATGTAGCTAACAAATACTCTACACAAGTTGCAGTAAAAGCTATTACAAAAAACTGCTCCAATGAAAAAGTAAAACTTATCATGGAAGCAGGCCAATTCAATGATATGAATGAAGCCGTGAGTAAATTTGTAAGCAGTTGCACTGAAGCAACAGGGCAACAGAACTCCGTATTATATTTCAGTCAAAGACCCACTTATTATCGTGGAAATAACAGAAGATTTCGTGGGAGAAACAATTATCCCCGAAATAATAACAACGGAAATAACAACAATAACAATTACAATAATAGAAACAGACAAAGACCTGACAATAATCGTAGGAATAGACACTA
Organism: Pollenia labialis; assembly: GCA_949318255.1. NCBI lineage: Eukaryota > Metazoa > Arthropoda > Insecta > Diptera > Polleniidae > Pollenia > Pollenia labialis. Next base: position 175,271,929 of record OX439140.1, on the reverse strand, counting down.
CGTACGAGCAATGGACTCAAATGAAAATGGTTCGGAAAACTCCGACCATCCCCTAAGATCAGAACAGTAAATAATAAAGTGTATAACCTTAACCTCAACTTATGTTATTTCATTCAGATTAATATAAATAACAGTAACACAACAGTAACACTACTAGTTGATACAGGTGCCGACATTTCACTCATAAAATCCAAATATTTTGATTTAAAGAAAATAAATACTAACAAAATCACAACATTAAGTGGAATAGGACAAGGTGAAATAAAATCTATAGGTAGTATATTTTTTGATATAAAATTTAAAAATTATCTAATACCACACAATTTTCAAGTAGTAGACAATAATTTCCCAATACCAAGCGATGGAATCATTGGTATGGACTTTATTAAGAAATATAATTGTATATTGGATTTTAATCAGGATTATGACTACCTAGTCCTACGACCATTCAATATACCACAACCTATAGAAATACCAATTACAAACAACAGCGATAATCTTATATTGCCGCCAAGATCAGAAGTAATACGTAAAGTAAATTTTATTAATTGCTATAATGAAATACTAATACCAAATCAAGAACTTGAACCAGGAGTCTTTATCGCGAACACATTGGTAAAATCTAATAAAGCATAGATTCGTATTCTAAATACAAATAACACTATCACATCAGTTAATAAAAGTAAAATAAAAACCGAAAATCTTTCTGAATATGAAATAGTCGAACGAAATACGACCAAAAATACACATAGAAAATCAGAAATATTAAAACTTTTACAGAAAAATTTTCCAGAACAATTTAAAAATACATTAACGGAACTTTGCACATCATACAGCGATATTTTCGGTTTAGAATCAGAAACGATAACAATTAATAATTTCTATGAACAAAAGTTGAGAGTAAGGGATTCACAACCGGTGTACATTAAGAATTACCGGATACCACATACACACAAAGAGGAGATAGATGGACAGGTGAAAAAATTAATAGACGACAGAATAGTGGAACCATCAAATTCTGAGTACAACAGTCCAATTCTGCTGGTACCGAAGAAATCACTTCCAAGTTCAGAAACAAAAAGATGGAGACTCGTAGTAGATTATAGACAACTAAATAAGAAATTGATAGCAGACAAATTTCCATTACCTAGAATAGATGACATTTTAGACCAACTCGGTAGAGCCAAATATTTTTCATGTCTAGATTTAATGTCCGGTTTTCACCAAATTGGACTAGAAAAAAACTCTAGAGATCTAACTTCATTTTCAACAGCAAATGGATCTTATAGATTTACTAGATTGCCCTATGGTTTAAAAATAGCGCCTAATTCTTTTCAAAGAATGATGACACTCGCTTTTACTGGTTTGCGACCAGAACAAGCATTTCTTTATATGGATGACTTAGTTGTTTTAGGATGTTCGGAAAAGCATATGCTTTCTAATTTAACAAATGTATTTGAATTATGTCGAAAACGCAATCTTAAGTTACATCCCGAAAAATGTTCATTTTTCATGAGGGAAGTAACATACCTAGGACATAAATGCACTGATAAAGGAATACTGCCTGACGATAGTAAATATTCGGAGTGCAAGAAGATTTGTAGCATTTTGCAACTACTATCGCAGATTTATCAAAAATTTTTCAGAGTATTCTAGACATCTTACACGATTGTCCAAAAAGGGTGTGCAGTTCGAATGGACTAAAGATTGTGATTCAGCATTTAAATATCTTAAAAAAGCATTAATGAGTCCAACATTACTTCAATATCCAGATTTCACAAAAGAGTTTTGTATAACAACAGATGCAAGCAAACATGCTTGTGGAGCTGTACTAACTCAAGAACATGAGGGAAAACATCTACCAATAGCATACGCATCCAAAATATTTACAAAAGGCGAGAGTAACAAATCAACAATTGAACAAGAATTAACCGCTATACACTGGGCCATCACACATTTTAGACCATATATTTATGGTAAACATTTTCTTGTCCGCACTGATCACAGACCTCTGTCTTACCTCTTTTCCATGAAAAATCCAAGCTCAAAACTAACTAGAATGAGACTGGACTTGGAAGAATATGATTTCACTGTAGAATATCTTAGGGGAAAGAATAATTATGTGGCCGACGCTTTGTCGCGCGTTACAATAAATGATTTAAAAGAAATAAATAATAAAAACAGCAATGTATACAAAGTAACAACTCGAGCAATGACAAACAATGCACTTAAAAAGAAATGTCCAATTACACCAAATAAACGGCATTTAAATAATGAAAATGAGAAGCCCAATGTATTTGAACCAATTATTAATTCTGACGTCAGAAAATTTTGTAAGCTAAAGATTACCCCACAAAAAGTTTATATTAAACGTGGCAAATCTATAATAGCATGTATAAATATAGATGAATTGTTTACTAACGGGAAATTTGACTTAGGACAATTTTTCCCTAGGCTCGAAGAAGTGGCCGGTAAATTAAATATTCATAAAGTACAAGTGGCACCCAGTGAGAAAATTTTCGAATTTATCTCTATTAATAAATTTAAAGAAATGGGCAATAAATTATTAAAATTATTAAAAGTAGCGCTACTTAATGAGGTGATCCACGTAACAAATGCCAAATTAATAACAGAGATAATGAAACGATACCACGATGACCCCGCAGAGGGAGGACATTCCGGTGTTTCAAGAACTCTAAATAAAATAAAAAGATACTACTATTGGAAAAATATGACTCGAGATATAACAAAATACGTTAAAATGTGTCAAAAATGCCAAACGGCTAAAATAACAAAACATACGAAAATACCACTGACATTGACATATACACCAAATAAACCTTTTGATACGGTAATTGTGGATACTATAGGTCCACTACCAAAATCATATTTCGGAAATGAATATGCCGTCACCATAATATGTGACATGACAAAATATCTTGTAACGGTACCTATACAAGATAAAAGCGCAAAATCCATTGCGAAGGCAATATTTGAAAATTTTATTCTTATCCATGGCCCAATGAAGACGTTCATTTCAGACATGGGTACAGAATACAAAAACTCAGTACTTACTGAATTATGTAACCTTTTGAATATTGAAAAAATAACATCAACAGCTTACCATCACCAGACTCTAGGAACTGTGGAAAGAAGTCACAGAACTTTTAACGAATATGTAAGATCATACATATCCGTTGACAAAACCGATTGGGATGAATGGCTTAAATATTTCACGTACTGTTTTAACACTACGCCATCTTCCGTTCATGACTATTGTCCTTATGAGTTAGTTTTTGGTAGACTTCCAAATGGGTTTCAACAGTTCAATAGTATTCAAGAAATAACACCATTATATAATATAGAAAATTATGCTAAGGAAGTTAAATTTAGGTTAGAAATAGCACATAAGAGAGCGCGCGCTATGATAGATAGGTCTAAACTTAAACAAAAAATAAATTATGATAGGTCATTATTAGAAGTAGATTTCAGAGTAGGAGACTTAGTTTTAATTAAAAATGAAGTAGGGCACAAATTAGATAATAGGTATAAGGGTCCTTATGAAATTACAAATATAGATTTAAGAAATAATGTAACCATAGTTGATAAGAAAAATAATAAAGAATATATAGTACATAAGAATAGACTTAAATCTTATCATAATGAATAAAATATTAAATTCACCTAATTATAATAAATGGTTTTGGTACTCAGGTAACAAAATTGTTTCCACATAATTAAGTATAATACATAATTGTTAAAGAATGTCCATAAAACTTTCAGTTAAATGAACATTCTTCCGTAAAAGGGAGGTGTAGCGTGTCTTTTATATTAACATTGCTTGCACACATAATTTCAGTATACGTTACATGCAATGAACCAGGCGCATGTTTAATGTAATACGAATAAGCCACTTGAGTGTTGTGCGCTGTGTGTGTGTGTATGAATACAATACTAGCAGTACACACGGTCGTCAATAGTAATACTATCACCACTCTTGCTATTGGACAAGTGTCTGCGAGATTGTAAGAAAATGCTAAGCAAACCGTTATACCTTCCACTGTAATGAAAATGCTTAATAAGCATTTATTGTGTATAAAACTCGCCACAATTATTTAACAAAATCAATTCTTATAACAATTACAAACAGTGCGTACCAGCCGCACTAAATAAAGAATAAACTAAATAAAGAATAAAAAAGACTTTTAATGTAATTTAATTACACAAGCAATATTTGTAGATCTTGGATTATCTTTAAAGATGTATTCATGAACAATGATATTAGCAGGCCAAAAACGAGTGTCAACAATCTGATCAAAGGCACAACCAGCAACAGCAATTTAAGCGAAGTTTTATTTCTGGGTTGAGAGTACGAAAATTTGTTTATGACAATATCAATAAAACAGTTGAGTGTATCGGTCAACTTAATTTGTTCACGTTACAGTTATGCTTTAATATTCTTGTAGTAAGAGAATACCGTGGTCCTTTAAATGTTTTTCATCAGCAGTGAAACCATAATTATGCATTTGCATGTTTTCCCTTTGCGACCAATGAATGCAGAAACAATGTATTTGTCCGTTCTAGAGCTTTTATGAATTTTTGCATCGATTTGTTAGTGCACATTTTTGCATATTTTACCGTTTGGAGCACAATTTTGCATAATTAAGTTAAACGAGCCTTTTTGCAGCATTTTTAAAGTTTTTAGCGCATATTTAGCTCTCTTAGGTATATTTGGACACATTTTAATTTTTTTTTTAGATAACTACAAGAGCTTTCGCAGCAAATAAAAAAGATTTTTTTTTGCTAAATTTTGAATATGCCGTCCCTCACGCCCACCAAAGTTTGAAAAAATTATATTTTTACATGAAATCTGACTTATGTTTCATAATTTAGAAAATATTAATTTTGTAGAATAGTTCTTAACAACTTTTTCCTTAATCTCTCATTAAACAAAATAAACTGAAAAATATCGAATGTCACTAAAAAAAAATAAAATTTTTAATTTATTAAAGATACGCATTTTCTATGCATCACGTATCTTTAATTTTGTTAAAAAACGTTTTTGTTATTTATTTAAAAAAAAAAACAGACCAGCCAGGTACCTGGTGTGTTAACCTAATTCGGGTACGCTGAATCCAGTGGTGGTTGCCGTTTTTTTTAGATTAGCTCTTGTTTTCGAGGTATACCGTAATTTCGAAAACGTTTTAAAATTGAATAAATTAAAAAAACCGAAATTCCGCAATAAAATTAGCTTGAAAAAAGCTTAAAGGTGTTTCTTATATCCACATTCATTTTAGAAACATAATTTTTTTAGAAAAAAATATTTGTACACTCACAATATAATTACAGTAACGGACTGTAGTTTATTTAAGAAATATTCCGTTCAGTCATTTTTAATTAAATAAACATTTAAAATTCCAAGCAAATTTATTTTTAACTGATTAACAGTTATTCAAAAAACTAAGTGCATATTAATACGGATTTTCAGTTGCAGTTAATATTGTCCGTTGATTGAGTTAAATTCTTCTTTATGTTCTTCTTTTTGTTAAAGTAAATAAAAATGTAATTTAAAGCAACAAAAAGTTCATTTAATTTTTACTGTCAAAAACTCAGCACCATATTCCGTAAAATCAAATAAATATTCAGTTATTTTGTAAAATTTTACTGTCAAAAATGCAACACCATATTCAGTAAAAACGATTAAATATTCAGTTATTTTATATAATTTTACTACCAAAATAGATAGATAAGTAAAAATTAATTTTTGGTAGTAAAATTATATAAAATAACTGAATATTTAATCGTTTTTACTGAATATGGTGTTGCATTTTTGACAGTAAAATTTTACAAAATAACTGAATATTTATTTGATTTTACGGAATATGGTGCTGAGTTTTTGACAGTAAAAATTAAATGAACTTTTTGTTAAAAATAAATGAAAAATAGGTAGACCGGTTTTTAATTGAACTTTCATTTATTTTATATTACAATTTCAGTTAATTTTACGTACAGAATATTGTGAGTGTATGAGAGCCTTCCTAAAAAAGTAGAGATAAAGGGCAAGTATGTCTTTGGAAAATGTTTGTTACTATTTTGTAGATATTATAATTAAAGCATTGTAAATTTAAAAAAAAACGTTTACTTCAGTTCCCCTGGATAAAAGGCTTGCCAGATAGAAATCGGCAAAAAGCTTGGCATTCAAAATAAAAAGCTTGATTTTTCTTGAAAAGAATGAACAAACAAATTTATATTGTTTTTCAGTTCGTTATTTTTACATAACCGATGTAATACGTAGTAAAGCTGATTTAACGATGTCCGTCTATCCGTCCGTTGGTTTGCCTGTCCGCGTGTATGTTGAAATAGGTTTTCTAAAGAAGATAATGATATCGCACATAGTCCGGAATTTAAATTCGACCAGATCGGTACACAAATAGCTGAGATATCAGCAACAAATTATGAATGCCTCTTTTTTCTACACATAAACCTTTAAGAATACTGGTAGTGAAAGTAATCTTGTTGTGCTAGGATTTTCAAATATAAAAATAAAAAAATAACAAAACTAGGTATAGATAAATAACTACATTATTCTACCAGAAAACATGGTTTTCGTACAGCAGGGATGTTAGGTGTGACGATTTTACGTCATTTTGACGATTTTTTTCGATGAATTTACCAAAATGACGATTGACGATTTTTGATGTAGAGTCACTTATATTTTGACGATTTAATCCCGTCAATAAATTTACTTTAAACTTTAATCTGGCATCAATTTTAAAACACTTTAATCTGGCAAGCAGGTTTGGTAGATGTGGATAAATGAAATAAAACAATTTTTGTTATGCATTTATGCAAATATATTTTTTCGTATGGAGCAATTCCATATGAAAACAATCAAAATTGGCAAATTTTTGGACGACCCCTCTCCGATTTTGAAATTTTAAAATCGATTGCCCAGCAAAAAATAATGTACCTACATATTTTTTTTTTTTTTTTTATAGTGACTGGTTTAGTGGTGGTGTACACCACTGTCATGTGACAAAATTGAAGAATTCTTCATAAGGGACCTCATTGAAAGTTGTTTTAAAAAAAAACTACTAAAGCGATCGCAACGAGTGATAGCTCGTTGGAAAGGTATTGAATCAGGCTTTAATTGAAAAATAAAATTTTCCTAATTTTTCTTAGAAATTTACCTTTAAATTTTCCCATGAAAATTAAATTTTCCGATTTTCCACAGAAGCTCCTAAATTTTCCGGCTTATTTTTTTTTTTTGGATTCCTCATAATTTTTGCTTTAAGAATCAGCCATAAAAAAATGGGCCCCGACTCCTTGTTTGGACAGGAGAAGAGCATTTAAGAGACCACCTTGTTAAAAATACATTTTAAAAATTATTTTACAGTTAAAAATACATTTCTGAAGAAAAAATCTTTCTTATTTTGCTGCTTATACTTAATTACAATATTTATGAAAAATTTCCATTGTCTTGGCATCATTATAAAATTAAAGTAACTTTAAATTTAGCACGTCGGCAGACGAAGAGTACCGCTTTACATTAATTGACATATCAGAAATATTTGGTATGAAGCAATGAAACTTTTGCGTTCCAGTTATAGTTTTGACATTATTATATCTGTTTTGAATTCGTCGCTCCATGGCATCGTGTTCTTTTTGAGTGCATAAAACTGTGTTAATGGCAATTTCCTTGCTTTGAATCCACGAAAACAAATGTTGTACATTTAAGATCTGGTCAGTATATGGCCCTTGCAAACTTGCCTTAGCCGCCATGCGTTTTATGGTTCCCCCAAACGCATCGCATGGGCCCTTACCGTGGGACGTCGCGAAAAAGTGCCACTTGACCTTGCAGTTTTGTTCTTCTTCAATTATGCAAAGATTGTAAAAATTTTTTTTATTCTTGTACTGAGAAGCCGCGCCGTCTGAGAAAAACGTTACTTTGTCGATTGCATCGAATTTTGATCTTAAGAATTCAAACAGTTTCATTTGAAATAAATAAACGGACACATAATTATGAGCTAAACTCTCCGCGACAACAACAAGGCTTACGGTCTGTAGTTCGTTATCTTCGTTTTTGAAATAAATGCAAAAAGGATGCACCGTGCACTGGTCGTTTGCCCAGTGATAAGCCTGAATTTCATCCTAAACGAGAAAAGTGTAATTCTCGGCAAAGTCGCTTATCACAATGAATTTTGGGCTAATTTCTCCTTACTTTCCTTTAGAAATTTCGATTGCATCTCGGATTTGAAATGGTGCGCCTTCAGTTCATTTAACTTGAATCCGAATTCCGCGATGAATTCCGGAATCTGTTTTACCACGGTCTCAAGGGAACATCTGCCGCTGCTAATTATCCACTGTTTGAAATACACCTCCTGAATTAAAAGGTGTTCAAACTTTTCCGCCAAATATTGCTCTAGCTCGTCAATCTTCGGACAATTGTCGCATTTGGACAGATGACAATTTTCCGTGGGGTATGCGCACAACGACTTCGACAGGAGGTCCCTATATGCTTCAATTTCACCGTGAAATACTTTCAATTTCTTGCATGGAAAGAAAATTAATTTGATGTTTTGATGAAACATGCAAACGCAGACTGAATGTGTTCCGTGCCTGTCTAATGCCAGCACGCATTCTTTTGGTCGTAGGATGGCAAACTTAGAAAATCCCACTTTTTCTGCTGGGTATTTCTCATTGAACTGATGGTATGCTTCGGATAGATTACATAATAATAATCTGCGCTGCTTGTGTACTTTTTCTCCATCTTCACGTGTGATAACATAGTCACGTTGCAGTAAAAATCTTGAATCAATTTCACCGTTGCTTCGCTGAGGGTCCTTGAGCCAAATTTATTGGTGGGAGTCGCCAATATGTCCTACTGTCGAACTGATTCTTTGCTTCTTCTCGCGATGTAAAAAGATGTTTGAAACTGTTCAGAAATCTTGCGTATAGACCATGATTGAGGCAGCACAGATAAAATGAGATATTTCGCCATATTTATGGAAAATCCGTGTTTTATGACCTGTTTCTGCACGTGTCATTTTAGGCGAAATATTTATTACCTGGTAATTTAAAAATTTTACAAAACATTTTATGACCTGTAGCCTCAGTCGGGTTTGGTGTGCCATTACATTTTTAATACATTTTTTCTTCAGAAATGTATTTTTAACTGTAAAATAATTTTTAAAATGTATTTTTAACAAGGTGGTCTCTTAAATGCTCTTCTCCTGTCCAAACAAGGAGTCGGGGCCCATTTTTTTATTGCTGATTCTTAAAGCAAAAATTATGAGGAATCCAAAAAAAAAAATTAGCCGGAAAATTTAGGAGCTTCTGTGGAAAATCGGAAAATTTAATTTTCATGGGAAAATTTAAAGGTAAATTTCTAAGAAAAATTAGGAAAATTTTATTTTTCAATTAAAGCCTGATTCAATACCTTTCCAACGAGCTATCACTCGTTGCGATCGCTTTAGTAGTTTTTTTTTAAACAACTTTCAATGAAGTCCCTTATGAAGAATTCTTCAATTTTGTCACATGACAGTGGTGTACACCACCACTAAACCAGTCACTATAAAAAAAAATGTAGGTACATTATTTTTTGCTGGGCAATCGATTGAGACTATTTATTTTAAAATCGGAGAGGGGTCGTCCAAAAGGTGATCGCTTTCATATGGAATTGCTCTATGTTTTCTTTTTAAATGGTAAATATATTCAGCTCACTTGCTGAAAAAAATAGAATACAACTTAACCATATCACTTTCTTCATCATAAATAGAATTTCTTGCTAAAAATTTATATTTTCGAACCAATCCATGCAATGAATTGTCTTTAATTTGTAAAATTTATGTATATATTTGACGTTTTGTTGACGATTTTGATCAATTTTCGCGACAATTTTGACGAATTTTGTTAAAACTTTTGACGATTTTTGAGGAAAAAAGTCTAACAACCCTGTCGTACAGTATCGCCCATTCTAAATGAGATAGGAGAACTTTATTTTGCTTACACACAAAAAAAATCATAGGTAAAATTACCTAAATATATGGTATAAAATTAACTAAGCGCAAGGGTAGCATGGCAGTATCTAAGTTTCTTAGCTAATAAAACAATTAACTTAGGTAATTTCTATGTTCGAAAAAGTATCTAATTATTTTGTTAAAATAACTTAAAAACTTTGAAAATTTACCAATGATAGCAAAGTTATTTTATATTTTTATTTTTGGAAAATTACCTAAGTTTAATTTTGTACCATAGATTTTAGGAAAATTTACTATTTTTTTTGGTTACATACTTTAAATAAAATTAATTTAATTTCATTGTAATATTTTATTTATTTTATTTATTTTCATCAAACGGGGAAAGTATAAAAGATATAAAGATAAAATTTACACACAAAATAAACTCATAGCGAACAATTCTGCATCATTAACTCCAAAATATCATATTTTGGATGAGCGATATATATTTTTTAAACCTATTGGAATTTAGCGATAAATTTGATTTATTAAATTGTCAAAATAGTACATATTTAGTTTGCTTTCACTTAAACTTGAATTTTGTTATTTTTTGTTTGTTTTTGTTGTAACAAGCGCATCCAGTGGTGTTTCTGTGGAACTCGTAATTTTCATTAGGCCTTCCTTCTGTTAACGCTTCTAAATCTTTTTTTTACCTGGTCCTTTTCAATGGCATTTGTGTACTAAATAACGAAATGCTCTTATAAGTTTAAGATGCGACAATTGTTATATCAATATAGTCCAACTTCACGTTAGGATTATAAATAATTTTGCCTTACCAATCCATAATGATCCAGCATTGGAAATGTTCGCGTCGTCCAAATTAATCGTCTTCAATAAAAGTAATAAATAATTATTGTTTTTATTTTATATATACATCTTATTTGTAAAAAGTTCAGTGGAGATCCTTATTTTATGTTTATAATATACTTACATAAATACGTTGTATCTTTATACTCTATCGAATAGTTTTTAATTTATTTTAAATTTAAATTTAAATTTATCTTTTTCACAAAAAAATTTCCAATTGAAAGAAAAAATCAAATACACCTACATACATATATACATACATACCCTGCCGGACTTTTATGAGCTAACTCAAAATAAGGCTGACTTTTAACTAACTAATTTTTAACTAACTTTAGAAATAACTCAAATCTGATACAGAAATAAACAAAAATTAAAAAACATGTATTAAACAGGTGAAACTTTGTTTTGTTGTTTTTGTTTTCATTTAACAGAGAAAAATTTGTCAAGTTATTTCATAAAATTAAAAAAATTTAAATTGAAATTGAATTGTAATTTGACTTAGAATACACATTCGAATAATAAGAAAATTTATATGTACGTATAATAAATGTACTCACCATGAGAAATAAATTCCCAGATTCTACTTGTTAAAATAATTAAGTTAAATACATAAAATTTATTATAAATATTGTAAGAAATAATAAAAATATATATCAGGCCTGTTCTGAAAATCACATTTTTTGAAAGTGATTTCAAATCACAAGAAAAGTGTTCTGGGCATATAATTTTGTGATTTCAAAACGTTCAGCTACGTAAACATCTTTTTGAAATCACTTTGTTATTTTTGCGGCTATTGTAAGTTGACCGTTATAATAAATTTCTTAAATAAAATATTCCATGTGTTGTTTATTAATTTTTTATGCAATAAGCTATTTTATTTACAACAAATCGTTTAAAATTAAGAAAATTCGATGAAACTACAAAATGATATTTGCTTTTGTGACTTCTGTTGTGATTTCAGGTTTGTTTTTTAGTTGAATTAAAGTTCGCTTTTTTGCTAACAGCGGCATGAAAGCAAAGTATTAAAAATCGTAAAAGCTGTAAAGAATCACAGGGAAAAATCGCTTCTATCTCTAATATGGCTAAAATTCGCAAAAAATTGCAAACTTGGAAACTAACCTTAAAATCTATTTGAAATCTCTAAATGGATTAAAAAAACAAAATGTCGAAAAATAAAACAAAAAAAATTTTCACAATAGCGAAAATTCGCAAAAAAATTTATATTTCAAACAAGCCATAAAATTGATTAAAACTCCCTAAAACTGTAAGGAATAGCAAAAAATTCGGTAAAAATTGCTAAATTAGCGGAAATTCGCAAAAATTTGCTAACAGCGGCATGATAGCAGAGTCTACTTTTTGATATAAATCGTTAAAGCTGAAAAGAATCCGAAAACTTACAGGAACAAATCGCTTCTATCGCGAACATGGCTAAAATTCGCAAAAAAAAATACAAGATTTTAAAAAACCCTAAAACTAATTTGACATCGCTAAATCGGTTAAAAAAAAACATATTGTCGGAAAATAACATAAAAAACGTTAGCTATAATTTTGAAAAACATGTGCTTTCGACAATTGAAAATCACATCGAAAAACACAAAAACGGTGTGATTTACAGAACAACACAAAATCACACGTGTGATTTTAAAAGCACATGTGATTTGAAATCACGTGATTTTCAGAACATACCTGTATGTACATAATTAGTTAATAATAATATAAATATGAAGGGTGGAGTGAGTTGACTTGTTCTGATGAACTACAAGCTGCCTACTCATAGTGCCCTCTTACTTTATGCACTACAAGCTAACTCATAATGAGCTAGATTGTGGTTAACTGAAACTTATGCAGAGTGAGTGAGTACTGACTCGCTCTGATGACACTACGTGTAAAAACTGAATAGAATTTAACAAGGGAAATGAGCTAGCTTTTTAGTCACCTGTGACTAATTTCTGGTTGACAATAAGTTAGTTTTAAGTTAACTCAAAGTCCGACAGGGTATGTATGTATGTATATTAAAAAATTCGAAGAAGATACCTAACCCAATTAGTAATAATAACAAAAATTTTAGGCAAATTTTTTTTTATAAATTACCAATTATCTTAGGCAACTAAACTTAGTTTTTTGTTTGTATATAAAAATAAATTACCTATGTACGCATTTGTAAAGTACCCTAGATTATTTTTTTGTGTGTAGATATTTCGTAAAATATATCTAAATCCGAAATTGATTTCTAAAGGAAAAATTGAACCATAAAATTAATTGATTATGGAACAAATGAAAAACAAAAAAGACTCTGACAATCTCTCGGCTATTCTTTGCGATACAAATTCTCAGAGTTCTTTCCGACAATTCATTTTAACTGCAGGCGAAATATGAATAGCACGATTTATAATGGTTCCTTCTTCTAGATTTTTCTTGACAAATAAATGAAAACTTTTTTAAAATTCTAATTTAGCTTGGCAAATTATTGTTCTTGATTCTTGACACACATTGAAAGCGCTTGACAAACAAGCCCACCTGGCAACCCTTATACCTCCATATCATTAAAAGTTTTCAACATTTTTTATTATTCGAATTTATTCTATGAGCTAAATTTCAGTTATGTATTTTATAAAGCTTTTTTGTAATAGTCATATTCCTCAAATTTTTCAGAAATGACTTTATACACTACCAGACTATTATATTGTATTTTCTTGTTACATTTTACCTTAGGTTTCCTAATTATAAATTTTTATGTACATACAATATACCTCATTGGTTTCCAAAGGAAACCTAAGGTAAAATGTAACAAGAAAATACAATATAATAGTCTGGTAGTGTATAAAGTCATTTCTGAAAAATTTAAGGAATATGACTATTACAAAAAAGCTTTATAAAATACATAACTTAAATTTAGCTCATAGAATAAATTCGAATAATAAAAAATGTTGAATATAATATAAAGTAAAATTCGGAAGGAAATAATTCCCAGTTTCTATTAAAAGTTTTCATTAAATATTTTTTAAAAATTCGAAATTGTATGTTTTTATTTCTCTTAGTTTGGAAGGTGAGATTGTTTTTTTAGGCAAAAATTAATTTCTATGTAGAAATTGCATTCATTAGATATTCACTTTTAACATTCGCTTTAATTTTAGCAAATGTGATTGCAGATGGCAAAAATAAGCGAATAGTTTGCAAATGTGAATCCGAATATTCGCCGCCCCACTAATATATACTATGTACATGGTTTTGCGTCAGGCCGTTAGGACTCATAGTATTGGGTTTCTGGTAAAAAATCTACAATTCTACTCAAATGCTATTGTATATGAAATATTTTATTTTTTAAATGAAAATAATACGAATATTTACGTATTATTACGCAATATATCGAAAATAAGATAATATTTTGATAATTCCCTACATTTGATGAAAAATAAAATATCTCTTAAGGCGAAGGCCTTGGCAGCCAGTCCATTTTCTGTAAATTAAATTTGCATTAAATAAATATTAATAATAATAATAAATAATAAAATATCTCTCCTTTTGCCCCTACGCATGAAATTTTCAATAAAATTCCCTACAAGAAAGGAAAATTCCCTACTATTGGCTTCAATGATCATGGACCTATAGAAACAATACAAAATCAACCTATTAATATGTGTATTTCACAAGATCTCGGGCAAGTTCGGACTAATGAGAGTAAAATTAAAATTACTCTCTAAATTTGCCGAAACTACCCAAAATTGCTGGAACACAAAAAACCATTTTTGCACATCTGTAAATACTAATGCTGCTTACTTTTCAAATTAAGATCTATTTAAGTGATTTAAGACGCTTAAAAGTCATAACATTATAAAACTAAAACATTTGCATCATTGTAATTTTTTATATTTGGTTTTTTTATATTAAAGATTAAGGGAAATGTGTATGCATAACGTTTTAACCACTTTAATTTTTTCACAAAAACCTTACATTTTGCTTTTTAATATGTTTTTTTAAATAAAACTAAACTTTTTCTTTTGCTTGAAAATTTCCTGAATTATTTATCAGTTTCATATGTAAACAAAAACAGCTCATTGTTTTTTCTTGTCCGAACGTTCGTTTGAATTTGTACAGGAAAAAGTTCGTTTGAATTTGTACAGGAAATGAAAAAAATTACTCTCTCAATTACTCTCTTTATTGCACAAAAATTGTTATGTGGAACGCTTTTGGGTTACTTTCAGCGATGACAACTTAGTGCTTTTGGCACTATTCATGGTGCTTTTTGATATCCCAAAACGCCAAAATTATATCCATAGTGCCAAACTAAGAAAAAGCACTAACTTGGTGCTTTTTAAATTTTTCATTAGTGCCTTTAGTGCTTTTTACAATTTTTATTTTTGTTCTATCATTTTTTAAAACTTTGATAATATAGAGGATGATTTAGATTTCCTATTTCGGGTAAAATTTTGAGAAGGCCTGTAAAGATTTTTTTGATAAAAGAAACTAGCATTCGTTTTACCAAAAACGTTATTAACGAAGTTAGTGCTAGGTTTCCTAGCAATTTGGAAATTTTACAAAACGTTGCACTTTTTAGCGTTGACAACATATTTAGTAATCGTAATAAAAACGATGTATTTACTGTTTCAAAAATAGAAAATTGCTTGGAAAATATTTGCGATTGTGAAGAGAAATAAACAACGATATTGAGTCATGTAGAAAAACGTATTGAAAAGTTAAAAAACATGCAAACTTTAAAAACAAAAAAAAACATTACTTGGTATAAGCAAAGTGTTAAATAAATTAGAAACAGTTGACAGAAAATGCTTTTTTAACGAGCTTTGTGTAACCTGCCATTTTTCATGCGCTTTAGTGTTCAAACGTGTATAATATCATTATTTTTTAAGAATATTGCATGATACGCCAATTATCTTATTTAAACCGTAAAATAGAAGGTTTTTTTTATTAAAATATGGGCTGTGATTAAGTTTTATAAGCAATGGTCGGTCATTGCAAATTTTCGGAAATTGTAACAGGCTAGATTTTTTTCGAGTTACGAAAATCGAGCTCGCACTGTATTACTTTCAGACTGTTTTGTGGAAAATTAAAACTCAGCTGATGATGATCCAAATGCTCGGATGTTATTATTTTTATTGAAGATAATAATAAAAAATGGTCACTCATCAACGCTGTCGCCTTTTTTTAAATTTTGGAGGTACAAATTATTCGACACAGCCAAATGGAACTTGTTTTGTGTGTTATTAAATTGTAAAAATGTCTTAGTGCTTTTTTACGCTTGTTTTTTGTTCGAAATAGTGCTTTTTAGTGCTTTTTTTAAATTTTAAAGTGCTATTTGCTCTCAAAAAGTTGGCGTCACTGGTTACTTTGTGCAAGTTCGGACTGTTTCGTTATCCATGTGGAACAGAGCTAATATATGTGACAGTTTCAGTTAAAATGGACCTATGGGCAAAAATTGAGTTGTGAGAAAAACGATATTTAAGTTAACAAGTTTTCTTTTTTTCTTATCAAAGGTGTATTTAAAAGCTTACTTATGACAAAAGTTATGAAGTTAGAAAACTGCGCTTTGCTTCATTAGAAAGAGCGTATTGTCTATTTTAAGAATCACCAAAAAAGTAAAAGTCGATTTTTCATCCATAGGTCCCTTTAAACTGAAACTGTCACAAATATATATTTTTATACTTAATGAAAATAAAAAAAATGTGTTTTAACTTATATAAGCCTTATTTTAATCTTTTAAAATTTTTTTTTTCATTACAATTTGCGCGTATGAAGTTTTACAGAAGTGATGTGAGCTTTTCCCTTTTAAAACGGAACGATGCAGTTTGTTCCCTAGTTAGAGGTCTTGAACCAACTTCTTTCAGCATGATTTATTAAAATTATTTTCTCTACGTAACATGTTTTTTCAACCATCCTGAAAATGGTGTACGCATTTAACTTTTAATTATTTTTATAACGACTGCCTTGCTTGATTTCATTGCTCTTACTCTTGTTTTATATAATTTTGGATGACAAGCAACCTTTTTATATAGTTTTTTTTAACCCTTAGAGTTTAATTAAGAGAAAAAAAAACTAAGAAAAAATCAAAACTTCCTTAGCACATGAGAACGAAAATTGGTTGTATGATGATTTTCATAGAAAAATGTTCAACATACACTTATTTCCTAAATACATTAAAGATTTCAAATTGTGTATGCAATAAGTCTAGTAGAATCGAACTTTTTGGGAAGTAAAAAAAGTTCGAAATCGTAAAAAAGCTTGACATTAAAAAACTTGATTTTTTTTGACAATTCTAAATTCTGTTAAACTAATAAAAAATGTCGTTTCTTTTATACCCTCCACCACTTCTTGTGGTGAATGAGCGTATACTAAGTTTCATTCCTTGTGTCCGTCGGTCCGTCTGTTGAAAACACGCTCAAAAGAAAAGAACTTGGTATCAAAATACAGCAAAATCGGTTCAGTACGATCAATAATATAAATCAAAATGTGGAAATGTGCACCCTTAAAAATTTATAATTTTGTTACAAAAACTAACATAAATGGTGGAATAATATAAGATTTTCCATAAATATTTTATATGACAGGAAATCATACTGTTAAATACCTAAATAAACCTTAAACCGTAATAAACGACGCTATTATAATAAAATTTGGTATGTCACAGTTGTATGATACTAAACATCGCACTGTAAAATTTTCGTAATAAATAATGCTATCACAATAAAATGTAATGCTTCACAGTTTTATAGGACTAGAATTCAGACTAATAAATTTCGTGATATACGGTCCATAAGTTACTTTAGATCCCATAATAAGGAGCCTTCTGAAATTTCACTGTAAACGGTTAAACTAATTTCACCGCTGTATTGAAATTTTTGTTTTTTAAAACCAGAAATCACTCAACAGAATTTTGGAATATTTGAAATTACTGTGCTAGAAATTGACACTTTTTATTTTGGCATTTTAACCTAATTCGGGTACACTGGTTTTCGAGATTTACCGTTATTTTTAAAATGGAGGAGGTTCCACAACATATGTATGTTCGCGTAACTCAAAAACGCTTTAGCTTATTGAAAAAACTAAAAAAACCGAAATTCCGCAATAGAAATTTCCTTTATATGTTGCAATTCAGGTACTTTAATAACAAAAAAAAAAACATTTGTTCTTCTTAGTACTTATTTTTAATTTACAAAATTTTAAAATACCTCTTATTTAAATGAAGTACGATTATTATGTCTAATTTGCAATTTCTCCTAAAACCGAACAGCAGTCCTTATTTTTGAGTTGTTTTATTGGCCATTTATGAAATTTTGCTTAGAGGTTCCATAACTATAAGCTTCCAAAGAAGACACCTATGCAAACACATGACCGGGGAAAGCGGGTACCCAATCTTGTGTTTACACAGCGTGCATATAGTCGTCATTTTAATATGCGCATTGCACCCACAGCGTCAGCAATAGACTATTTGATTGGAAATTTTCGTCAACATGGGTCTGTAACAACCCTTCCTGGTTCATAAAGAAGACTCTTCACGATCCATTTTTTTACTTTCAAGTTGTTTAAATAACCGTCAACAAATTGTCAATCAATTGCACACAAAATATGAACGCAATAAAGTAACATACCTCAAATTATCAATATTAAAATAAGTTTTTACTTTTTTCACTCTTGTTTCATAATGTAACACCTGCTAATGTTTATTCGAATACTATTAACGCATATATATACACATATAAATTTTTTAGGTATTGTATTCATTTAAAAGAGAAAGCAAAAAAGAACGTTTAGTCGGTCAAGCCCGTCCATGTGATACCCTACACCACACTATTTCTTTTAGTTATTATAAGGCGGGGATTATATGGGACCTATGATTACTTGATCTCTAAAATTGCCGCCTGTACTTTGCGCGCAAGATTTACAGGGACAGACATCAAGCAATCCGGACGGACATCGTTAGATAGACTCAGAAAATAATTCCGAGTCGATCGGTATACTTTAAGGCATGAAACAAAGAAACCAAGGTAACGCATTTAACTTTCAAAATTGAAATGCTTCTGCGTATCTACGTCACATCAGTGTACAACTAAAATATAGAAACACAACCATGCTGATGTGACGTTGTATTACACAGTTGAATTTGAGTTTGCTTCATGCCGACCAAATACTTTACAAGCTTTAGTCTGGCATTGTACAGTGCATTTGTGTAGTGTGAAAGTGTTTTTGCTATACACGCAGTAAACTGAGTAAAAATTCAAAACTGTTTTAATATTTTCTTAAGTTTGTCCAACTGTACAGGGAACTTGTTTTGTGTATGTTAAATTTTTTTAGAGATGGCAACAAAAACTGATCGCGGATAAAATATTTTAAACATGGTTCGCCTAAACTATGGCGCTTTAAAAACAGCATTAGACTAACGGCAGTCGTATCCTACAAAAAAGTTTTGTTGCCTTCTTCGCTTAAAAATTAAAAACAAAATATTGCCTAGTTTACCTTTATAGACTGTGTCACAAGTTTCGTTTACGCACTGCCAGCCAGAATTGATCACTGAACTTGTGTGGTGTATGGCCGGCATAAGTTACGGTCCAGTCACACTTTCCAAATATTTAACTAAATTTTTATTTCCTTCTATTTCAATATTGGGTTTTATTTATTAAAAATTAAATAATAATAGTTTTTGCACTGAACACAGCGGCATAAACCATTTGATTTTGTGATTTAATGACCATTTTGAATCAATCACTGTATGCAAAGGTAGTGGCTACGTCTGTTTCTCTAAATATTTCCTAAGTGTGACCACAGTTTTATCTGAAATTAATTTTCAATTTTAATGATAAAAATTATTTAATTTAACAATAGGGTGTATTAAAACACAAAAAATAGTAAAATACTTGTTAAATATTATTAAAAAATGTTATGCTCACATTTCGATAGCATGCTCACATTTCGTTATCATCCGTATTCTACATTTTCCGACTTGCTAATCTTAAACACAAGCAGATGTTATTGGCAACTAAAGATGCCAAAAGTATTTTTCAATACGTTCGAATGTTTTATTTGATTTTGTGCTTTAATATGAAAAAAAAAAATAAAAAACAATAAAAAAATACAAACGAAGGATCTTCATAAAAATGCTCACAAGTTGTAAGAATGTATTTGTTTATAACGTTCTAATGTTACAATTTATTTGTACTTGTTTTTTTTTACGTCGAAGAATGGAATAAAAGTGCATGTTTGCAAGGACTTTGTGAAAGTTTTCATTACTTCTGAGAGAATTTATAAATTCTTGATTTGTTATGAAAAATATTAAAGTAAAAAATACTGCTTGTCTTAAGTCAAATGGGGTCTAAAATATGATGAAAAAGAATGAATTTTAATGGAAACTAAAAGTGTATTCAGATAAAATTATCTTTGTGCACGTGAGCGTTTTCTGTGTAATTTAAAAGCACTTGTTTTTTTAAAGAAAGTGTGAAGTTTTAAAATAAATTGTTTTATTTGTATAATGAAAGCCAAAAACTTGCTGGGGAGCTGACTACAACATACAGTTGGTCATTTGAGAAAGTCACTATCTGGAGCATTCACTTGATCTAAAAAAGAAGTCTCTACCACGGCATCTTTAAAATCTCCGTCTCTGTGATGTGGGTTACTAACAATTACAAGTAAAGAAAAATATACAGGATTCGCACTAGTTTTCAAAAAAAGCCTTTATATTAATTTATAAATATTAAGATATTAAATAATTAATAATAAACATGTATTTGGACTAAACATCTGCATGAAACTTAATAATGATGTTCATGAAACTTTCATTGTAATTTTGTGTTCGCTTCATTCGTATTCAGTAAGATGAAACACTTTGAAATGAAAGCAATAAACACTCGATATTTAAGAGACGAACTATTTCTAATCAAAAAGCGCCGTGACCCCAATCAAAAAGCTCTAAATAAAATTTAAATAAAATACTTAATGAAATGTTTAAGAACCATATTTTATTAATTACACTGGTCGTCAATAAGAGATCGTTTTAAATAAAAATATATGAAAAACAAAGATTTTACAGCGCTAAATTCAAATCCGTTTTCAGTTTTTTCTATCATGTCTAGTTTTTTAATGAACTATTTGTGCGTTTTTGATCTTTTACAAATGATTATTTTCAAAATTATTTCTTAATTAGTGGCGACGATTTTTTCATGCAAATTAGTATTTACACATTTTATCATTTTTTAGAAATCCAGGTATATTATGAATAAAATAAGACATGAAATCATGAAGATGTTAACTAGACGTGATTGAATAAACTATTTGTATTCAACATGCTAAATTAAAATAACATAATCAAGTTCTCTCTATACACTGGTTTTTTTGTCTTTTGCCAATAAAACATTATATTTCAGGAAAAGTAAAGTAATATAATTTCAAATATACACGGAAAGAATTGTTTACTAAATCACCAGAAAATATGTCTTAAACCAAGAAAATGTTGCACTATTCTCGTCAAAGCCAAACATTTCTTACTGCAAACATATGTATGTGTGGCTTGGTTTAAGAAAAAAGTAGTGAATCAAAGCGACAAAAAATTTACTTAGCTGCAGCTAAAAAAAATTTATTTTTATTCTTTAGTTACTCAAATCTATAATGATATCAAAAAGGAAACTTTTGATAGATTTGCCTAACATGTCTTTCCAAATAAAAATTAATTAAATGAAACCAAGTTCTTAATAAAAATAAGCTACTTTTGTATTCTTGTTTTAAGAAATTTTTGATCATACATATACCTACCAAAAACATGAATTTTTTGATCATGAGAAAATATTTTTTATTTAAGAAAGTTTCAAACAAAACAAATTAAAATCAGGAAATATTTTTTTGGATTTTCTTGTTTTAAGAAAAGAAATCGATTTCTTTAGAAAATATACTTCTTTCCGTGCAATAGAATGCATTTCAAAGTATTTAAAAAACGGAAACAATTTTTGGATTAATGTGTCTTGATTTTAATGCATTTAAATAAAAGTACAAAAATGTTGGGTATCTTTAAAAGCGCTTATTTAACGCCCTTTTAAAAAAAGCGCTAAAGGAAAAATATGCGCCTTTTCGACAGTTAAAAAGCGCTAAATCTAGCGCCAAAGGCTCTAAATTGGCAACCCTGCAAAACAGTATGATTTTAAAGTCAGTGTTGCCAGTTGCAGAAAAATATAAACATAAGAAAGTTTAAAAAAAAAATAGAAATAACCATGAGGGGTAAATGCAACAAGTTTAAGAGATACATTAATATTGAAATAAAAACTCAAATTTATTTTTGTTTTCAATGTAAATTTTCAATAAATTTAAATATACATATTTAATTTTATTTTGAAAAACATTCACTAACATAAAAAAATTTTCGGCAATATTTTTGTCTTAAACAGAAAAAAGTAGATAGCTAACAAATTCAAAATGCTTAACAATCTACAGATATTATTATAATGAGAACTAAAAAATGAGATAATTCATGGTTAAAATAAAAGTGATTAATTCTAGGCAAAAAAGTGTCATATACATCATCCAGCACGATTAACATCCATCGTTTTCATATTATGATGTAAAAACATTATTTGTTCGACTGACGCTATATTCCACCCAATAACGCAACGTTTTTCGCAAAGTAAATTTCTTGCTGACGAAAACACTTCATTTCATTTCTACCTCTCCAAAAATTTCCCAGACCTTGCTTTTTCATAATTTTGGAACAATTTTGTACTCTCCACTGTCTGTTTTAGCTTTAATTTTGGCGACATTTAAAACTTCCGTGCTAACCGACTGCAAATTTTCTGTTGAAACCTAAGTTCGAGTACATAGATAAAATTTATTAGAAAGCATTTTTTATTGTTCGAATTTATTCTATGATCTAAATTTCAGTTATGTATTTTATAAAGCTTTTTTGTAATAGTCCTATTTCTTCAATTTTTCAGAAATGACTTTATTACAAAAAAGCTTTATAAAATACATAACTGGAATTTAGATCATAGAATAAATTCGAACAATAAAAAATGTTGAATATAATATAAAATAACCTTCGGAAGGAAATAATTCCCAGTTTCTATTTATAATTACAAAGTTTTTACAAGTAACACATGTCACTAACAATATTTAAATAAAAAACATGTTTGCAAAAAAGTAAACGTGAGGAAAAAACGATTTATTTTATTTATTAAAAACTTGCATCATACATAAAATACAATTTTTGTATAAAATGTTACATATTATCTACCAAAAAAAAAAAACTCGTGTTGTAAAATAAATTAAAAAGTCGTAAAAAAAAATTTTTTACAAAAACTTTTAAGTTCAACATTCTTTATTTTTCGAATTTATTCTATGATAGTGATAGTGTATAAAGTCATTTCTGAAAAATTGAAGGAATATGACTATTACAAAAAGCTTTATAAAATACATAACTGAAATTTAGCTCATAGAATAAATTCGAAAAATAAAAAATGTTGAATATAATATAATGTAACCTTCAGAAGGAAATAATTCCCAGTTTCTATTTGTTAAAAACTTTTAAGGATTTTTTTTTATATTGCTCAATTTCAGACTTACTCAATTTGAACCATGTAAAGATATACAATCTAGCGACGCTTTTAAGTTATTCAGGTTTATAATGAAAATGGCCGTTCAAATCAAAATGCATATCGTGATGAAGCACATTTTCTCCTCAGTGGATTCGTCAATAAGCAGAATTGCCGCATTTCGGCGAATGATAATGCAAGAGTTATTGTCGAAAAACCATTGCACCCACAAAGAGAGACCGTATTTTTTCACAATGAGGCTATCGTGAGATGATTACGAACTTTGTATGGTCCGAATTGGAGATATGGATGTGGATATGTGGTTTCAACATGAGGGTGCCACTTGCCACACAGCTAATGAAACAATGGCTCTTTCGCGTAGTGGCAATGTCAATTGGCCGCCAAGATCATGTGATTTGATACCGTTCGACTTCTTTCTATGGGGTTATTTGAAAGAAAACGTGTACGTCGATAAGCCAGCAATAATTCAAGAGCTAAAGGATGAGATAATTCGGCACATTAACGGCATAGAACCTTAATTATGCCTCAGCGTCATCGAAAATTTTGACCATCGGATGGAGGTGTGCCGCCGAGGTCGCGCCGACCATTTGGCCGATATTTTGTTCCATACATAATGGAACCATACAAATATTATGATAATAAAAAGAAATGACAATAATTTCCTTAATAATTTGTGTTTTGTTCAAAATCAACATCAGTCCTTAAAACTTAACCAACCATTACTTTGTAATTAAATATTTACTCAGATTCTGTTCTCTAAAAAATAAGAGACGAAAGCTCAGGGCCGCAAGTACTTTTATTCTGTTCAAAGGTTTATTTGTATGCTGTGCAATTTCGAAAAAAACTCGCCCAGCGTTATGCGTTACTATGAGGCAAAGTAAATGTTTGCATATGCAATGAATTTAGAACAATTTCAAGAAATATATTGGTTAATCTATTTTTTTAAATTTCCGACCTCAAACTAAAAGTTGTCCATGTTACTTAATTTAAGTATGGCATGCTACGTTGTGAAACTTATTTTGCTTTCTAATAACTGAAATTTGTTTATATTTAACGTTTATCTTGTTTAGATTTAATGAATAACAGATCTTAAAATCTTACAACCCGAATTATTGATAACAATGTCCGGACATAATTTTTGAAGAGTCAAAAATTATAACAAATCGATTTTAAATGATACAACGATTCAAAACATTTACGTGGTAGCATTCTTCTCGGTAATCTTAGCACCGGTTGAAACACAATACGTTTACCAACCGCTGTCATGTGTGAGAAGAACTAGCACACTTGAGCCCCCTGGTTTGAGCAAGGCAGAGCTATCTAACCTCTTCTATGGTTTGGAACTAATTGCAGTCAGGGAGATCTACCAGAATGCCGAACAGCCCCTCAAGGTGGAAAATCAGCCTTTAAAGCCGAATTGGCCAACTCCTGTATGTGCATGTCCAAAATTTAAGCGAGGGATCAAAAATTCTATCCTTAAGTTGGATACTAAATTGCAGCTATTTACTTAAAGAAATAATGAAGCTATGAACTTTTGGCCGGAATGGACCACAGTGCGTTGGTGTAAAAAAAATCGAGAGGTGGGGTTACGAAGGCATTTATCAGTTGTGCGAATCGTTGAATGATTTTTAAAGTAAATTTAAAAATATAATTACAGCAAATTTCGAACACTGGTTAAAGATTGATGTTAGACTGTTGGCTGGCAGGCACCGCAATGGTGCAGAGGTTAGAACTCAAAGAATTCTGATGAAAGAATGTGGTGATTGTTAAAACATGTAAATTCAACCCAGGTTCGAGCCCCAGCTCAGCCAAGAAAATTATCAATAAATTTTAATAAAAATTCCAAGTTGGAAAAATTCTTTCCTTCAGTAAAAATAATTTAATAAAAAATTAAATTTGATGAATTCAAGCCTTACTAAAAAAATTATCAAAATTAAAATAAACAAAGGGTATATTTCTTATTTTATTTACTTATTACCATGTTTCCGACAAATGTCGTTAAATTGTTTACCGAGATTGGACAAATAGTTTAAAGGGGAAAAGTTTAAAGTTGGTGCATATTTCTAATTTACAGTCCGAAGTAATTTTTCTTTTTTATAACAACGTCTACATCAGTCAAATGTATGTCAAGGTTGATGCAAAAAATAGCATCAAACGGACTTCATATTACATGATCCACCTGTAATCTTTAGGAAATTGTGTTTTTAAAATTGTATGTTGTAGTATCTTACACGAGTTTCCATAGTTTTTTTTCGGTTTCCCAGTACTTCCCGGTTATATAGGCCGTCACAAAATGAAACAAATTTATGTTTATCCCCTTATAAACATATCGTCATATCAAAATATTTTTTATTCAATTCCAAAAAAATTGGTATTTATCTCAAACTGAACCGAAGTTATTGCAAAATATATCCTTAAATCGGTACATATTGAAAACTTAAATCGCATTTTGCCAAGCTCGATTTTTTTTTTGTAGATATGACTTTGCTGCAATAAAGGAGCGATATTTTTAGATATCTCCTATTTTTAAGACTTGTCCATGGACAAATAAAATTTACTGCCTGCATCTTATTTTGAATTTATGTTCTTTAATAACTCTTCACTTCACTAAATTTATTAATTATCAACTGTTGCACGGCACATTCTGCTTTTGGTAGATTTATTGCGTCAATAGACATTGATTTACGAACGTACTCACTTCTTGTTATTTATCTAATCGACAACCCATCAACAGATGCTAATTTTTAGAGAATAGAAAACTAAATTTCAAAGTATAAATAGGGTTTTTTCTGAAACTATGAGGAACTTTTATTTCCCGGGATCCCACAACAAAAATCCCGGGAAAACGGGAAATAAAATAATTGAAAAAACCCTAACTACGATGGAAAAATAAAATGGAAAAATAAAGTGACATTTTTAGCTCAGTAGTGTTCAATATGCGGAATGAGAAACAACTATTCCAAAGATTAACAAAAATAAAAAACATAATAACGTGGCTAACTCCATTGAGAACATGTGGATGATTGCTAAAAGTAATATCGGAAACCACGTGCAGATTACGGCATTTCATTTTGTTTGGGGTGTTATTTAATTTTTTTTAAATCATTATGAAATAGAGACTCAATATATATTAGTTGGCGGCTTATTTTATTTTCAAATTAATAAAGCAAACGTTTATGGACGCAAGGATTTTCTCCACTTTGGTATACACCTTCTTCGATAAGTAAAGCAGCTCTGCATAGCCGTCCTTCGGTGCATTAAAGCTTTAAGGCCCAACCAGAACATGCATGTATTAGCTTAAGCAACTGTCAAAAATTAACGAAAAGTCTGTCAAATGCATAAGCAAATAAAAAAAGTCTTTTAGGTGGCCATAATGTACTTAATATCTATTTAACCATTGTTGCATATTTGTGCAATATTTTGTTTTTTTGCGAGTACTTCAAACTAAAAAGTACCAAAAAGTCCAACCGTGTATTTGTTTATTTTATGCTATTTAATTTGTAAAGAATTTAAAAGTAGATAATTTGTGAGTGTCTTAAAAAAATGGAAAATAAATTAAAATATGTTAATTCGTCTTCTTTGTCAATTTTAATTTATTTTATTTTTTATTGTTATACATACACAGCTGTTTTCGTACGGAATGTGCGTTCAGTTTGGCACTTTGCTTAAGCAAATGACATTTGACGAAACTTGACGAAAAGCATCATTAAGTACATTGTAGCTTGCCATATATGTTTTATATGTATTCGCACAGCTACTTAAGTTGACTTAAGCGACCTCATTCATGTTCTGGTTGGGCCTTTAGTTAGCAAAGCTGGGGTTATTTTTAATTTTTTCGTTAGGGTGTTTTTGCATGAAAAATGGCCCCAAACAAAATCATAATTTTTACTTTGGGGCTTTTTATCGTTTACTAACAAAAAATGCAAATTTTAAGAAATGAAAAATCACCCCAAACATTTTTACTCAAATTATATAAAATTGTATGTAAAAGCATCTAGGGATAGTATAAAAAACCCGAATTCTTATACCAAAGTGGAGAAAATAATTGCCGGTTATGCAGAGATGCTTTAGTTAGCGAAGCCAATGTTTGTTATACCATAGAGAAGAAAATCCTTGTGCCCGGCCGAAGGCCGGCTAGAACGTGAAGAAGTTAAACCATAGAGGAAAAAATCATTGCGCATAGCCGAAAGCCCAACCATGCTATAAATCGTACGATTTTTAAAACCAAAACTGTATAATTATTGGGATTTTAAAATCGGGATTCTAAATTTGAGATTTTTAGTTTCGGGCGATGAACTTTCTTTGTGTTCTTTTTTGGGGTTAAAATTCATTATTAATTTTGAGGTGATTTTTCATAATAAAGAATTTCCCCAAATTTAGGGTCATGTTTCATTTTATTTTTAGGGATATTTTTCATTTGTTTTTGGGGCAATTTTCCATTAAAAAAATGGGGTCATATTGATTTATGAAAAATAGCCTCAAATTTGGGGTCAATTTTCATTTATTTTTTGGGGACGTATTTCGCAGCGCCTATCATAGAGGAGGAAATCCCTGCGCCAGGCCGAAGTCCAATCATTATATCTTTCACGCGATTCTTTAAACCAAAACTGTATATTAGCATAACATATATATTGGGCTCCTTTTTCATTACAGATATTATTTCATGTGAAATAAGACCCAAAAATTGGGGAAATATTTAACTTCTGTTTGGGGCGTTATTTCATTTCGTTGCGGGTTTATTTCATTTCCAAAATTTCTGCTTTATTGCATATGGGGGTAATTTGTTTGGGGTTATATTTTGGGGGTTATTTCATGCCGTCGTTATTCTCTTTTTCATTTTGAGTGACGATATGTAAATAAAGATATTTATATGGGGGTTATTTGTTTGGGGTTAAAGTTTGGGGGTTATTTCATGCCGCCGTCATGCTCTTTGCATTTTGAGTGACGATATCTAAATAAAGAAATTTATATGAAAAGCATTTATAAATGAAATAGAAAGAATTTATAATGTATGTTTTCGGTAACACATGTTGTGACCACTACTGCAAGATGAGCGATTTAATATCTGAATAGACCGTTTTAGAATTTGTTAACAAATCAAAATCATTCTATTACAGAATTTTACTTCAATGCGCTTCTTCTTTGTTGTGATTTTTCTACCTTTGATATTCTAAGCAGTTAAAAATAAAAATGAGTGAAACATATTTGTTTGTTGCTTGCTAGTATTAGTGTCAACTTAAAGAATCCTTTTCATAAGAAATGAGTGAGTGAACAGCAGGGCAAACTAAAAACGTGTTTTTATTTGTATTTCTTCTTTAAACTTTAATAAGAAATATTTTAACTTAATCCCAATGCAAATGAGAAAACCAATTCAAAGTATCCAAAATCCAAAGAAAAAAAAGTCAATACAAATAATCTTTTTATTAAAGCTAAAACGTACTATTTTAAATTTTAAATAATAACAGCTACTTTTTTACCCCTTTTTATAATTCTTTAAATTTATTAAAAGAAAATTATATGAAATAAATAATTTAATATTTATGCCCCTATTGCGGTTCTCAACTTTTGTAACAGTTTGGTTGTCTTTGGTAAATTCAAAATGCCATTCTCAACTCAACAGTTGTGTGTCTGTTTTTTTCGTGGTATTGCCGTTTTCAACTTTGTAAAAGTTTGGTCGAAAAAAATGTTAAATAGGTACACACAACTGCTAAAAAGTAGTTGTGCTAAGTTAAAGTTTATTTTTTTTAATTCGGTAAAAATCAAAAACAAAATGGAGAAATCGTATGTTTAAATTTTTGCCATAAATTTTTCGCTATTTTTAAAAATTTGAGCGGCTAGTCCAGCTTATTTAGAGAAACTTAGAGATTGCTCGCGGAAGACACCAAAGTTTGATATGATGACAAATGCATGTAAGGAGTTTTGGGAAGAGTTTTTAGTGGAGTTAAATAATTTGAGACCACGACAAGTACTTCTCTTAGACACTTATAATCTTATTTATCTACTAAACTAATAAATAAATAAAATTATAAAATTCTTGTCACAGGTTTGGATACACTTTAAGGCAAGTATAAAAAAAAACTTGCCAACAATAAAAGAAACTCTCAAGCGACAGGGCGAGGCCTATCACAAGAAGTTCCATTTAATTGACTTGAGGAAACTATTTCGCAGCTCTTGGCATTGCAATAGCAAGTGACACCAACCGGTCAAGTATTTGGTGTTGAAAATATTCCATCATCAAGTAACAATTTTACTTAATCAGTTGAACCAATAATACTACCAGCAGATTTGCCAACAGCTACCCCAACCAGTAGAAGAACTCATCAGGCACAAGAAAGTCTCATTACTTATTACAAGTTCTTACTTGGCACTGGGAAGTTCAAGAGGGTTGGAATCATCACGAATTTGTCTTCTTAGGTTTTTTGTAAATATCTTCGGAACTACGTTTCCGATTTAAGAGTTTGATGTCTCG
Organism: Pollenia labialis; assembly: GCA_949318255.1. Classification (NCBI taxonomy): domain Eukaryota; kingdom Metazoa; phylum Arthropoda; class Insecta; order Diptera; family Polleniidae; genus Pollenia; species Pollenia labialis. The sequence goes on along the minus strand of OX439140.1, from coordinate 175,242,095 downwards.
TTTTGAAAAACATGACAACGGCTTTCAAAAAAATAAAATAAAAAAAAGCAAAACAAATAAATATATGTATGTATGTATGTATGTATATAAATTTTGGATTGGTGGATTTTGCCACGCCCCTCCGCCCGCAGACCGAAAATCAAAAATCAGACTTCACAGTGTCACCCGCCTGAATATCCTGAAGATTCTCTACAAATTTCATATAAATTGGCATACATACATACCTACACACATCCTGTTTTATATACATATATAGATATAGATATAGATTCAAAAAGTACGACATGTGGAATACAACAGTTAAAAAAAGAAATTTCATTTCCAGCATTTCCCCTTTTTATGCCCTTCACCTTAGTTGGAATGATTATAAATAAGTTTGCCATTCCATTTGTAATTTCTGCAATATTGATGTTAGACCCTATAAAGTATATATACATATTCTGGATCCTCATAAGAAGCGAGGTTGATTTAATGATGTCCGTCTGACCGTTGAAGTAGGTTTTCCGAAGACCGCAGATATGTTGGGGACTAGGTTGTAATACTTTTATGTCACATATAGTCCGGAGTTGTTTTCTATTGAAATTCAGGCAGATCGGTCCATATATGCCAGCCATTTGGGCACGACTGCCACTAATCTTTCCCATAAAATCCCTTGTTGTTGTTGTGCTTTATATCCATCAACGAAAATAACAGTTTTTTTTAGACTTTTTGCATTTTGTTACACTAGTGGTCAGAAACTACGATAGCACTATCGATGGTTTTTGACAATCGTTTTACCGTCGAAAGTTTTTAGTACTATCGATAGTTTTTGGTTTTCTCAAATTATTGTTTTATGATTAACTTTTATGGTTAGAAGCGCAGCGTCTTTTAACGAAGAGTACATTTGCCACAATTTTCATTCAAAACACGGAATGTTTTTTTTAATTAAAATCAAAAAAAAAATTTAAATAAAATAATAAATAAAGTATGTAAAAGTGAAACGTAATTTGACATAATATTTTTCACATTTTGTTTCTTTTCATGCAAGCCAAATGCACTTTTTTCAATTTATTTTATTCAAATTAATACAAAAACCTCTAACTTTTTTGTTGTTAATTCCATAATTTTATTTTATATCGATATCGATCTTGTCCAACAATACTGTATTAACTCAAAATCAAAAAAATGTTCAGATGAACCAAAGCAATTTTAAATTAAAGGCATATTAAAAATAATTTTCAAGACAAATGTCTCATTACCGAAAAGTAGTACAGCGTTTAGATATAACGTGTCGATTTTTTCCAAAAATAAGTGAATAATTGTATTTTCTAAAAATTTTTTGGAATGAAAGTTTTTAAATAAATCAATTTCTTGTATTCAAATAATATTCAACTTTAGATATTCATATAATAAAAGATTTATAAAACGTTTTTATTAATCCAACTTATAAGTCATCGTCCAGACTTGCAACTTTTGTTGCAACAATTCTTGAGTTTATTGGTAAGGGATGTGAGAAGATTGTTAAATCAAACTTAGTTTCGTGTATTCTGTGAATCTTGTTTTGTTATTCTTACACTTTTCAACTTGAATTTGACTGTAGGTTTAATGATATTTATATGTAAAATATAAAAAGGAGAAGGGGAAAGACAAGATTAAAATACAAAAAATGGAGAGGTATCTATTTAACAGTGTTATGACCAATTTCAACAATTCTTTTTAAATATCAATTAATAATAATTAGTATTATGGTTATTTTTGTAGAACTTTTTTATGGTTTTTAATCCAAATTTTGATAATTAATTAAGGCGCCCGTACACGGCATGTTTTTGTCATCTGACATGTAAAATTTTCCACTGCAAAATACATACATGTCGTGTGTTACCTTTTTAACTTTGCTTCTGTAAAAGTCTGATGCAAAGTCATCTGACAAAATTTCAATTAGATCGTGCTCTATTTTCTTCTGACAAACCGTCTGACTTCAGAAATATATGCCGTGAAGAAACCGTCAGCGGCGTCCACTATTGACGATTGCATTAGCCGGCTGAGGTTGTTATTTTACAATACCGATAACTGTATGTTCTTTTAACCTATTCTTTTTTAATAGAAATAACGTACATACATATACAAAAAACCTTTCATTATTATATCCAAAATTGGCATCTTCGAAATTAAAGAAAAAAATTTCAAGATGGCTGAACTCTTTTTCGGCGCAAATAAAAATTTTTGTGGCGGCAGCACGTTATTTTGAAACCGAGAACTACTTTGGTTTCTGCAATTACTATGAAAAAAAAAACTGAGACGATGTCAGAAGCAAATTACATGTACGTTTGTGACTGAATATTATAAACCTTATGCAAGCCAGCAATTTTGACAGATATGTAAAATTACATGTGACTTTAAAATTTGACATGTCAGATGACAAAAACATGTCGTGTACATTTAGCTTTAGGCTTAAGTTCATCAAATTTAATTTTCATTAAATTATTCTTATGAAGAAATTATTTTTACAACATGAAATTAATTAAAATTTATTGATAAATTTACATTCTTGACAGCCGCGGGGCTCGAACCCGGGCTTTCACGGACAGGTTACCCTTACATGTTTCAATCGTTACCACTCAATTTCTTCAGAGGGTTTTGCCACAGTTAGCCAGTGATATCCGTTATTAATAAAATGTTTGTATTAAAGTCTTATAATTATTACATTGTCAAATAGCATTTTTGGGACAGAATAGCGACCCAATAATTCTGAAAGCACATGTTGAGTAGATCATTTTTGTAAAATAAGATTCAAGTCCAGCAGGTGGTCTAAATTTAAAGTGGGTTAAATTTGAATTTTAAGGGCCGATGTTGATTTTAAATAAAATTTTTGCAATTTTTTCATTATTATGCTAATATTGGTATGGTTCAATTATGTATGGAACAAAAGTAAAACAAAAATGCTGGCTAATCGACTTACACCTTTTCTTTCAAATAACCCCAAAGAAGGAAGTCCAACGGTATCCAATCACATGATCTTGGCGGCCAATTGACATCAACACCACGTGAGATAACACGGACATTGAATTTTTGCGCAAAAGAGCGAGTATCTTTCCATGGTTCAAATTGAGTTAGTCTGAAATTGAGAAATGTCAAATTACTTAATCAAAAATGTTTAAAAGTTTTTGTGGCTGAGAAAATTCTTGTTGTCAGAGTTATGTTGTGGAATTTTTTGAGGATCATATTTGTGGAAGATCTTAACTATCATAAATAAAAATAAAATCAGTTATAACTAAAAATGTAACCAAGTGAATTATACTTATGTATATTAACAACATAACGGCAAAAATTTTGTTGATATCAAAAAATATTTAATTGATACTATTAATTTGTTTACTGATGTAAATTTAATTAATTTTTTGATAAATATCACAATTTTTTTGAATTTAAATAAGATTTTTTTTTCTGTGTGAAAAAATTTCATTTTGTTTAATTTCTTTTGGTTATTCACATCATTACAAAAATCAAAATCCATACACTTTAATTTAGTGAGATTATATTTATATGCAGCTTTTTGATTGCAAGTTTAATTTTTGTACTATTTGAATTGAGTGCAGATTTTAAGCATTCAATCTGCAAAAATTTTCAATAGCACTAAATTTGTTTAGTCCTAGTGGCCCATCACACACTAGACTAATTATGCTGGCGTAAAATGGCAGTTTGTAGGCAAGCGTAAAGTTTCAACCGGCTTCAACCCCGCAAAAGCAGCACAATACTAATACATGCACATTTTCAAAAACAAATGAATGCAAAAAACACTAATACATACAAAGTTTTTTACATGTACACATTTTATGCAAGATAATTTTACTACAGTGTGTGATTGATGGAACAAAAATTGTTCGCTTAAAAATTAGTCTAATGTGTGATGGCTCAGTGAAAATAATACGAATCGTCACTACCAAAATCGTACACATCTCCTTGCAATAGCTTAAAAATTAGGGATGGGCAAGTTGAAAAAATATATCGATATATATCGAATCGATATTTCTTTAGAGTATCGATATTTATTATTTTAAAAATATCGATATATAGAATGTATTTTGCTGAAACGATTACCAAATTAAAAAATTTAGTATACCTTTGTACAAACATATGTATAAACAAATTAATTATATGTAATTATATTGTTACTTTTTATTGTTTCATTTTATTTGAAAAAATTAATAAAAACAAAAAAATTTAATCAAAACAAAAAATTCAATTATAAAAAAACAAAAGGGAAGAATACAAAAAAACCATAAGAAAAAAAATATATTACGAAAAATTTAAATGGAAGTAAATAAGTCATGGAAGTACCAACTTTTCTGAAAATTTGAATTGCACCCTAAAAGTCCCAACTGGTTTTAGTCAAACCAGTAATCATCAGATATGGACATCAGGAGCACTCTCTATTTTATGTGCACTCCAGACAATTTGCTTCTTGTATCCGGCACTGCTTCTTATAAATGCCAATTATTTTAGATCTTCATATTTGTTTAAAAAAACATATGATGCATGCAATGATTCCAATTCTTAAAAAACATATTGTTTGAAAACCGGCTAAAATTTTGAGTTCTTAATGAAGACTGACTTTAAAAAATATCGAATTCGATAGTCGTATTTCAATATCGATACATCGATATATCGGTATTTAAAATATCGACGATATATATCGATTATATTTTTTTTGATTATGGATATTTTGAAATATCGATATTTTTTGCCCATTCCTATTAAAAATAATTTTAAAGTGGAAGTAACAAAAAATGATTTTCACTTTATATCTTTTCAGAGAGTTTAAAAGACTATTTTAGCCGTTTTGGTGAAATTTCAGAGGCTATGGTTATGAAAGATCCAGCGACGCGAAGGTCGAGGTAAGTTATTCTAACATTAAATACACGAATATATAATTTTTTTTGTGTGGCTTTAAAAACTTTAATAGTTTTTTGAATTAAATTCCTTTGTAAATGCAAATCGAACATAACCAACTGCACCTCGTTTACCTTTCCAGCTGTTGCATTTACAAATTGCAAAGAAGTTTAAATATTTCCAAAGTACAAAGTGGAAAATCCACCTCTCTGCATTTTTTATTTTATTATTTTGATTGCTGTTGTTGTATAGAATATTTGCTTTTCCTAAAGAATTTTTGTTCAAAATTCTATTTTATTTATTTATTTTTGTTGCTGTTGTTAGTGATTTATAACATTTCTTAAGGACTTTTTGATCTTCGGAAGGTGTCGACTTGTGACTGAATGTATATAGGGGTGAGAAAGTGCGAGAATAGAGGTTGTTTAAATGAATAAATGAATAGCTGAATGTGTATAAGGTTAAAAAAACACTCATCCAACGCACATAAAGAAAATAAACAGGAGAAGTCAGGATAGTGCAAATATACAAAAACACAGCACGAAGACTCTCGAAACTGGGAAAACTTTGTTTTGTTTAAATTTATCTCAAACTTTTCTAATTTGTTATTTTTTGTAGTTGGTGTTCTTTTTCAGAAGAACAAACACTACCATCAGTCCAAGTACGAGTATCACTCAGTTTTATCTACATACTCATTCTACTTACGATACTGCCAGTGCAGGTATGAATTTTAGAGGGAAGCAATTGCTTTAAGTTATTGTTGTTCTTCTTTTTAAGTTGTATGGAGCAGAATTAAAACTCTGCTGGAGTGGTGATGATTCTTGGGTGCGAGTAGTTTTTTTTTATTTAAACGTTTATTACTTTGCTCAAGTTAAAGTGAAAAGAATTTGCATAAAATTGTCTTTTTTCTTTCTTTTTTTTACATTTGTTTCTTATTCATTTTTACTGCAATCGTCCATCGAAAAATCCCAGAAGCAAGTTGTTTCATATTTATTTATATTTTCGAAAATTCACATATCCGAAAATTTTAAAGTAAAATGAAACCATGAACCGTATGAGCGACTGCACTCAAAAAAAACTTGTTAAAATGTGGTCACCTCCAACAAAACAATTTTTAAAGGAAATTTAAAGCATATTTTGTTTAATTTAACGATATTATTGTCACCGTCATCCACATTTTGTCTGAATTAGTCCTTCATCAAGTAATCACAACCATATTATGGTTGCCTATAAACATGAAAAATACTATTGTTATAAATTCACAATAGTATTTTCCTCTTTTCGAAGAGCAACATGCTATGGTTGAAAACCATCCATGCTATTTTAAGTGTTGAACATATTTTAGTTATTTTTAACCATAACATGTTCATGATGGATGCCTAATATAACCATAATATTGTTGTCGGTACCAATAATATGGTTAATTTAAACATAATATGTTTTAAATTTCCTTTAATAACAGTTTTGTTGGACGTGATTATATTTTAACATGTTTTTTCTCTGGGTGGGGGAGAGTAAGTACTAAAATTAAAAATGTTACTGTCTGCGCTATTTTAAATTGAACAAAGTATTTTTTTGCACCAAAACTTTAGCTATTACTTGAAAATGCGCAATAATTGAAATTTTTAATAACCGAAAAAAATTTCTTTCAAGAACTGAAAAGTATTATGTTTGTATCAGAGAACAACAAAATCTGAGTGCAAAACTGTTCATACGTGATCAACATCCTTAAAACATGCCATTGTGTTCAAACAATCAATCTTGTTCGAACACACGTAATCACTGATGCCTTCAAATCATTCGAATCATTGTCGTCCATATAGTCTATAGAGATCACTTGAACGACCTTGTCGTTTATATTGTCTTTGATGACTATATAGGCGACAATGGATTCTACTTTGTCGTCAACTACTGCGTATAAGACAATATCGATGAGGTTACAGGAGTTACAGCTTACACGCCAATGTCGCCTATAAACCGTAACGAATAAATAAAAATATACAATGGGTCGAGTGAATAAAAAGGTAGTTTTTACTACATAGTACTAAGTTCTAGCACTACACTTATAAAATTATTACAGTAACTCATTGTGGGTTATTAAATTCGTTTCCGTACTGTAAAAATTAAATAAAAATATACATACATATTTATTTTACGAATATTTTTATTTTTCAACATTTATGTTTGTTATTCAAAAAACAAACTACAAAAAAATAATGTTTTCCCGTATTTATTTTGTTATGTAGTTAAAATATATTTTTTAAAAGTAGAAACTATAAAATTTTACGGAATATTGAGGGTTATTTTTCAAATAGTGCTATCTGAAATTTTTCAAAAATGTGTTTTTTTATAGAAACGAGTTCACTAACTGAATTTGAAAAAAAAAAATTCCCAAAACGTTTTTTTCATAATTATTGTATTGTGCTATCTAACACACACGTTTTTTTTTTTTTTGTAAAAAAGTGCTATCTACATAAAAAATATTACTTCATATAATAAGATGATAAACATTTTTATTACAAAGTAGACATTTTATACATCAAACGGTTGGGAATTGTGTCTAGATTTCATAAACTAATATAATTTTAAAATTTGTTGTAGAAATTTTGCCAAAAAAGTGCCAAAAAATTTGTTTTTTTTAGAAATATAATGGCTAAATAAAACTGTTAAGCGAATTTATTTGTATAATATCTTTAGTTTTTCTACAATCTTTGGATGAAGTTGCCTGATGATCTGGCCTAAGCAACTAATGAAATGCGCATAGGAATAGCTTATCCCATCAACAATAAATTTCAGTGTTTTTATCAAGAATAAAAATTGGGAATTACTTTGATAAAAAAGATTTTTTTTACAATTTGCAAAATATAGAATATTAATTGATTTGCTGATAATTCACAAAAAATATTTCAAGCAAATTATGATAAATTTGAGTCTTATATTTCCAAAATACTAGACCAATTATTTTTAGCACCGAGCTAAAATTAAGAAATAAGATGTCCTAATTTGGGAACCTATAGCAACTCTCCTGCTAAGTCTATAGACCTCAAATCCAAGACTTAAACTCGACTACAACTTTTTAATTGTCACCTCAAACTGCATTCCAGTCGAACCAACCGTTTATAAAATATAGAATTATTTTAATTTTTTTCCACATTCCCCACACTGTGCAGCGATCATATAAATAGAAGCGAACCCCTTACAATATGACACACGTCATTTTCAACTAAGAAAACGGATGCATTTCCAAAGCATTGAAGTCTGCTATTTCGCAAGAATATCATTATTTTTATGATAATTTAAAATATGCGGATACAATTTAATTATTTATTGCTTTTCAATAAACGTTAGTGTAAAATTGTACCTTAATTTCGAGTTCTGTTAACATGATTACACGTTTTTTTAAATCTTACTAATTATTTAAATGAAAATTCATGTTACTTAAATAAATGTTTCGAAAAGTGTTCATTACAGCTCATTTTCATTTTTGTTCAAATAGTGCTATCGATAAAATTTTAGTTTGTAAATAGTGCTATCAGTCATATAAGCGCGAATATCTGGATTTAGGAAAAAATTAGCATATGTATGATTTAGAAGTTGTTTTTTAATAACATTGTAAAATAAAGTTTAGTTAATACTCGTACACAGAAAAAAATTACGACAAATCAATTGTCATATTGAATACCAAATTCGTCAATACAATTAATTTTTTAATTGAAAAGGCACCAACAACTGAATTTGTAAATACAAAAAACTATTTTGTTAATGAAAATTGTTAAAATTCAACAAATATTTTTAACAACGAGTTTGTAATATTGAATAAAAAATTTGTTAACAATTAAATATAAATTTTTATTACTAAATTGTCATATTAACAAAATACTTTGTTACTAACTAAATTGAAATTAAAGATGCATTTAAAAGTTGTTTTTATTATCGTTTTAGTAAAATTCATAAGAAATTACATCACAAAAACCATTATAACAAACATAGTCCTGCATGCGAATTTCTGCCATCAACACAAAACGGAATCTTGCCATCATCAATAGTATTATTTGGAAAGCTAGAATTTATAGAAAACCCGTTAAAATTTATTTATGAATAATTAAATAATAAGTTAACTGACCGTATAGATTGGTAAAATTTCAGAACAATCGCCACATCGTTCATTCTTTTAAAGATTTAAAATGGGAAAAAAAGAATTTTTTTTATGGTTTTTCTTTTTGACACAAAATATTTTTTCTATGATATACACATTTATTTTCTAAAAAAAAAAACAAATTGCTAATATGACAATTTACAAACATGTTAATTAAAGAAATTGTTAAAATTATTAAAAAGATTTAACAAATTTTCTTTAATTACTTAATAACTTTTGTTATTTTTTTCTGTGTAGAGTTATTGAAAAAATCAGTTTTTTCGCTCTCCTGTAAAATTGTGATTTTACTGATAGCATTATTTGAAAAATAACCCTCGATATGCTGTTTAATAAATAAAAAAATTAAAAATGATAGCTTATCCCTTCAGCAAGAAATTTCAGATTCTCAATAGTATGAAATGGGAATTTAGCACATTTGAAAAAAACTTTGTTAATTAATTTTTGAATCCCAAGAAAAACTTTGAATGTAAAAATCATTTGTTTGAAAAGCAATGGAAATGATCCGTTTTTAAATGAATTTTAAGTTGTTTAAAATGAATTTTTGTTTAAATTTAACTACATAATTGTTTGAGTGTAGCTTTTACTTTTCAGTATTAGCTATATTGAAAAGTTTAAACTACAAAAAGTGTGAATAACTCTTTGCTAGTGCTATATAGCGGGGGAAGAAGTAGCTGGAAAATGTGACTATTAAATCAGCTGCCAAAAATAGTTACTGATGTTGCCACAATTTCACTTTTAAGTACCGGTATTGCATTTTGCCGGAGTCCTACGTTTGTAGTTTTACATTTTCTTCTACAGAAACATAATTCGTTAGATTTGTGTTAAATAAATGTATTGCTTGTGTAAACATTTTCTTATTTTTTTTAATTTGTACACGAAAACAAAATTAATTAACAAGTGCAAAAATGTAAAAAATTTTAATTTTTTAAACTTATTTTAAAAAATATTAATGTATAAAACAGAATATAAGTACACAAATGTTTATGTACTTTTTATGTTTTGAGGCGTGGCACAAGTACTGTGTACATGTTTTATTTTCAAAAAAAAAAAAAAAATAAAACTTCCCTGTAAATGTTTTAGTTTGTATGCGAATGTATGAAATATATTCTTGTATATTTATTTTGTTATAATTTTTTTTTCTTTTATACAAAGCTTTTTATTTTATTTATAAAATGCAACACAGCCTTTCTATGGCAGAAGTCTATACCGACATTTTTGGGGTAGATCAAAAAAAAATTAGTGGCAACGTTATTGATTGTTATTTATTATTGTTTAACTTGTTTTACAAAATTTACACTTTGGTAAACTGTAACATATGAGTTAAAACGCGTCAAACCATCACGAAAAAATAGCATTTTCGGCATCATCACCTCCGATTTCAATGAAATTCAACACAAATGTTGTATGTTATTGGACTTTAGCAAACCATAAATTTTCAGACCCCAGATTCTTTCGGCTTCAGATATATGACGTCACTAAAGATGTGAAAAATGTTAAAAAATCACAAAAGTCTCCTTACAAAAAAGGATAGAACTTTTGAACTATGCAAGATAACGAAAGGTATAAAATAATAGTTGGGTATGTTACATACCGCCGGAAAGGTTAACTTGTCTAGTTTCTCTGCATAAGTTTTATTTTTAAGGTTTTAGAAACATTTCTTTTATGTTGGTTCTCTACTTCAGCTTGTAAAAAACAAACAATCAATTGAGTATGAACACAAAGCATACTTAGGACCACGTTCTGGTCTATAACTCTGACACCAACTGAGTCTCCACCTTCAAATTTTCTGCAAATGCAGAAAAGGGTATAATACTTGACATATAATTTTTGAAGAATTTTAAAAAATATTTTTTTTTGGATATGGGCCTTTGAACTCAAGACCCCAAAAAATTACCTTTGACCTATTCTTAAAAAAACACAATATGCATATCATTTTAAAGGGTGCACTTTCACCTTTAAAACGATACCAAAAAAACTAAATTATCTTGCATAGTTCAACAGTTCTATCCTTTTTTGTGAGGAGACTTTTGTGATTTTTTTAACATTTTTCACATCTTTAGTGACGTCATATATCTGAAGCCGAAAGAAACTGGGTTCTGGAAACTTATGTTTTGTTAAAGTCCAATATCATAGAACATTTGTGTTGAATTTCATTGAAAAAGGAGGTGATGATGCCGAACGACATGATGGTTTGACATGGATTCACTCATATGTACATACATATACAATTGAATTTACTACATTTAAAATTTTAGGTGTTCTCTCCGAAAAATATACAATTTAAAAATAATCATTTGGATTAAAATCTGTCCTTAGGAGATATTCTTTCCTTTGGCGAACTTTCATAATAGCAGACATACTAATATTTTATTAAGAATAACATTTTTTTAAATATAGTAGCAAAACACAAACTTCAAGCACCTCAATAATAAGCTTGAAAAAAATAAAGCATAAACTAGTCATTTTAAGCATTAACTCGTATTTAATCACACTTTGTTTGAGTCAACGCTAGAAAAACTAGTTTCTACTAGTCAGTATAAAGTACTAACTAGCTTTAACTTAAATTTTTATTCTCCTCAAAGCTAGTTTAACCTTCAATATTTGTAGTACTAGCTTAGCTATAGCTACCTTTTTATTCACGTTGCCCATTAGCACCCACATTATTTTAAAGTCATTCCTTAGTCTTTGAGTTCTCAGACTTGACTGATTGATGTTCTTCACATTGCTTTGGTTGTTATACCCTTCACCGAAGGTAAAAGGGTATATATAAGCTTGTCATTCCGTTTGTAATTTCTACAATATTGATCCTACACCCTATAAAGAATATATATTCTGGGTCCTTATGAAAAGCGAAGTTCAAATCTTATTCCCCCTGCCCCCCTTTGCATTTCTTTACATATATTGGCATAATGCCTAATACGATTTTCGTTATCCCCCTTCTTTATTATTTCATCTATTTAACGAAATAATTTTAACAAATAGAAACGGGGAATTTTTGATTATTTTTGCTAAAAACTCGCCAAAAAAGGTCATTCTACGGTAAGACAACACTGCCTATACTAAAAGAAACAAACAAGCACACATACATGGTACAAACCATTTTGGTGAATAAAGGCCACACACAATTTTTGTATTATGGTTTACAACTTTGCTGAGTTGAGTTGACACAACTGAGTTGAGTTGTGAAAGCTAAAATGGGCCAGAGGTATTTCATTTTAATGATATTTAAACAACGTTCGTTTATGGTTCAGTCGTCTAGGGGGTTGCGTTTAGAATCTGTGAGTCCTCTGGTTTAAATCTTGGTTTTTCAAAGCGAATTTTTTTTTAATTTTTATGTTCTAAAAACGATTTTAAAAAAATATTTACCAGTTTTAGATTTTTAAATTTAATTTTTAATGAAGTTTTTAGAATTGTGAATATGTATGTATGTATATGTAAAAATTATTTAGTTTTTGTCTAGTTGCTTTGAATTCTGCTCGCACAATGGTGAAATCCACAGGATTTCCAAATGTTATGAAATACCTAAGTTCCGAGTCTAGTGATGAATTAAAAATCAGCAATATGTTTGCCGACTTCTTTGCGTCTACACTCAAAAAATTATGTAGTTAAATTCAAACGAAAATTCATTTGAAACAACTTAAAACAAATGATTTTTACATTAATTTTTAAGTTTTTTATTTATTAAACAGCATATTCCGTAAAATTTTATAGTTTCTACTTTTAAAAAATATATTTTAACCGAAAAAAATCAAACTACATAACAAAATAAATACGGAAAAACATTATTTTTTGGTAGTTTGTTTTTTGAATAACAAACACATATGTTGAGAAATAAAATAATTCGTAAAATAACTATATTTTTATTCAATTTTAACAGTACGGAAAACGAATTTAATAACCCACAATCAGTTACTGTAATAATTTTATAAGTGTACATATTCCGAAGCTCTGTATGATGCTAGTAATGTCTACCCTTACAATATAATTTTTAACCAAAATATATCTTCTTTTGCTATCACTACCTCTCACATTCTAAACTGTTTAAAAAACGCTAAGTCATCATCTTTTAGTGGTCCAGATGTCATACCAAGTTGTGTTTTAAAACATTGCGCAACTGCTTTGGCGACACCTTTATCTATCATCTTTAACGCTTCTTTAAATTGTGGTTACTTTCCGAAAGTTTGCAAAGATTCATATATTATTCCATTGTTTAAATCAGGAAATAAATCGGATATATGCAATTACAGAGGTATAGCCAAACTAAGTGACATTCCAAAACTTTTTGAAAAATGTTTAATGGATTGCCTCACTCATCAAGTTTCTGACTTATCATTATTATTGACACGTCAACATGGCTTTCGGAAAGGATGCTCTACTATGACTAACATTCTCCATTTAACAACATTAGTTAATAGAGATTTTGTCAACGGACACCACACTGATGTTATTTACAATGATTTCAGTAAGGCCTTCGACAAAGTTAATCATACGCTATTGTTGAAAAAACTGGACGTAATGGGCTTCAATAGTAACTTCCTGAGCTGGATCAAATCATATTTGTCATGTAGAACTCAATCTGTTAAATTTAATATGTACAGCAGTTTCGGAAAAAATCAATGTAAAATCTGGGGTACCTCAGGGTAGCCACATTGGTCCAATCTTGTTCCGTCTTTTTATTAATGATTTGCCTGAAGCAATTCAACATTGTAATGTATTGATGTATGCAGACGACGTAAAATTATTTTTGACTATAAAAAATCGTATTAATAATAAATTTTGTATTCCCGAAAATAACTTTGATAATATACATACTTGCATGTGCCCGTGCAAGAAAACTGAATTGGTAAATTGGTTTTTTTTTGTTGTTTTCTTACGAAGACAGTATAATAAAGCAGTTTGTTTTTTAATTTTGTTTTTTTTTTTTACCCATTTACAACTACAATTCGAGTCGGAACCAATAGTAGGGGAATGTAGGAAAAGATAAGCTCACTGTTTATTGTTGGTGTTTTGTTTTGGCTTTGATATTGTTACAGGTAAGACTTTTAGTGTTTATAATTCTTATTCGCTTTAGGGTTTTATTTGTATAATATTTTTGGCCTTTCTAAAATCTTTGGAAAGGGTTTCCTGATGAGCTGGCCTAAGCAACCAGTGGAATGCGCATAGAAGCTAGCTTTCCCTCAACAATAAATTCCAGTGTATTTTTCTAATATGGAAAACTGGGAATTTAGCACGTCATACGAAAATCGTATTAATAATAAATTTTGTATTCCCGAAAATAACTTTGATAATATGACCTGGATAGTTTTGACAAATGGTGTAAACTTAACCTGATGGAACTAAATTTAAATAAATGCAATCATATTTCAATTTTCCAGAGCAAAAAGTGTGCTTACTCCTACGTTATTGATGGCTGTACTTTACAATATGTTAGTGAAATAATGGATTTGGGATTATTGTTAGACAAAAAACTTGACTTTATTCACCATATAACGATGACTGTTAATAAATCCCGCAGACTTCTGGCTTTTATTAAAAGATGGGCAAAGGAATTCAACGATTCCTTAACAACAAAAAGTATTTTTACTTCGCTCGTCAGACCAATTTTGGAATACGGCAGCATTATTTGGGACCCGATCTATAATATTCATAATGGTCGTATCGAATCAGTTCAAAAACAATTTCTTATTTTCTGCTTAAGAAGATATTATAGAGGATGCCTGGTATTACCCTCATATTCAACAAGACTAGCTGAAATAAATTTACCAACGTTAAAAAGCCGGCGAATGATGCTAAATATATCTTTTATGTTTAATCTTATAAAAGGTAGTACACATTCCGAATTTTTATTGAGTAACGTTACTTTTAATATTCCTCAACGTTCACTTCGTTTTTTCAACCCTCTATATGTCAGGACATGCCGAACAAACTTTGCGATGTCAGATCCAATAAGAAAATTATGCAGCTGTTTCAATGAAATGTATAACTTTGTCGACTATTCTCTGAACATAAATATCATAAAAAGCAATATCATATTATATTTAAATCAATAATGTTTATACTAATCTTTCTTTCTTTGCTTAAATAAATAAATTATTATGTTAATACATTAAGATAGTCTGTAAGGAATTTGTCCATAGACTTAAATTAAATAAATAAATAAATAAGATTCGGCACAGCCGAATATAACACTCGTACTTGTTTTTTATTATTATCGTTAATTTACAGTTATATTTATTTTTTATTGGGAACAAATTACTTTTGTTTGTTTAGAAGACAGCTTACAAGACAATGCCGTAGCACTTTCCGGGTGTCCGCTGGTACATAATTAAAAGAGTTCAGGCACAGAGCGAAAAAGAAAAATTCTTAATGAGAATTAGACCCCTTTCTCACTCGGCAAGTTACTTGCGCATGTCTCTTGCGCAACTCTTGGTTTGTAAACGTCAGCGGTAAGGTCGGGGTAGGAAAAAAAATATTTAGTACAGTCTTTGTTGTACTCGGCAAGTAACTTGCGCGACTAACTTGCCGAGTCTGAAAAGGGGTCTTTACGAAATACTATTAGCCAGAATGGAATAAAATCTATATGTGACAGTGAATGTTACATAAAGCATAATATGGTTGTGGCTTATTGATGAAATCATAATAAGGTTGTCGGTTACAATAATATGGAGTATGCTTAAAATGTTTTTAAAAAATAGTTTTGTTGAATGTGATCATACTTAAAAATATTTTTTTATTTGTTGGTTTAATAAAATCTAAAAATCTTACAGTTTTTGATCAACTATGAAATCGGAATTAGAAGCCAATTAGAAGAAAGTTTTAAAATATTAATCCTTTAATATAAATTTTTAAGTTTTTATTCCCGAGTCAACAATTTTTCAATATTTAGACTCGTTTTCGCTCTACACATCATTGATTTCGATTTTATATAGAACTCCGTAACAAAGAAATTTTCAATTATCCTTTTTCCTTTTTAAAACAATTTTTAACTCATTTGCATACTGGGCTTATTACGTGAATGTAATTATGTGATATTTAGGATCAAAATTAAATGAACTGAATATATTAAGCGAGTTGTCAGAATGCTATGCTTTCAAGAAACTGTCGTTAAATTGGTATCTTGTTATATCGAAAACGTGTAAGTAGAGTGCGAGTTGTTGAAGGGTTAAATGTGTTTATTCATTTACATTACATTTAATTATGACGAAAATGCACTGTAGCCATTTTAAAACTTTATCTTTATGATAGCTACTAATAATGGGTATACAAATATTTATGTTTCCCGGTATTTCAATTGCTCACAATTTGTGCTTTCCGGGAAATAAATTGCAGGATTTCCGGGAAATTTTAAAGAAAAATTTTGTTAAAACTTTAGTAAATCTATGTGGGACTCGTATCTTTAGTTATTTTATCCAACTAAATTTCAACACAATATTAAAATATATTTATATTTAATATTATTCATGAAATTTTATTTCTTGTCTTAGCAAACTGTAGTGGTTTAAATTTTACAGCAATACTATTAAGTTTTGTGGTGTAGTGAAGAAGTTTTTCGAAATTGTGTTTTATATGGGGCATTTCGAGTGATTTTAAGTCTTTTGAAATTGTTTAGCCATACTAACATGATTTCCAAGAATGGTCTTAACCTGAGACCGTAGGTAAATTATGGACCGATCCTCATGAAATTTTGTTGAGATAAACGAATTTGTTGAAATTTAATGGCAATCGGTTCATTTCGCCACAACAGTTTGTTTTTTCTTACTGAAGCTCACAGTTTTAAAGTTTAAGTTGTGCTTAAGATTTTTAGTTAGAGCTTTAATCACAATTGCGTTTTATTATTTTTTGATAGCTTTTTTCATACTCTTTTAAAATGATGTCTGATCAAATTGTAGTTAGTAAAATGAGAAAAAATTTCAATTGCAAAATGTTTTCTGGGATATATTTAATCAAATAAAGCAAAAGCAGGGGATTATTTCTTCAAGCATTCATTTATTGCATACCTTTAAGTAAATTTTGTCAGCGAAATACGTGCTTGTATGTTCATGTGACTGTGTACGTAAAATATGTCTTAAAAATAAAAGTGATTATCACGTTATATTGTATCGTTATACAAGAATGTATTTAAGACATACATATAAATATTGTCTTTTCAAGAGTTTTCACCTCTTTTGCACCACTTTCTTTATTTTCAGCTTTTTTTTAAGTTTGATCTAAATTAATTTTTAAATACTTGGGTATTAAAAAGTTTGAGTGCGTGTGTTTTTTGGGTGCAAAAATGTTTGTTAACTGCTTTTCTCCACGTTTTGGTATGTGTCATAAATGTAGAGGGTTTTGGCTGTTATAATTTCTACACTTGTGTTTATACCCTTTGCAGTAGATAGAATTACAAATGGAACTTTGGGTAATTTCTACAGTATTGATCTGATAACCTAAAAAGTGTATAAATTCTGGATCCTAATGAGAAGAAGAGTTCATTTAATGATTTCCATCTGAGTGTCGGTTGAAGTCAAGTTTCCAAAGCCCCAGCACAACGCCAATATATGTATGATAAATCTATTGATCGGTTTAATGTAATTTGGATAATTTTTCTATTTTAAATCGGCCAAATTGGTTGATAAATGGTTATGAAATGAGAAAAAATGTTAAAAAAAATATGCAAAAAAGACATGAAAAAGAAGTTCAGAATTTGTTTGCATAGACGCTTGAAAAATCAGTCAAGAAGTAAAAGAGTTATGAGTTAAGTGCATATCTACCGACCCGGGTTCATTGTAACTTTCATTCAAAACACTTCGGTATATTAATCTGTGGAATGAGTTCTTATACAACAATAGTGAAGCGTTTGTAAGATTCGGTACAGCCGAATAAAGCAGTTTTACTGTTTCTTAATTATTCAAACCCTGTGTGTTTTTACTTTTCCTTTTAATATATTAAAGGGAGATTCTTTCGAACTTTTACAATAATTCAAAACATTTGTTACTTTCTTATACAGCAATCTACATACCCACATATGTACATACGTTCTTATTAAGTAGAAAAATAACTCTTTCAGAAATACCAACGCACTTTTCCTTTGTAATTGCTGCAAGTTTTTTTTTTAGCAAGAATGTATTTTAAATACAAACTTTATTCAAGAAAATTAACAATATCCGAAAAATTGCGGGTACTATTTTTTAAACTAAATTTACAAAAATTTTCAGGGGTGTTCTGTAAATCGAAAACGCAACACGCAAGAGTTTTAAACGTCCTTTTTTAATAAGATTTCTGTAATAAAAAATTTAATGAGAAATATTATGCAAAAAGTTCTTTCTCTATTGAACAAAATTTTTTAACAAAAATTAGATTAAAAGTGGATTAAATACGACTTCGAAATTCTTGCGTTTTGCGTTTTCGACTTCTAGAATACCCCTGTTTATACAAAATATAAAATACAAAAATTGGACTTGTATAAAATAATTGTAGGCATGTAGAAAAACTAAAGAATTTTGGTAAGTTATTTTGATTAGAAATTAAAAAAAAATGAGGAGTTCTCGCTTGCGCTAGGTAACGGTTTTAGTACTGTAACTTTGGTGAGAATTTCTCGCACCGAAAAAATGTGAAACAAAATATTCCATCGCTACTACCGAGAAAAATAAAGTCTAATCTACCTATTACCTGACTACATATGCGATTAGGTCAAGTTATGTAATTTTGATATCATTAACGTGTCCGAATAACATGTGTGCGTACCTGTATTGGAAATTTGAGTATTTGCCCGCCAACGCAATATATTAGGTACCTACCTTTATGTGTACATCCTGTATCTGCACCTGCATTTACGAAGCAGAATTTGTCAGAGGATCAGATGTAAGCATTACAGACTGAAAAACAAAAATCAAATATCTTAAAAATAAAGAACGAAACAATAACAATAAGAATGCGATTTCACGGTTATATGTCATAAATTGCCCAAAAATGCATGCAAAACATTTTTGGAACCATGTTGTTTTTCAATATGTTACCTATAGCAACAAATGAGGCAAGGACGGACAGCTGGAAGTATTTGCATTAGGTTAAGGAGTAATCAAAGACCTTATTTTGAAAATGTGGCAAATAAAAAAATTATATTTTTGTTTATTTTCCATCAAAGTTGAGAAGTATTGAAAACATGGAAAGTTGGTAAATTTCGATTTACGTGGACAAACACAATGCAAATACCACAATATAATCCAAAAGAATGACGATTCGTTACCTATTTTTGGACCAAATTACCTAAATTTCCTGTAAACTAGGTTTATTTTATATTTTATAATATTTTTTAGAGGCACACGAAATTTGTTTGTTCTACAGGCGCTACTGCGCGAGCAACGGTCACGTTTGGCATGAAGAAAATGCCCATATGTACATATATCGTTTTCATATAAGTAGAAATTGAGGAAAGCTTCAAGAATTTTTTTAATAAAAAATTTTGCACCTCGAGTGCTTAATAAACGAGCTATTTTTTAATTTTAGAACATAATTGTTGGTCTATAAAATTTAAAACATATTTATTGCATCTCGTATATACAAACACAGTTATAAAATATTTAATATTAAAAGTAACACTGTTTTAATAAATCATACGATTTATGTTCGAATGAAACCATCTTTGTTCTTCTTTACTCCTCAATGGAGCATAGGGCTTCAGTTCGAATGAAATAAAACTGTTTAAATGCAACAAATATCTCTTTGAGTATTGTGGGAAAAGAAGTTGGTACTTGAATAAAGAAATCAAATTTTGCCTAGCAAGAAACAAAAAAAAAAAATAAATAAATAAAGAAGACTAAACTTGCAACATTCAGCAGAAAGTGGAAAAATATATTTTTGAACAACTTTACTCCCGCATTATCACCCGCCTTTTATTCAAGCAACGATGAAAAGCCCCAATAATTGTACTTTTTAAATTCATTTCGACTTTTTTGTTACCATAGTGTGACAATTTTGTACAATTTGAACTTATAAGTTTGTTAGAAATAAAATATTTTTTTGGGACGTACCACAGTGACAGCATACTTAAGGTTAAAATTTTATCAAATGTAGACCGTACCGCGTTAGAATGGTAAGAGGTACATTATGTATTAAATTGTACAAAATCAAAAAGTCTTATGCCAGCCCTTGTCTCAAACAAAACAAATATGTGTTACAATTGGGGGATTCACAAAGTTTCATAAAGTCATAAGTTTTAAAATAATCACATGACAAAATACGACTGTTGAACAACCCCTCATAATTCAGTGTGCTATTTTGAATTTAATTCAGCTGACTTAAAACAAATAAAAAAATAAATATTTACTTAAATATTAATTAAATTAGATGTTACCTGACTATTTATTTCAGACGCAAATTACAAATAAATTTTATTTTGTTTGTTGACCAAACAGCAGAATCCAAAGCCGATCTAATTTGACGCCGCAACTGATTTTTTGCAAAAATTGCTAGCCGTAGGTTAAATTCCGATGTTAGCCGGATAAAATTATATTACAAAAAGACGGCTTACAAAAACTAATGCGGCTCGTCTCTGCCGCTCAGCGCATGTCTCTTCTGATTAATTACGACAGCGCAATAAACATAGCAAGCAAAGTTCTATTAATTTAAGACACGTTTTGTTAACAAAGCAACAATAATATTTTTAAACCATTGTTAAATGATAGAACATTATGACAATATAACAGGATAGCACACCTTCTGAATATCCCAATTGTTTATAATATCAGTGTCTAACTTAAACATAAAAAAGTCGAGATGTAACATAATTTACTGCATCAATTTTGTCAAAGAAGTGTGTGCGTGCTTAAGAAGTTGTTGTCTTTCGAAATTGTTACTGTCCCTCACTGTTTCACGTTTTGTTTGTTGCAATACAGTCTTGAATGTGGAAAGCTAAACAGAAAAATATCATGTATTTGCGTTTTTAAATTTTGTTTCCTCAACTGTATGACAACCAAGAAATTGCCACTTGAACATGCTTTAGCAGGAAATTTTCATAAAAATATGCAATACATATACATACATATATATAAGTATATACACATATTAATAAAAGATTCTATCAGATATATATATAAAAATATATGTATATGTACACTATAAAACACTGTTATGACGAACATTTTTAGAAAACAAGGCAAAAGCGAACATTATTTATCATGTTCTAAAACAATATTCCATACGAATAACTATGTAAGTTTATGCACTGGGTTTTAGGAAATATTTTTCACAAATGGAATCTGGCAATTTATTTCTCATGGTAAGAAACATTTAACATATACATTTCCATATTATTTGAATGTGTATTCTAAGTCAAATTACAATCCTCAAAAGCTTTTATACTTTAATAGTCTTATTCCTTCAATATTTTCCAGGAATATTTTCTATGCACTATTTTCGTTTGTATTTTGGGCATTTCCACGCAAAAGTCTACCATAAATGGAAAAAATTAATATCTGATTTTGGTAGTAAAAATACTTAACTATGGTTAAAAATTATGTTACTTTTTTGTTTTTATAGTGGCAACAATTTTTTGATATTTTTTTTAAAAAATTTGATATTATCAAAAAGTAATTTCAATTTTTGGGAATACAAAATTTAAATTTTCAAAAGATTTTGTTATTCGTGCTTAATTCCCAGTTTTTATTATTGATAAAAACACTTGAAATTTATTGTTGATGGGATAAGCTATTCCTATGCGCATTTCACTGGTTGCTTATGCCAGATCATCAGGAAACTTCATCCATAAAGATTTTAGAAAAACTTCAACTAATTGTAGGGGGAATGTAAGATGAGATAAACCCACTGTTTATTGTAAATGTGTTTTTGTTTAAACTTTGATATTATTACAGGTAGAACTGTTGCTATAATTCTTATACGTTTAACAGTTTTATTTGGTTTAATATCTTTAGTTTTTCTAAAATCTTTATGGATGAAGTTTCCTGATGATCTGGCCTAAGCAACCAGTGAAATGCGCATAGGAATCAGGGTTGTGAACTATTTCTAATCAAAAAGCGCCGTGACTCCAATCAAAAAGCGCTAAAAAGCGCTAAATAAAATTTAAATAAAATACTTAATGAAATGTTTAAGAACCATATTTTATTAATTACACTGGTCGTCAAAAAGAGATCGTTTTAAATAAAAATATATGAAATGCAAAGATTTTACAGCGCTAAATTCAAATCCGTTTTCAGTTTTTTCTATCATGTCTAGTTTTTTTATGAACTAGACTTATTTTCGACCGAAATAAGGCGGTTATGGTACACACATTTAATCATAATATGAGAACTATTTGTCCGTTTTTGATCTTTTACAAATGATTATTTTCAAAATTATTTCTTAATTAGTGGCGACGATTTTTTCATGCAAATTAGTATTTACACATTTTTATCATTTATCAGAAATCCAGGTATATTATGAATAAAATAAGACATGAAATCATGAAGATGTTAACTAGACGTGATTGAATAAACTATTTGTATTCAACATGCTAAAGTCAGTTAAAATCACATAATCAAGTTCTCTCTCTACACTGACTTTTTTGTCTTTTGCCCAACTGTGTTAATAAAACATTAAAAGTTTTAAAAAGGCTTTACTGATATTTCGGAAAGAATTGTTTACTAAATCACCAGAAAATATGTCTTAAACCAAGAAAATGTTGCACTATTCTCGTCAAAGCCAAAAATTTCTTACTGTACACATATGTGTGGCTTGGTTTAAGAAAAAAGTAGTGAATCAAAGCGACAAAAAATTTACTTAGCTGCAGCTAAAAAAAATTTATTTTTATTCTTTAGTTATTTAAATCTATAATGATATAAAAATAAGAAACTTTTGATAGATTTGCCTACATGTCTTTCCAAATAAAAATTAATTAAATGAAACCAAGTTCTTAATAAAAATAAGCTACTTTTGTATTCTTGTTTTAAGAAATTTTTGATCATACATATACCTACCAAAAACATGAATTTTTTGATCATGAGAAAATATTTTTTATTTAAGAAAGTTCCACATAATACAAACAAAACAAGTTAAAATCAGGAAATATTTTTTTGGATTTTCTTGTTTTAAGAAAAGAAATGGATTTCTTTAGAAAATATACTTCTTTCCGTGCAATAATATGCATTTCAGAGTACTATATATCAAAAGTATTTGAAAAATGGAAAAAAAAGTTGGATTAATGTGTCTTGATTTTAATGTACAAAAATGTTGGGTATCTATAAAAGCGCTAATTTAGCGCTCTTTAAAAAAAAGCGCTAAGGGAAAAATATGCGCATTTTCGACAGTTAAAAAGCGCTAAATCTAGCGCCAAAGGCGCTAAATTGGCAACCCTTATCCCATCAACAATAAATTTCAAGTGTTTTTATCAATAATAAAAACTGGGAATTAAGCACGAATAACAAAATCTTTTGAAAAAAAAATTTGATGTTTTTAAAAAACAATTAAATTTAAAATTAAATATAAATTTTTTAAGTTTTTGAAACATTTATATTTCTTATTTCTAAAAGGGTTTGTTATGAATTTTTTTAGTTTCGATTTTGGTTTCTAACTTATTATGTATTGGTGTCTCAAAAATTGCATTTTATCGATTTCAAAAATTACAATTTTGTATCTTTTAAATAATTTTTTTATTGTGTGTGTATAAAGTGGGCTTTATATGGGGCCTATAGTAAATTATGAACCGAGCATCACGAAATTTATTAGTGTGAGTAGTGAAGTATTTAATTTTATTTTAATAGCATTATTTATACGGCTTTAGGCGTACTAAACTGTTTTCCGGGAGAAGGGTTAGGGTAAATTATGGACCGGTCATCACGAAAATTCACAGTGTAATTTCTAGTACTATAAAACTGTGTCGTGCCAAATTTTGTTATGATAGCATTATTAATTACGGTCT
The DNA here is from genome assembly GCA_949318255.1 of Pollenia labialis. Taxonomy (NCBI): domain Eukaryota; kingdom Metazoa; phylum Arthropoda; class Insecta; order Diptera; family Polleniidae; genus Pollenia; species Pollenia labialis. The sequence continues at coordinate 175,218,183 of OX439140.1, read as the reverse complement.
TAGGCGTACTAAACTGTTTTTCGAGAGTAGGATTTATATGGGGCCTAGGGTAAATTATGGATGGATCTTCACGAAATTTAACAGCGTGATTTTTAGTCGAATAAAACAAATTTTTCAAAATCTTATCTCATTCCGTGCCTTGTTCCACCATTTATGTTATTTTTTGTAACAAAATTATCATTTTTTTTAGGTGGTGGTTTCACATTTTGATTCATAGCTCTGGTCCTACTGCACCGATTTTGCTGAATTTCAATCCCAAACCCAAGGCATCACCGTACTGACGGACAGACATGTCTAAATCGACTTAGAATCACTCAAGGACCCAGAATATATATGCTTTATGGGGTCTGAGATGAATAATAAAAAAGTTTCACACGGAATGACAAACTTAATACACCCTCTTCACAACTAATTGTCAGTCACATATGGAATTGCCCTATTTTTGTTACGAGGCTTTCTTTAGCTATCCTTTGGCTAGCAATGAAGTAAATTGTACAGCAAATTTATTCAACTATTAGATACCAGCAGGATGTAATGCATTTTTTGGCTCGCTCCGGCCTTCGTCAGCAAATATATCGCCACCACAGACGAGCGTTTCTAGTGTTGAGCTATTAAGGCCTTGTTTTCTGTCATTATAATCTTAAAGTGTTAAATTTTAAGTACAAATGTATTGAATTTTTGTTTTATGCTACGCATTTGTGCATGTCGTTTAACTTTTAAAAGAAAAGTTTGCAGTTTATTATTTTTGTTAATACTACATTAAAGATAATAATATGTAAATTTTGTTAGTTTTGTTTTATTAAAAAAATTATTAAAATCACTAAAGTTAATATGTTTCTTGCTGCTATTCAATTAAACAAAGTTCGGTTTCATTTTTTCCTTTTTTTTTCTTTGTGTCCTGATACGTTTGAATTGATTAAATGAAAATTCAATTCAATTCATTTTTTTTTGTGAAAAGAATTAATTCAAAAGAATGAAAACGCAGCTCTGGTACACGGTCCAAATCAGGGATGATAAATGAGAAAACCAATATCGTACCAACGAACTTTTAAGATCGTACTTTTTCGACCCCAATATTACTAAAAAATTTGTCTACTTATTTATTTCTTTTATATTATTTTTTTTTTATATTATTGGTTTTCCTCCATCCAGCATCGTCGATGTCTCTAGAGCTAAGATCCCACTATCGGCTCAAGTATCACAATCTGTGACGATTTTTATCGTGCTATATCGGCGCACATTTAAAAAGATTGCACAATTTATATTTAGGTGGTCCCATTATCGTCGCACATTGTGACAATTTTTTTCGGTTCATATCGGCCAGAGCTCAATTGCGACAATAATCGGTACAATGCGGTCACACTATCGTGCTATTTGGGCAAATTAAATCATATGTTTTTGTTTATTTGCTTGTTGGCAGACAAAATTTTACTTTGGAAATTAGAAAAATTCTTCGTCTGAATATTCCATTATTTTTCCTAACAATTTTAAATAATATATTAATATATACTAAAACATTTATTCAATTTTATTCAAACTTACTGCACTTGTTGTTTTGTTTTTGTAATTGTTGTTTTGTAAAAAGATGTTTACAAACCAGGGATGGCAACATCGATACAACTATAATGTTTTGATTAAAGCGAATTGTTTTCTTTCATTTAACAGTACAAATGTACTATTTAACGTTTTAATACATAAATAATAGATAACACAAATGTAATTTTGGTGCAATTAAGCTCAAAAAAATAAAATTTTAATAGCCAGTTTGTGCAATTTAAAAATTTCGTTTTGCCAGCCCTTGTATCGGCTCTGATTGGCGACTGTGATCGGCGCTCAAGTGGCCGATAAAAATCATCACAATTTCGGCACAGATTGTCGCATATTAAAAAATCGGCACATGAAATACGACAAAAATTGGTACATTGCGCCGATAGTGGGATCTTAGCTTAATACAGGGCAGTGTTGCCAAGTTAGGGATTTTCACCCCAAATTTGGGGTTTTCCTTTGCGTTTAGGGTCAGTTTTAGGGACTAAAAACGTAGTTAGGGGGAAATTTAGTGTGTATAAATAACATTTGGGGATATTTTAGGTTTGATATTATAAAATATTTTCAAAATTACAAGTAAATGTTCAAATATTAGTAGGATAGCATCTGCGTTACTGGCACTACCATTTTCGAACTCAACTGTCGAGCGAGCATTCTCAATGTTTAGTATTATAAAAAATAAACTATTAAACCAACTGGCAACTTCAACAGTTGAATGTATTACTTTAAGAGTTAAGGCCTCACAAAAAGTCTCTCAAATGTATTTAGAAACATTTGATTCCGTATGGAATGAGCGATTAGATTCGCACCTTGCTTAAGCAAATGACAGTTTCATTAAACTTAGCAAAAAGTTTCCTAAAGTTCAAAATGGGTTTCCTCATATAAATAACATGTACACTTAGGTCTGTTTTTATGCGGTTTTTTTATGCGTATTTTAATTTATGCGGTTTTCAATTCGATTTTTTTTACATATTTTTTTTTTTTTTTATTCATTTTTATATTTTTTTTGTCGTACTATACATTTTTAAACGTTGGCATCACTTACGAATAGTAGTTTTCAAAATTTAATGACGAATTATTTTGAAAAAACTGCCGAAACCCTTCCAAATAAAGATTGTATGAATGTTCCGACTTAACCAACTGCTAATGTGTATGTTGTCTTATCTAGCGACGAGGATTTGATTGTGTCCTCTAGCGATGAAAGTGATTTTGCACCAATTAAAAAGCGGATTAGAACGCTGCCAAGTAGTGATTTCGATAACATGTAATGTTTTACTTTTAAATATTAAATACTAATTTAAGTTTTATAAATATTTTTTTTTTGTTTCTTATTCATTACTAATTTACGTATTAATTTAAATGTATGCCTTTAACTATTTGTTAACTTTCATAAAACTGGTTTATATTGTAGTTTTTCTCTTCTTATGTACTTTTTATAATAAATAAATGAATTGTTTTTGGTTAATTTTTTATACAATGACTTTTTTTATGCGGTTTTGGTCTAATTTTTACTCCCAGATTTGAAGTTATGCGGTTTTTTAACTTTTCGGAACGAATCATCCGTTTTGTGTGAAAATGGAGTCTTTTTTATGCGGATTTCATTTATGCGGTTTTTTGGGAACGCATCTACCGCATAAAAAAAGACCTGAGTGTATTCGCACATTTCCTTAAGCCAACTTAAGCACATTATGGTTGGGCTTTTAGATATTCTTTAAACAATGAATACCAAATTTGTATTCCGTCTTATGAAAGATTAAATTATTTAATTATGAAAACATGCACGTGGTCGAAAGGGTTAAAAATATATTAGACGTTTTTAATGAGTTATAATAATATATTCTGTTTTTCTAAAAGCTTTTTTTATGTAAGTAAATGTTAAAATATAGTTACATGCATACACAAGGGCCATTGAAAAGTTCTGCGCCAAGGTATATTTAGCAGGTAGCCGCGAGATTACAACAATTGTACAATAAAACAAACAACAGGGCTTTTTATTGTTGTTATGCGATACAAACTGTCAAAAAGCAAAGGGGCTGATAAGAGACATCGCTACATACGAATGCATTTTTCGATGAAGTCATAATCACATGTGAAGAATTTTTCTATTTGTGTGTAAAAAGGCAAATCCCATTTAATTCTGTTAGGTAAGTTATTCTTAGTAAAACTGCGTGTTAGAAAGTAAGAAGTTACTTTTTAATAAGAAGTTATGTAGAAAAATTAGTGCAATGAGAAGAAAATGTATTAGTTTGGAACTAAAATTGGACATAATAAAACGTTTCAAGTCGGGTAAAAAGACTGTTGATATAGACAGAATCCTTGGGTTTTAGCACCTTTAACAATAAAATCAATTTGCAATAGAGATAGCGCTAAAAGTTAATCATTTAAAAATAGCTCGAGTTAAAAGCAAATGAGATTTTATTTATTATTTAAAATTTTTCTGAATATGTATAAATTAAATAAAAAAATTTTTGTTATGCATTTATGCAAACATATTTTTTCTTATGTTTTCTTTTTAAATGATAAATATATTCAGCTCACTTGCTGAAATAAATAGAATAAAACTTAACCATATCCCTTTCTTCATCATAAATAGAATTTCTTGCTAAAAATTTATATTTTCGAACCAATCCATGCCATAAATTGTCTTTAATTTGTAAAATTTATATATTTCACGTTTTGTTGACGATTTTGACGAATTTTGTTAAAACTTTTGACGATTTTTGAGGAAAAAAGTCTAACAACCCTGATGTATACGTTTGTTAACGTTTATGGTACATATATGGGGTAGTAAAGTTTTGACAACTAAAAAGAATCGTTTTTGTTTTTGTACAAGTAGCGGACCTGATAGATGGGCCTTGTGCATACATATGTAAAAAATTAAATGAAATAAAATAGTATGTATGTTTAAAAAAATATATAAAAAATTATTCTTTTTATTTTGGGGTTTTTTTATTTTTACTCAGTACAAATTTAGGGGGTATTTTTTTGATCTGGGGTTATTTCTTTAAATTTACTTGGCAACACTGATACAGGGGCTTCCATTTCTTTGCACAATTGTGCATACCACTACAATAAAAATTTTAATTAATTTTCATGTTGTAAAATTCCTTTCTTCATAAAAATAATTTAATGAAAATTAAATTTAATGAACTTAAGCCTAATTAAAAATATTAAAAAATTTGGATTAAAAACCATAAATAGTTCAATAAAATAACCACAATACTAATAAAGTAAGTAGAAATATTTAAAAAACAAGTAAAACGTCTTATTTTGCTACAATTTATGTGTAAATAACCTCTACACATAAAAGCAAATGTGACAGTACCCTGAAGGAAACCTGGGTGCAAGTGTCTCCAAGTCACTAGTTTTGTCGACTACATTGGTCACATTGTCAACGAAGTGTCATTTGCTACTATTTTTGGCTAAAATACGAAAAAGATTTTATCAGTAACAACTGAGAAGTACAATTCCTATAAAAATTAAAGAAATAATAAAATAAAAGATTGTAATGATTTCGTATTCTTACAAAAAGTGTAGACTTCTTTTACTTAAATTTACTAGAGATTCTCTGGTTCCAATGTCTACATATGTTCCCAAAGGAACTATCTAGTCAGTACCTAGTCAGTAGTACCAACGTCAGTAGTAGATTTTCATTGACACGCACATGTTAAATGTCTATAGTAAATAACATTGCCTGGGGTATAATAAGTCACTAGTACTGGTGACTGTGTCAATAGTGAATCAGTACAGATTCACTAGGGACATTTCCTGCAGGGTAGGTAAAATGTTTGGGTAAGAAGAGGTGTTTTATTGATGTATTAATGAAACTTTATTGTTTCGCACTATTTTTATTGCTTACTTTTTTATGCTACAATTATTTGACCGAGCCCAAAGAGTTAAGGCTCAGTAAGTCTTTACTTTCTGTTCTGTTACGAACCAGCTGATTTTTTTTTGTTATTATAAAACCTGTGAAATTGATTAGTTGTTCTGTTCTGTTGCGGTTCAGTTTGATAAAATCAAAAACTTGTAAAGTAATTGTAAGTGACCGCAAAATAAATATAAAAAAATACATTAAATAAATTTTATTTCTTCAAATTTATGTGCATAAAAGTTATTGAAATAAAACAATGGATGGTGCAAAACAAATAAATTTGTCATAAATGGCTAATAAGTTGCTACAGAAAAAGTAAATTTTACAATTTTGAAACAGAACGGCACGGAACAGAACAGAAACAGAAAGCAAAGACTAATTCTGCCTTTAACCTTACTAATTTATGGTAACTATTTAACGTAACTTTGACCTGTTATAATGACTTTATACATTTTTGCAGGCAAACTCATGTGCGCATTTGGTATTTTCTAAAAAGTTATGATATACCATTAGCTAGAATAAAAATGTATGCACAGATGTTTGAAGTATGAGCAACCCAACACCGTGAATACCATTTCTATATTACTTACCACTATGAATACCCTTTCTGTTTACTAAAATAACTTTTTCACGTTATAATTCTCATGTAATTTATTTTATTTTTGAATAAATACACCAGGAAATCCATTTCCATGCACAATTGTCTATACCACTACTAATACTTGTATACTTTTTGTTTCAGGTTAACAGAAAAAACTTTATGATGGCACTTAAAAAATATTGTGCGGTCAAAAACATTTAAGGAAGAAACGGAATTTGTTATTAAACGGCATTGCGATCGTTTTCATAATAATATAAATAATTTAAATGATAGGGAAAGAGAAGACCTGTTTTATAAAAATAAAACAATTTTTTAGAAAAATTGAAAAAATGGTTATTAGAAGAGGAAATTAATGAACCAAAATCAGTTCCCAAACTGAAAAAGGAGATTTCAAGTTTAGTAATATTGGAAATTGTTAAGAAAGGAAGACCATTGCGGGATGGTGTTTTTATCAAGCAATTGCTGAAGAAAATTTGGGAACGGCTTAATTATAATACTAAATGTATAGAGTCTCTTCCCCTGTCCAGTCACACGGTAGGCCGTCGTACTGTTCAATTAGGAACTTGTGTACAATCTGCAATTAGGGAAAAAATAGTTAAATGCGATTTTTTTCAATTTGCTTAGACGAGAGCACTGACATACATAAATGATCTGTGTGAACTTGTAATTTGTATTCGATGCGTAGTCAGCAAATACACTATTTTTGAGTCAATGTTTACTTTAGAATCATTTTATGGAAATGTAACTGGCACGTTGTTGTATGATGTTGTCAGAGAAAAGCTTCTTTCCATTGTAGACATAAACAAATTTGCTGGAGTCTGCACAGATGGAGCCAATGTAATGTTGGGCAAATATAATGGACTTATAGGCCAATTAAAAAAACACGAATTTGCGGTTCATAATTTTCACTGCATAATTCATCAGACCGCTCATGCATCGAAATTCATAAATTATACCCCAGCTATGAAGGCAGCAGAGGATATAATAAATAAAATTCGAGCCGGACATCAAGCTCTTACCCACCGAAAATTTGTAACCTTTTTAAAAAACAAAAATGCTGTGAATTGTGACCTGAAAATGTTTACAGAAGTTCGGCTAAGTCGCGGTGATTGCCTGAATAGACTTTATGATTTAAGAGAAGAAGTTCTTCAGTTTCTAGAAACTGATAAAATAGAAAAAGTTGTAGTCCAGTGTGTAAAAGACAATAATTTTAAGTTAGACTTAGCTTTTTTGGCAGATACGACAAGTATGTTAAATGAACTTAATTTGGAATTGCAAGGAAAGGAACGCAATATATGCGACTTGTCAAAAATCATTCACAATTTTAAAACAAAACTTTTTCTAATTTTTCCCAAATTAAAAGTGGTGATTTTTCCAACTTTCCAAAAACTTCAGTTGTTTACAGAAATCTCGAAATTGAAAAAAGATATGAATATGTAGAAATATTTGAAACACTTTTCAATAATTTTCAAGACAGGTTTCAAGATTTTGTAATTTTACAACCGCTATTAGATCTTTTCGAAAACCCTTTTCGTTGCGATGTAAGCAACTACAAATTTGATATTCAATCAGAACTCATCATACTACGAAGCGAAGCAAATGCCCAAGACGAAAATAATATTGTAGAGTTCTGGAAAGATTTGGATGGCGAGTCCTATCTTGAACTAAAAAAAATTCATTGAGGTGCCTCTCTTTATTCGGCACTTAAAATTTTCGGATTTAAAATTTATTTGTTCCAAGCAACGTAATAAATTAAGTTCATCCCATTTGAAAAGCATTATACTATTACGAAACTGCCATAAAAGTATAAATTTAGAAGATTTTATTTCATAACTTGTATAACACAAGGGGAAAAAATTAAAAATTTTTTGTGTTGCTAGAAAATTTGTAGTAGTTCTTTACCAATTCAATGTCGCTGATTTTAAAACTGCACTTTTTAAATGGACTTATCAAATATATGAATGGATACGAAAATCTGTAATATTTTTTTTATATATAAAACTGTACTAGTCTTAATAACTTTATACGTTAAGAAATAATAAAAGTAAAATGTAGTTTAAGAAACATATGTAAATTGAATTTTTGGAAAATAAACATACATACATACATACATTAAGCAAGTCAGTCAGTCGGCAGCTGGCAAACGGATAAAGTCTTATTTATGTGGCTGTGAGAGATTATACCGCTACAGTTAACTAATATCTAACGATCGTAGAAGAGAGGTTATACCTCTTTCGTGTGATCCTACTCGTTGCCGGTAAAGATTGCAAGGCAAGAGAACAGTGGTGTAGACTAAATTTCCTTGGTTTGTTTTCTGGCTGTTTCTTGGCTATCGTGAGGCAGCATCCGAGAGCAGGGTGATATCGCATTTCGAGAGAACAGCGGTGTAGACTAAATTCTCTCGACGTGCGAGGTTATACCTCGACCTCACTGTTCTCTCCGGAGTCTCTAAAGTCCCACGCCTAGTGAGACCGTTATGTGTCGCGTCGCTACCGTCGTGTGTCAGTAAAGTGCCGAGTGTGTGTTGTTGGTTTCGTCCCGAGAGTGTCGTGCCCTTCGTTTGTGTACTGCGTAACATTTAATTTGTCGATAATTGTAAAATTTAAATAAGGGCGAGAAAAAATATACTGTGATTACGTTTTATAACGTTTATGAAAAAAGAGCGAGTGCGGTGTTTCATTTCTCTGATCAAAAAATAAATTTTTTGTAACGAACCCTTGGAGCCGCGAGTTCTACCCAAGCATAAGGTTAGCAAGAACTTAAGAAAATACAAGTCAGAGGGAAATATTCGACTATATGTATACCATTCACCATTGTGTGATAAGAAGAGTAACAAATATAAAAAGTAGGGATGGATGTAACGATATGCCTTTTTGCCGATACGAAACCGATACGCATATTGAATTTGAATTCAGAAATATACACTAACAAATCGATGCCAAAATTCATAAAAAGCTCTAAAACGAATAAATATATTGTTTCTGCCTTCATTGGTCGCACAAGGAAAAACATGCAATTGCATATTTTTGGTTTCCCTGGTAATGACCAATATTCAGTATTGCACTGTATTAAATTTGGTTGTGATTGCAACCATTCTTACTAATTTTTAGAACTAAATGGAATTAGTTATCATAACTAATGAAAGAATTGAAGGAATCATATTTCAGTTAGAATTACGTTTTAATTATCATTAGTATTAGAAATCAGTTTAATTAATTAATATTGCTTGATCAATATTTTATTACTGCAACCGTTTCCCAACCAATTTGTTTTCTTTGTGTAAGATTTCTAGTTCTATAGAATGATTTTGTACAAAATCGTATATCAATATATTCATTCCGCCACTATTTATGTTACTTTTTGTAACAAAATTATAAATTTTGTGGAATGGATTTCAATCTCAAACTGCTTAGGATAGCTAGAAGCAATTTGGCACCAATATTATTCTTTTTTTTGAGTTGTTTGAAAGTGAGCGTGTTTTCAATAGACGAACAGACAAACGAGCATGGCTGAATCGGCATCAAGAACTAAGAATAATTATTTAATAATGGGTCTGAGATAATAATAAAATATAAAAAAAGTTTCACGCGGAATGGCAAACTCAGTATACCCTCATTCACCACAAGTGGTGGTGGTGGGTATCGATATTTTTTTTTTTTGTAATTTTATAAAGCTTGGTGGTTGATAGATAATTTGGGACTAGAAAACACGAATCTGAAGTCCAAATTTTTTTTTAAAAGTTTTTGTTTTTTAGGAAAAAGGGGGTTCGATTAATCTCGTGAGGTTTAAATTTTAATCTATATATATAAAAATGTACCGTTGCTGACTGACTCACTGACTGATTCATCATCGCACAGCCTAAACACCTGAAGCTAAAAACTGAAATTTGGACCAGAGATTGGTCACTCTCCAAATCGATCCAATAAGATGGTATTTTTTTTAAATTCGAATGTTTAGGGGGTAAAAAGAGTACAAACGCGAAAATTCGATAACCTTATATCGCCAAAAGTAAAAGAGATCCAAAAAATTCAACACTTAACACTTAAAAAATGAGTGAACAGGTGTTTGATCCTTTTGGAAATTAAATGCGAAAAACCTGTACATATTTTGGAACTTTTTTGTCACGCCATCCATTATGGGCTCCAACTTTTGAACTTTTTTGAACATAAATGGGGAGAAAAAAGTATGAAAAAGGATAATACGGGAAATTAAATTTCTTTCATTTGCTTTTGTGTTCTACGAGCGGTACTTTTTGAATTTTCTATAGTATTGAACTTAGAAACACAAAATTATAGTTGAATATCAACATATGAGATGAAAAATGTAGGAACTTTTTTTAAAACCTAGGAACATAAACTTTGGCATATAAATATGCTCATAAAAGAAAATGCCCGATTACAAAGTAGGGGGTTAAATGCTAGAATTGAAAAAAAGTTTAAACCTAGAAATATAAACTTTGGCATTCAGATATGTCCATGAAGAAATAGGAGACGTTAACGAAGTAGCGGGTTAAATGCTAGTGTAAAATAAAACACATACATTTGAAAGTGAACTTGAAATTTTTATTGCTGTATGTAAATTATATATTGGTAATGTTGGCCATGACTTTGTCTGAGGTGGTCCACTCGAAAGGTCCAATTATGGGCGACTTATTCGAGCGTAGCGACTGGTATATCGCGAATAACACGAGTAACGTTAGCTTCCAAAGCGTCAATCTTAGCTGACTTATTCCTCCAGACCCCAGACATTACATATCCACAGAGAAAATAGTCTAAGGTGTGATATCACACAATTTACTATAGCAAATCATGAAATTAAGTGCTCACCAAAATGTATGGCTCGTAGTGCCGTCATGTTGAAACCAGATCTCAACGAGACCATGCGCTTGATTTTCAGGTTGGACGTACTGTCCCTGTTATCTTAAAAATGGTGCTGTTACATTTACGATTTTGGCGAAAGTAAGGGAATTGCTTAAGATATTTCCAAGGCGTTTGACGGAGTCTGACATGGTGCACTCTTGTCAAAACTTGTTGCATTTGGTGTCGGTGATAATTTCTCTCGATTATTATTGAGTTTTTTCAGAGATCGCACTATACGAGTTGTCATAGATGGTGTTTCGTCAAAGGAGTTCAAAATTTATTCAGGGGTGCCCCAAGGCTTCGTTCTTTCTCCTACTATTTCCATATCCTATTTCTCTAAATGACCTCCTTTGTCGAACTTCCAACCCTATCTACTCTTTTGCAATTGACAGAAACTTTTGCCATTCGTAATCATTTGATTATAGACCAAGCGTGTCCGATGTTGGTGCTATGAGTCAGAACATGTATGCTATGCTTGGCCGAGACCGAAACCCGTTCCTTTGTTCGTAATACACGTTTTTCCGCAAGAGCCCATCCTTTTGTGGTTTATTGGCCCGTTAATCGTACAATGCAATACAGGGAAAATTGGTTTTTTGGCCGGACTTCCTGCTCACTGTCAACATGAACAAAATCCAAGTCGAATGTTCACAGGCACTACTACCACTTCTCTCCTTCCCATAACTATTAGTCAGGGGGTCATCCCCTGAGTGCTCTGATTTTCCTCAATTAAGAAAAAATTTGGAACAATGATTACACTCTCAGCTACAGCTGCAATATTAACTTCACTACGTGCTGGATGTGGTCCAACCGGTCGAGTATCATTACGCAAAGAAAAAACTTGGTTGCTACAATCACAAACGCAAACTATCATTAATGTTTGTGGTTATGACTGTGTCAAACACGTCGTAGGTAACAATATATGTTCAGACATAATGTTTTTAACTGATTATTGCCTCAAACATATTATTATGTTCAGATAAATAACGCAAATGACCTTTCCAACCCTGTTTCTATATTTCCCTACACCATACAAAATGTCTATTTCAGCACGTTACATGGTTCTCACAATAAAAACAATAACAAATTTAGTCTCTAAAATTTATTGTTTGTTAAAAATACATATGTATGTACATATGTATATGTACTTTGTTTTATACATACATACATTTAAGACTTGTTAAAACAAAGTCAAACACAAACTATCCATTTTAATATCCACCGTATCGAATAATGTTAAACGGCAATTGAAAAAATTCGGGGCTTCTAATAAAATTTTGTGTCAAAATTTTTATCCCGTCTCCAACGTTGTAGGTGTTTTTGGCTGCAAGAAAGACAACGTTTATTTATGTATGTATGTATTTTTATAATTATATTTATATTACTTACCTGTTTTAATAAGCGTATAAGTTTTGCAGTTTTTCTCCCAGAACAAAGTTTTATTTATTGTGTACAGGCCTGCCAAATTTGCCGATTTACCGGCATTTTGCCGATTTTTTGCCTCTAAATTATCAAAGTGACGATTTGCCGGTTTTTGTTCAAAAAATGCCGATTTTTTGATTAACACCTAAAACACCGTAACTTTTTGTTTGTGTTAGTACAACCTTTTAAATTTCTGCAACACTTGTTACATTTTTAAAATTTTATTTAAAAAATACTCAACTATGAATAATGAAAGAATTAAATCCAAATAATTACTTTTTTGACTAAAGATTTTTAAACCTAAAACAATGTAATTAAAATCACTTTTTCTATAAGGAAAATATAAAATACTGAATATTTGAGTTTGAAAATGAATTGACACTTACAAAAGAGTAAGGGCAAGCAAACTTTATATTCTCAATCAATGAAAATAATTTAAACCAAAAAATTATACTTATAATATTATACGCAAGGATGATGCAGGTACATCCGATTAGGGATGAAACGATACGAGTAAATACAAGTACATATTCGATACTTTTACACAAGTATAAAGTATTTTTGTAATCGATACTTTGCAACCGAGTACCAAGTAGTATCGGTCAAAATATACTAGGTATCGGTCAAAAGTAATCGTTTCACTTTGGTATTGAAATTAATATTAAATTGAGGCAGTTTTGATTATTTTCCAAAGCAGGAGCTGCAGTAATGGTATTAAGAAACAGTTTGACCAGTAAACCCCTTTACAAGTTATTGTGTTTAGCAAGTACATCGAAGAATGATTTTTTTTATGAATGTTAAAATCAGCGTTACAAAAACTGCAGTCAAAATACAATAACCGTAATTTCTTCAACTTTTTCATTTGCCATTGGCAAATAAAAACTTTTGCTTTTACTTCGGTTTCATTAAATTAAAACAGTCGATGTCAAACCAACTCAAAAAGTGAAAAGTTGTAAACAAATTTTCGTTTTTTTTTTGACAGTTTTTGGTTTTGACTGTAGTTTTTTTAAATTGTATGTAATAAAAATAAATTACTTTAATAGTCACTATTACTTTAAACGTGAGTTTATAAATTTTTCTGTTATGCTTGTTGGTTGTTAGAGATAGCTGTTCGGTTTTAACCGAAATCGAAGCCGCGATTTTTAATGCCTAAAACCGATAAAAAACCTCGGTTTTAGCTTTTATTTTAATAATATGTATATTTATGCTTAAAGAAATTGCAAATTATACATTATTTTCGTACTTTATATACAAAAACGGCGGGCTTGATCTCTCAGGTGGAAAGGTTGTTCACAGCCCTTTAATTGTGAAATTGAAACAGGTGTGATTGCAGGCCAATGTGTCTCAGTTAATGAAGTTGTTAAAATTATAGAAAAAGTGTGAAAAAAACAAAAAATTTATGCATAACAGCCTGCTACAATGCAGAGGTATTTTAAAATTCTTTAGATTCAAAACAGTACTAAGAAGAAGAAATTTTACCTGGGCCTAGCTGGGGCTACTTTTATATGTATGGATTTTTGTGGAATAGCAGGAACATTTTGTTGTCAAATAAAATAATTCTTCACAAAAAAAGTAAAGAAAGAATTCTTATGTGTTGCGTATGCTTTTTATACGTTTCGTTTTTTTTGATTATATTCACACCAGTCAATATATAACATAATATGCACAACATTTATATTTGGTCAATTGCCACGGCCACGGTATTTAAAGTTAAATTTTTTTTATTTTTTTGTAAAAAAACACTTTGATTGAGGAATAAATAAAGTTCTAATATACTCTATAATTATATAAAAATAAATTAAAAAAAGGCAAAAAATGCCTGGCCAGGCCCAGGTATACACTTAAGGGTTTTATTAACCCTTACTTGAATTAAATAGATTAAAAAAATGTATTATATAAAAAAATATATATGTATTATCAAGGATCAAGAGGTGCACGAAATGCAGTTTGATTGAACGCACATTTTCGTAAAAGGTTTCAACAATCTTAACGCGTTTCTTAATTGTGTACCTCTGTATGGTTGAATTTGGCAAACAGTGAAACAAAAAAATGTCAAATTAAGTTGCGCAATAAACTTGACGTTAAGGTGTGACTCACAATTAACATCATGGATTATGGTTTTACCACCCTTTATTATACAGGGTCCGCCAAATAACTTTTTTTTTTGAAAATGCTATAAAAAAAAACTACTGAATATTTTCTCAAAATTCTTTTTTTATTTGAAAGTACAATCCTTCCGGTTAATAATGGAAAATAATTTCATTCAAATGGCTACCTCGGCTGACCATGCAGAAGCCTACACGATCGGTCCAATTTTTAAGCACATTATCGATTGTGTACAGCTGTATTTCACCAATGGCTTCACGAATATTGTCCTTTAAAGCGCCAATTTTCTCTGGCTTGCCGGCGTAACACTTATTTTTGACGGCACCCCACAAATAATAGTCCAACGGTGTCAAATCGCAGCTCCGAGGTGGCCAAACGACATCAGCTCTGCGGCTGCTAATGTGACCTTCAAAAACAGGGCGCAAAACATCGAGTGTAGTTTCGGCTGTGTGGCACGTTCAACATGGCCCGATAACGATCGCCATTGACTGTAACGGCCACTCCTTGTCCATTTTCGAAAAAAATAGCCCAATTATGCCTCTGGACCAAAATCCGCACCAAACAGTGACTCGTTTTGGGTGCAACGGCTTTTCAATGTAAGCGTGCGGGTTTTCTGTGCCCCAAATGCGACAATTGTGCTTGTTTGCATATCCGCCAAGATCAAAATGAGCTTCATCTGAAAAGATGATTTTTTGGTAAATCGCCATCTTCTGTAAGTCGATCGCAGGCCCACTTAGCGAAGCGAAAACGCATATTTCCCAGCGTTGTTCAAGCGTATACACAACCATATTCGTTCAGCGGAAGGATGAAACTAATTATCTGTCAAATCAGACATGAACTAAGTGTTACCATTCACAAAATAAGCACAAGTTGAAAAAAAACGTTAAATGGCGGACCCGTTATATATATTTATCAATTTAAAAATAAAATATCACACATAAAAGAAATACAAAGTGACATTGTTGATTTCTGGAATAAGAAGATTTTTTGAAAAGGAAATTGGTACTAGGTGGAAACTAAAAGTGGTCTAAATTTTTATCCTTTTCGTTTTGCACAAAAATACTAATGGGTCGTAGTTCTTACTGTATTGTATATTACTTAAACGATAATAGGGCCGTTTATAAATGCTGCTTGCTATTCTTTATCATATAAACCGATACAAGTACTGATACAAGTAAGTATCGATACTTTTTTTTCGATACTGAGTAGGTATCGATACTTTTCGAGCGATACCACATCGAGTAAAAGTATCGATACCTTAGAGGTATCGTTTCATCCCTACATCCGATAGTAAATCTAATGTAAGAAAGTGAAGTAAACTTGCAAACTTTTCGGAAAAAAAATGAAGATTTAGAACGTGATAATTTAAGTGGTGTATTTCCAAAAAGTATTTTCCTTTCACAATCTTTCGAAAATGTGAAAAGGACTTTAAGCCAAGTCAACCTAAAAAAAAATTTATATGTTCCTTGAAAATTTTAAATTTGCAATCTTTTTCTTTTCTAAATATTATTTAAGCTTATTTTAAGTTTGAAACTCAAATATTTGTCAATTAATAAATAATATAAAAAAGAGTGTTTGTTTAAAAAAAATTAAGCCTTAATATAAAATATATTTGTTTATTATCTATTTATTGAAAATTTTCCAGTTGCGAGTCCAAAAATAAAAAATATATTTTTTTAAGCTGTATTATTTCTTTTATAAACTACAGTTTATAAAAATTTTCTTGGGATTCAAAAATTAATTAACAAGGTTTCGTTTAATTTAGTTTATTTTTTTTTATTGATTTTTATGTTAATTTATATCTTTTAACCAAAAGTTAATGCTGAATTGTTCTGTTTTGTTATCAAAAATTTATTTTATTGTACTTAAAATAGGTATCTTCAATTTGCCGATTTTTTGCCGATTTTATTAAATTAAAGTGCCGATAATGCCGATTTTTTTTGAAAATATGCCGATTTCTTATCAAAATCTTCTGGCACCCCTGATTGTGTAATAATTTGAGTTTTCCGATTAACTGATGCTCGCAGACGTAAATGACGTTAGAACAATTTTTTTTACTTATAAATACACATCGTTTCTTTTGTGTGCCTTATATTATGATTTTAATTGCGTAGTTGAAAATATATTTATTATTGTAGCAAACATTTCACATACTTTAATATGTTTAGCTTGATCAGAGTGACTTTTAAGGTGTAAAACACCATATAATATTATTATAGTGATTTTAAAAATGTTACGGAAAAAAAATATTTTTTAAAGTTATATTAGGACTATAATAAATTTATAAGCGTAACATAAGCGTATAATGTAAACTGGGATTCAATATTGCGAATGACGTTTGCAATAGTGGTGTCAGTAGACCGATAATGCACACCCTAAGTTGTTCGAATCGCACGAAAAACATTTGTCACAGAACGCTTATTATGCATAAACTGTTTATTGATCAGCAAAAACAAAATACATTTATTTCCGTTTTTTCAAATGCGTGATAAATTTTTATTATGGTAATGTGCGATGATTCAGTTAGCCTTTCAGAGAACAATTGAAAAACACGGAAATGTTTTTGCTGTTGTTGAAAGTTTAATCGTTTTTCAATGGAACTACACAAGGCGAATTCATGTAACCGGTGGTGTCGATACTACAACAAGTAACAACACCAAAAACACACCAATGTATTTTTTTGTTGCTTTCGTTGGCCGGCATGTCAAAAACACAAGTAACTTTTGACATTCCTCTCTCTAATAAAGAAAAAAAAAGTAGCACAGCTGTATTTTCAACGCCACCTGAAAAATTAATTCGCCTTGGAACTACATTTTCACTTTTTCATTTTTTTATATTTTATACAAAGTTTTCCGTTTTTAAAATTTGGCTAAAATTAATTGGGTTATACAGGAGAGGAGTGAAGTGGGTAAGAACTTTTATTTTTAACCCATATATTGATGTAAACTTTGAAACCGCTTTAAACTAAAGTTTTTTGAGAATGATGAAGCTACCAGAAATCACAATAGTACCGCGCTCTTCGTTGATAATAAAAAAAAGTTAAATTCGGTCTCGTGGTCTCGGTATGCGTGACTAGTAGCGATTTTTGCCTGGCTCTGGCTTGACTTACCCCCTTACGCAAAAAGAGTTAAACATCACATTTGTTAACCCCGTACACTTTTTCTAGGCTTAATGTGTTGGTTAACTATTATGAACTTTAACTTTTTTTTTTGCATGTGGGGTTTATGTTTAAGTATTAGTTTTAAGAGCTGACTTAAAATTTAGTTAGTTCACAATTATTAAGTGAAAATTCAATAAATAAAACTATGAAAAAAAGTTTTAAAATCGGCTTGCAAATCCTTATTAAACAGGAAACAAAACCAATTCTTACAGTAAGAAATTTGATAAGATTGTTTCTCTGTTAGATGGTTTAAATTTGGCAATTTATTAAGATTAAATTAGAGAGTTTATGCTTATGTCTCAGTGCATTCCATTCAATTAAAGTAAATAAGTCCGACAACTTATGGATAAAGTTCTGTGTTCCAAGCGTTTGCTTTATTTGATGGTTGCTTTTATTTACAGAAACAATCGCAAATATACAATCAAATGAGATTTCTTACTACATTAACGACATTGCTGCCAATTAGCATCTTTTTATGTTTACTTTATTTTTTAAATTTCTGATTCAATATCCTGACATTTCTAACTATTTTATCCTTTAATTAACTCTTTTTACAGTATGTATTTGCATAAAAACTGAAAAAAAAAATTTGTATTTGCATTAAACTTAAATTCTATTTGATTTTTAAATAATTATTTTATTTTAACGTTCATTTTCTTTGTCTCCTTTCAGAGGATTCGGTTTCATAACCTTCAGTGATCCAGCTAGTGTAGACAAAGTTTTAGCCCAAGGTACACACGAAATAGATGGTAAAAAGGTAAAAATAAATACTAAGAACAAACTCCTCAATGATATATTTACATATTTTTAAACACAGTATTTATACATGCAGTTCATTTAATTCTTTTTTGTGAATGTTAAAAAAAAAAAAAAAAAAAATAGAATAAACAAGCGTACTTAATATGCATACATACATACGTCTGTAGCTGGTAATGAAAAAAAAAAATGGAAATCAATAATGTGAATTTTAAAACTTTCAAAGACGGCTGGCTTACAATCAAAGTTTAAAAAGTAACCCTGTCACTCACATAACGTTTAAAAGCCTTTTTTTTATCCACATATGTATGAAATATTTTAAGAAATAAGAAATATTCAAAAAATAAATACCTTCCTATATTTTCTGTATCAAAATTTAAAAAAAAATAAGAATTCAGCGGATTTATTTTGCTAATATTTAAAAATTTTACAGCAAAAATTATAGATTATTCTGTAGTATAGCAATATTTTAGATAATATATCTTAAGTTTTTTTTAAGTGTAAACAAATTTGTCATACAACTTTCGCACCTATTGGAACATCTGTATCCCACTGAATGTTCCCAGAGTCCTAGTATTAAAGTTTTTCACTTTAAATGATTTAAAACTGTGCCATTTAGTTATTTATGCCCAATTTTCAGGATAGTATTTAAATCTATATTAAGTTAATTTTCATAACAAACTTAAATCGTATTTAAAACAGATTGGTTTTTTAAGTTGTATTTGAAAAGTCTTATTTAATTAAGATAAAAGTATGGTAGCACTACTAAATACAAAAAAAAAATATAAAAAAGTTGAATTATTTACAAGGTGGTCTGAAAAAACAGCTGACTGTTAATGCTTTGCCTGTTGTTGTTGTATTATTGTGATATTGAGGCCACCTTGCTAAAATATTACAATGGAAACTTAAGTTGAAATTAAGTGTACCACATCGGTGACTTAAGTTTGATTTAAGTTTTTAGTGAAGAAAAGAATTTTGTATTTAAATCGATTTTAAAAATAAATGTGTTTTAATATCAATCCTGAAAACTGGGCATTAAAGGTTCAAGTACAAATATTAAACAAAGTCTTGCTTATTAGCATAACACGTGTTGTTTGGAGGAGTTTTTTGATCAGTTTTGATCACGAACTAGACTGCAAATCACAGAAATGGTGGAATAAAGTTTTTATAGATTGGTGATGTTAGCTGTAAATTCGTGGATCATATATGAATTTACATCGTAAAAAGAAACCAATTTCTTGATTTTGTATCCCCTTTTTTATATGATTACGACTAATGGGACTTATATGTCCAATGCCAAATTTATAGGACTCTTCAGATCGCCGCAAATCAGAGATCCAAACTAGTAGCCCCTTGAAGGCATCCTTTTTATAAGTGAACGATTTTCGCTCCTAAAAACCCCACTCATGTCCCGATTTTTCACCACTTAGGGATAGTTCAGCCTGAGGTACGGATCTTCTCTTGGTGCTGTTGCTATCCAACAGATGCAGCCGACAATTCTAATGCAGCGGAGTTAAGATAGCTCCAGCTTCTTAAATATGCATGTACACTAGTGTGTCCCAAAAAAAATATTTTTAAATTTTTTCAGGAGAGGTTTAGAAGTCGCTCAAGTCGAATTTTTGCCAAAAATCGGGTTTGCCGGTCTTTTTTTGAGTTTTCTTTATAACTTTGTCAAAAACAAAGATTTTCTTCACTTTTGAGGGTATCTAAAACGTATCGGCTAGTTTTTTTACACAAAAATACTAATACTGTGAAAAACCAATTTTCGATTAATATAAATAAAATTTTTGAACTATTCGTTAATCGAAAATAAGTAATTTTGAATTATTCGGACAGCTAATCGCCCAAAATTAATCGATTAATCAAACAACGGTTAATCGTTTGAATACCCAAATGTAAGTGTTATCCTTATCTTTTATTAAGGGCCAGCTTGAAGACATGCAACCAAGAGACGACTATAAAGAATTGCTTTATCTGAGTCTTATCTCTTTGGGTAATACATCTAAGCCCTAACCAACAGCAAAAGCTTCAGGAGCTTTTAATCAGGCTCGCTGGATGAAGAAATTATATATTCTTAAAAAATACGTTTTTGTTGAAACCAGCTGCAGTCTTGCATGGACAGTTTAAAAATTGACGCCTTGCTAGAATTTGGTTCATTTATTTCAGGAATAAATATCAAAAATTAGTTCATTTTAATGCCCTTGACCACAATAGTGGTCTAAAACTATCGATAGTATGCGTTAGTTTTTTAAACACCATTTAATATTAATATGTATATTCAATTAAAAATTGTTTTGCTGACGCTGTAACTGACCAAACATAAAATGTTCACTAGAGCCAAAAAACCTGTATGAAAGAAAGTAGAAAAAAATTCATATCACAAAAACTATACAACTTAGGGCCATTATTACAACTTGCCAATAGTTAAAAGTAGGATTTTGTCGGACCGATAAATAGCTTTGCATTATAAAACCATCATTTATTATGTTTTCATCTATTAAATATTAATATTATTGAAAATAACAGCAATAAAAAATGGTAGTTGTAATAATGCAAAGCTATTTATCTGTCCAACAAAATCCGACTTTTAACTATTGGCAAGTTGTAATAATGGCCCTATTGGCAAGTTGTAATAATGGCCCTTAGGAACATGATTTTAAAAACGTATTCTTATTTTTTTTTCTCTTTATATATTGGCTGTAAACATTTCCTCGATTTTTTTTGCGTAAGTGATTTTTTTTTTCATCATACAAATACAGGACCAGGACCAATCGACGCAGTATTTTTTTCTGACAAAAATGATGCAATAAAACGTATTTTCGATTTTTTGTCAGTTACAGCGTTCTTTAATTCTTGCGACGATATATATAAAAAAATGCTGGAACTTCAAACAAATACTTAAATATTAAAAGAAAAAAAATGTCACGATAGAAGAACAGTCCAGTTACTAGCCTAACAAGGCTATTTCTCATTGCATTAAAGAAGAAATGGCCAAAAGCCAAAACCAGTGTTTGATTTCTCAAATTGAATAAAGTGCATTTCAGTGAGGTTGTTTTGCGGTTTGATCGTTCGAAAAAAAGCTATATGTAGGGTATGGTCTAAGCTCTCAACATTGTGTCGTAAATCTTCCTTACCGTAGTTTTCCAAAAAGCAACATGCAGCCATGGTCTAAAAATCGAAATCTAATTCAAGTGAATGGCACTAATTTTAAAAATGATCCTGTTTTAAAAATTCGTAAAAATATTTCCTTCTATAAACTCGATACTTTCAGTACTACTAATCTCATTTAATTTATTCAATACAAGTCTTAAAATATTTTATTCAAGAAGCTGGGAACATTTAAAGTACAGCCGCGAATAACGTTTTAAGTTACAAAAATTATTATTTACAAGAGCAAAAAACTTTTTTTTTCCATTTATTTCTTAATTTTTATTTAAGATTATGAGAAATCATGATACTAAAAACTTTAACGCAAAATATCAAGAAATTTGAATATTAAATTACATGCAAATTTACAGTTTATAATATTTTTGGTGGAAAAACTTTTTAAAACGTAACAATTTATCATAAAACAATAATTTTCAGAACCAAAATAAACAAAGCTAAATAAAACGTTTGATTTTAATTTGATTGTTGGGTGTTATGTCCCATTGTGTATTGTAACAATCTGGCCACATTGTGAATAATGTCAAATTGTCACATTCCTTTTCTTTTAGTTAGTTCGTAAGTAATACTGAAATAAAGAGATGTAAATTATACAACGCGTGTTTTCATTTACATGTAAACGGACAGAACAAAGTGGCGACGAGAAAAACAAATTAATTCAAATAATAATAAATAAAAAAGCGTACACCACCATGGATAATGACCAATTTAAACAATTGTTGGAAGTTTTCACTGTTTCTCAACGTGAGTTGCTGCGACAAGTAAATGAAAAATGTACAATTCAACAGGCCCAACAACAACAACAGAATCAGCCGCCATTACAAGTGCAGCTACCGCCATTTGAGAATTTCGATGAAACCAAGGAAAATTTTAAATTGTATAAGCAAAGATTCGAAAATTACTTGAAAATGAAGGGTACATTAACAAATAGAATCTTGTGTCAGCAAATGTTTTTAAATTCTATTGGAGCTGCACATTTTAGGTTATTAGTATCATTGGTAGCACCCAAGAATATTACAAATGTGTCATACGATGAGTTGGTAAAAAAACTAGAAACACATTTGTGCCCCAGGAAAAATATATTGGTCATTCAGCATCGTTTTCTATCAACGTATCAAAGTGAAGAACAATCGGTTGCTAGTTATGTGGCACATCTCCGGCGTGATATAAATGATTGTGAGTTTATTTCGGCATGCGAATGTCATGCTGACATCTCTAACATCTTCCTGCGTGCACAATTCATTCGAGGAATCACAGATAACAGTATTCGGGAGCAACTCCTTCAATCTGAGGAGTCTGATTTTGAAAAAATTGTGCAAAAGGCATTATCGTTGGAAGCGTCCAAGGTTGATAGCCGTGAACTTAATTTAAAGCAACCAATCAACATAAATGATGTTAACAAATTACACCCAAAGCCTACCGGCTCAAACAACCGTAGGAATCGTTCAAGACATCGGTCGTCGTCAAGACCACGTTTACGTTCAAAATCAAAAATAAATTTTAGCCAACTGGGGATTGAAAATGTATGCATAAGATGTGGAAGAGATAATCATAAGGCAAACGAGTGCCGTACCAACCGCCATAACCTCAAATGCAGATCGTGTGGTAAAACAGGTCATGTTCAACAGGTATGTCTCAAAACGTTAATGAATTCAACTAACAAAAATTCGATGTACGGAAATAATGATCATGATGATGAAGTTCACCAGATGTATGGAATAAATCAGATTGTCGACATTTATAACAGTCAGCAGTACACTGAACAAAATGATGTTGCAAAATATTACGTAACTGTTCAGATAAATGAACGTCCGCAAAAGTTTGAAGTAGATTCCGGCGTAGGGTTTACATTGATTCCCAGAAATGAATTCGAGCAGCTTAATATAAATACACAACTTCAACCTTCGTCTATCGCTTTTCGATCGTACACCAAAAATATCGTAATTCCGGATGGTAAAGTAAAAGTAGAAGTAAAATACAGCAATCGTATTTCAATGGAAGAAATGTATGTAGTACCCGATGACTACGACGCTCTTCTAGGAAGAAGTTGGATAAGGCATTTAAATATCAATCTACAGCAAGTGGACAATACAAAAGTCAATAAAATAAACGTCAATAAAAAGTCTCATTTACTAACAATAGAAGATATAACTAACCATTTTCAAAAAGTTTTTACAGAAGCCGTGGGCTGTGTACCAAACTTCGAAGTTACGCTTCAACTTCGCGAAGACGCTAAACCAATTTTCTACAAAGAACGGGAAGTTCCATACGCACTGCGTGATCGTGTTGAAAGAGAGCTAAACGATTTGGAAGCAGCTGGAATTATTTCTAAAGTTGAAAGGAGTGACTGGGGATCGCCGCTGGTTATTATCCCCAAGGCTGACGGTGGAATACGGCTCTGTGTAGATTACAAGATTGGGGTAAATAAACAACTAGTGTCAGCAAACTACCCAATACGCCGTATTGACGAAATTTTAAACAGCCTCAAAGGATCGAAATATTTCTGCCGGCTTGACCTTTACAAAGCTTATTTACATCTGCGGGTGAGTCAAGAATCTAGCAATATTCAAACGATATCAACTCATAGGGGCACGTACAAAGTAAATAGACTTTCATTTGGAATAAAAACAGCCCCTTCAGAGTTCAACCGTATTATCGAACAAATTTTAGCTGGTTTAAAGAACACCATGTCGTATTTCGATGATATCATCGTACATGGAGCAACAGAAGAAGAATGCAGAAACAACTTAATCTTATGCTTACAGCGGTTAAATGAACACGATTTACATCTTAATAAGGGTAAATGTTTATTTTTTCAAACGCAGATCGAATATTTAGGGCACGTAATTCAATTCAATAAAATTTCGAAGTCACCCGCCAAAATTCAGGCAATAGTCAACATTCCACGTCCAGCTACAGTAGACGATGTTAGAAGGTTTTTGGGAATGATAACATATTATTCCCGATTCATTCCGAAATTATCAACTATCACTTTTCCATTACGTCAATTACTTCAAAAAAATAGAAAATTTCATTGGTCTTCTGGTTGTGAGTCGTCGTTTTTAAAACTCAAAGGTATTATCTCAAGCGATCAAGTCTTAGTGCCTTTTGATCCTGAACTTCCGGTAATGGTGGCATGCGATGCAAGTCCCACAGGTATTGCTGGGGTGCTTTCACACACGGTGAACGGCGTAGAATGTCCTGTGGCGTTTGCATCTAGATCATTGACATCTGCAGAGAGAAATTATAGTCAGCTAGATCGGGAGGCATTGGCAATCATATTTACCATAAATCATTTTTTTATGTACCTGTACGGTAGGAAATTTCAACTCATGACTGATAATCGTCCACTAACGCGTATTTTTCATCAGAATAATAAAATGCCAGCAATCACATCAGCTAGGTTGCTTCGTTATGCCGAATTTCTATCGAGTTTCGATTACGAAATAAAATACAAAAAAGGATCGGAGCATATTAATGTCGACTGTCTATCACGAGCAACTAAGATGTTAGAAAATCCGTCTACAGATAAAGTAATAAATGAAGAAGTAAATGACTTGTACTCGGTATCGGTTTTCGAGATTTCAAATGAATACGTAAATGCTGAAATTTTAGCTTCTGAAACCGCCAAAGATCCAGATCTTGCAAAAATTATGTGGAATTTACAGAACACTGGTGAATGTGAAGGAAGTTTTAACCTTAACAATGGCATAATCTTTAGGGGTCAGCGAGTTTTAATTCCAAAAATTTTACAATCGCGAATTCTACAAGAGCTTCACCATACCCATCCTGGCATTACAAGAATGAAGCAACTCGCCAGAAGATATTGCTATTGGAAGGGTATCGACCGCGATATAGAGAAAATGGTTAGGTCATGCGAAGCATGTGTGCAAGTGCAAAATAAACCTCCAAAAGCGCCGCTGCATCAATGGGAGGAGCCAGCCGAGAACTGGGAACGTATACACATCGACTATGCAGGTCCTTTTCAGGACAACTTTTTCTTAATTGTCGTTGATGCAAAATCTAGATGGGCAGAAATTCGAATCATACGGGACGCGCCAACAACACAGACTTCAATAAATCTTCTTGCTGATATTTTTGCCACACACGGATTTCCTTCAATTATGGTATCCGATAATGCGACAATATTTACTAGCGATCAATTTAAAACATATTGCAATAAAAACGGAATTTTTCAAAAACTGATAGCGCCTGGTCACCCTAGTACAAATGGGTTGGCTGAACGTAACGTGCAAACGCTTAAGCGTAAACTAAAGTCAATGGCGTTAGAACCAGGGTCTATACACCAAAAAGTTAATGAAATAATGCAAAGGTACCGCGCAACCCCCCTTAACTCTGGGAAAAGTCCAGCGGAATTGTATTTCAACAGGTGTATTCGAATCCGATTAGATGCACTAAAACCGTCTATCAAGCTTAAACCTACAAAACCCATTCCAGGGGTGCGGAGAATCAGCGTGGGAGAAAGGGTGCAGGTACTTCATACTAAAAATAACAAAACGGTATGGAAGACTGGCTGTGTCCTTCGTAAGTTTGGAGAACTGCATTATCTCATAAAACTCGACGATGGTTACATCTTAAAGCGACATATCGACCAACTTAGATCCACCAGGGTTCAGCAGCGTAAAGTTCATTTTTCTCCAGATACTAAAAGTAACACGGCTAATCAACAACGCATCGATTACAGTCAACAATTTTTCGACCCAGTAATAATGAGTCAGAATCAACAAGAGACGGGAGTCCAAGCGGCTGAAGTACCGAATGTTCAAGAGCCTCAGGGCAGTCAGGAGCAAGTAATTCGGAGATCTGGGCGTACACGTAAGAAACCAACGTACTTAGATGACTACATGTCGGAGTAAGAATGTTTCAAATTAAAATTTCAACTTTTCTCATGTACACTTACAATATGTAGTTAATGGTGTAGTTAAACCTAATCATAAACTAAAGTTAGCAATTCCAATTAAGCGTGGGAGATTGTTATGTCCCATTGTGTATTGTAACAATCTGGCCACATTGTGAATAATGTCAAATTGTCACATTCCTTTTCTTTTAGTTAGTTCGTAAGTAATACTGAAATAAAGAGATGTAAATTATACAACGCGTGTTTTCATTTACATGTAAACGGACAGAACATTGGGTATGAGTAATAATATCATAAATTGGATACAAAACTGAAAACCAGTATAGATTAGGAATGGGAAGAGCAAATTCACAATTACTTGTGACTTGAAAAGTTGTCAAGTCAGATGCAAAAAACATGTCGTGCGCATGTAGCTTAAAAAGAGACGAGTGTAAAATGTTGCCGGATTACACACTCAAATGTCCACCTGTGTTTAGGGATGCAAACGATACATCGATGTATAGAAAACATAAACATCGATGTTAACATATTTGGTCGGGGAAAACCAGATTTCCTTATCTTAAAGATATTTCAACATACATACAACAAAAAGTTGTTAGGAAAGCTTTGTTGTAAACGCATTTGAAGAGGCTTCAAAGGATATTGATAATGACGTTGATGTGTCAATTGATGCGAAAGCACTATCGTCAATAGTTCTAAAAGCTTTGACAAATTTAAGTCTTGACCTAAAAAATTGATTAGTCTGGGATCACACTATGAAAGTTTTATTTCAGAAAGTCTGAGTTTATGGGTGAGAGGGGAAAAAGGAACAGCATATTCTCTTCCCCTCTCACCAGTAAACTCAGACTTTCTAAAAGAAAAGTTTCATAGTGCGAACCCAGACTTAGGAAATGGAACAGATGGGTGTCTTCTGATGTCAGCAGAAAATGGAGCTGTTAAAAAATTCTGGACAAATGCAAAACAAACGCCTTGCTATTCCCATAAATCAAACAACTCAATTTTAAAAAGCAATAAAGTGCCATTAATACAATAAGTTGTATCATTTGTTAAAGAAACGACAAATTTTTTAAAATATAATCATCCCAAGCGAAACGCAGTTTTTGCAAAGTATTTGGGAGCCAAACTCTCTACATTATGCGAGACAAGATGGTTGGAGCGTCACGACTCAATTTTACACTTTGCAACAAGTGTACATCATATAGTAGAAGCTTTGGAAAAAATATCTGAGTGGAAAGGTAGAGATACTTCATCAAAAGCCTTATATTAAGGAACTCGCTTAGTACTTTTGAATTCATTTACGGAATAAGCATATTAAGTGTGATACTAATTGTATCACAGCCGCTTAGAATCATTTTACAAAAGCACGATATAGATCTTTAAAAATAATCAAGCCTTATCAAAACTTAAATCATGTGCCTTGAAGAGAAAAGAAATAAAGCCGAAGAACTATTCAAAGCGATTTTTAAAAAAGTTAAAGTAATCGGCGTTTAAATCGAGGTTCCAATCACATTCAAAATGTTGAAAATTACTACCGAGTTCACAGAAAAAATTATTTTTCGAATTCAAACAAAAAATTTGTAGTATCAAAACATTTTTTGTCTGAAATCGGTCCTACAAACAAATTCGCATATTCAAACAATTTATTTGCATTTTGTTTACTAAAAAAAAACACTGATTTTTTCAAATAAATAATTTACAGAATCAAACAAAAAGTTTACTGAAATTCATATAAATTTCAAACAAATAATTTTGCTGAATCAAACAAAAAATTTTTGCACAAGCAATGACGCGCACCCAAGCTATCACTGAAGGAGATGATGAAGGCAGAAGCAGAGCGGCGGCTGGCTTTAAGACACATGTTTTGTTGGAATAATTTTTGAACGAAGTCTTGTTTATACACACAATGTTTTTCTTCATCACTCACTGTTGCTCTATTATTTCCTTGGCTAAAGAAGAAGAAATGTAACAAACAACGGCAGCAGACCGAATCGATATGTTTTTCGTCATCATTTTATTTTTGTATTTGATGTAGGTATTTAAGTAAACAGTTTTCAAAAATTGAATACGGGATTTTGTTTTTCATTCTTTTTTTTCCAACTTTGAAACCAACCAAAAATTTATTTTGTTTCTTATAATGTTTTTGTTGTTTCTGTTGTTTAAAAAAGAATGAAACCTTTTTTTTACCTGTTATTTTTTTTGTTTTTTGACTAATAGCCTCGTCGCGCTATTTTATCATCTTTCTTCTTGTTGTACTTTTTTAAAGCGTCCAAAAATAAACTGTATGTGTTTTGTGTTGTTGTTCTTATATTTCACATAAAGAAGTGTTGCTTACGATCAAATAAAAAATGCAAAAAACGACAACATTAAAGAGCGTTAAATTTTTCATACAAAATTATGAAAAATTGAAACCAATAGCGCGTATATTATATTATTGAAAAGTTGTCAACATATTTGTTGGTTAAATAAAAATCAAACAAAAATATTAATTGAATCAGTAAAAAAATTTGTAGAAATTAAAAAAAATTTCAAACAATCGTTTGTTTGAAAATAATTCGGCAATAATTTTTTCTGTGTTGTAGGTTACATTCATCTTATTGAATTTATTTTAGAAGATCTCAAAACAAGTTTCCCAATACATATCCTAAATGTATTCAACATACCTAAACTTATACTTCAAAGTGTAATCAAGTCAAATACAGATGCAAAACTTTAAAAAAAAGAGATAGATAAACACCCACTAACATCTAAACTTGAGTCTGAACTGTTGCATTGGCAACAAACGTAGAAAATATCTGAAAATCTATCAGATAACGTTGTAGATGCTTTAATAAACTGTGATGAAGATATCTACCGATCTCTAAGAAAAATATTTAAAATTTTCGTTTCAATGCTCGCCAGCAGGGCAAGTTTAAAATGGCACGAAAAATGGTTAAAAATGGATGGCAAAATGGCACGAAAAAGTATAAAAAATGGAACGAAAAATGGCAAAAATAAACATGATATTTAAGAAACATTTATTTTATTAAGTTTTTATTGTAAGTACAATAATATGTTTCTTCAAATTGTCAAAAAAAAAAATACTGGGGAGCAAAACGCAAGAATTTGGAAGTTGTTTTTTTTATACACTTTTAATCTAATTTTTGTTATAAAATTCTGTTTAATAAAGAAATATTTTTATAATATATGTCATTAAATTTTTTTATCAGGGAAATCTTATTAAAAAACGACGTTTTAAATTCTTGCGTTTTGCGTCTTCGATTTCTAGAACACCCCTGATAATCTCCTGTTATCACATAAAACAGTTCTTTAAATGAAAAACACTCTTCCAACATCGCAAGATGTAACTGGAGCATATTTGAACACTAAAAGTTCAGATGGAGAGGGGTTGTCAATAAATTCATCCGTCTCACTTTCATTAAAACAAATGCCAAGCCATATAGATTTTTCAGGAGTATTAAATAATTTACCACATGTATTACGATCTAAAACGTTTTTAAAACTTTTCAACAAAATCTTTTTTACTGACATCTTGTATTATTTTCCTTAGCATTGTCAATTAAGCCAAAGCTTTCATTCATAGAAATCCCTTTCGTTTGTAACTTCAAGAGTCTTGAGCAGATGCATTCAAAGTACTTTTTACGTCCGATTTTTGCATTATTCAGTTAGCATTTCTAATAGATGCCTCATTTTGGCTAAGCTTATTTACATTTTTTTTTCTTAGTTGCAAAAAGGTATTCTTTGGCAAGCTGGACCAAAAATTGTTTTTAAAAAAATAATTGAAGGAATGGCAAAAATGGATGGCATATGCCAAAACTTGCCCTCCTCGTCAGTAATGCTACGAGGGAGAGGTCAATTCCTACCCGTCGTCTAGTAAGAACATGGCTCAGATCAACAATTACAGAAGAAAGACTGTACTATCTAAATTTGCCTCAAAAGGAAATCATAAATTGTTTATTAAAAAAAAATTAATTTATATTGAACTGATCTTATATTTCATTTAACCCTATTGTTGAGTTTTTTTAATATAATATACACATATTAATTTTAATAAACTTTTAAAAACAAATTTTTTACTTTTTTGTATCAAAAACAATGTCCCCCCCAAGACTCAAGCTGGATCCGCGCCTGGTGTCCACGGACATTATTTACAAACAAACTAAAAATAGAAATCGGAGCTGAAAGAGTCCATTCTTTGAAAAAGTGAAGAATTAATTACAAAATTTAGAATAAGTATTTCTAAAAAGGTATAACAATTATTATTAGTTTTAACGGTGATTTATAATTCAAGTGTGTAAAATTACTATTATTTTAGTCTAATGTATTTAATTAATACATACACAGAAAAAATACGACACATCAATCGTCTTATATTTTTTTTGTTCATTATTTATTTATTGAATCTTCATATATTAAATATGAACTAACAATAATTATTCAAATCTTATCCTAATACTTTATTTTATGTCCTGCCAGTGCCAGACAAAATTTCGTCATAACGGTTTACCGTCACATATGTGGGTGTTTATCGCACTTCTGATTCGGTGAGTGCTGCAGTGTCTCTTCATCTTAAGCGAGTGTGGCCGCCGTGATTTAAAATATTCCGAGCTAGTAGATTTGGGTGTTGTTCAAGCCTTTTCAAATATTTTACTGCATATTTTGTAATCATAGTTTTTACTAATGGCACATTGAGGTCCTTATGAATGTTTTTAACGTACCAGGGAGCGGCTGTGATTATTCGAAGAAGTTTATTTTGACGCCTTTGAATTTTTTCGATATTAGAGGCCGAGGCAGTGCCCCATAGTTGAATACCGTAGCGCCAGATATGCTTTAAGATAGAGTTGTAAAGTAGAAGCTTGCAATCGAGACAAAGGACAGAGTTTCTTCCAATAAGCCGATGAATTTGAATGGCTTTTAGTTTCATTTGAGTTAATTTTGCCTCTTTATGGCATTTCAACGTTAATCGCCGATCCAGATGTATACCGAGATTTTTTACATGCGAATGTTGAGGAATTATTTGATTATTAATTGTAATAGGGGGGCAAGATTCCCGGCGCAAGGTGAATGTTATATGTACGCATTTTAGCTCATTTACCACTATCCTCCATTGTCTTAGCCATTTCTAGTTGAGATATATGATCCTGTAAATAACGAGATGCTTCATAACTGTTTTCGTGGACGCTTAAAAAAGCTGTATCGTCTGCAAATGTTGAAGTTTGTGTGTAGTTTGTCGTTGACATGTCCGAAGTATAAAATTAGTATAATAGAGGCCCCAGGATGCTGCCTTGTGGGACTCTAGCGCCAATTGGCTGAGGTGAGCTTAAGAAATTTCCTTCTTTAATCACAAATTGACGACCGACTAAGTAGGTTTCTAGCAACTTTTGTGTGTTTGCTGGTGAATTTTTCTTCAATTTATATAACAAGCCTTCATGCCAGACTTTATCAAAAGCTTGAGAAACATCGATGAAGAGAGCGGAACAATATTTTCTCTCTTCAAAGGCTTTACTTATGGCGTTAACTATTCGATGGGTGCTGTGTTATTTTCTAAAGCCGAATTGATGTTTAGGTATACACCCATTGCCACTTAAAATTGGGGTTAATTTTGATGCTAAGAGCTTCTCAAACAGCTTTGATATATTAGATAATAAGCTTATAGGCCTATATGACTCAACTTTTGTGGGATCTGTTCCTGGCTTTGGTATCATCATAACTTAGAAGACCTTCCATTCTTGAGGGTAGTATTCAAGGCGTAAAAAAGCATTAAAAATTAAAAGAATAATTTTCTTTGCTATGCTGGGTAGCTCCAAAAGCATTTTGTTGCTGATCTTATTAAAACCAGTTGCTTTCTTGGGGTTTAAATCACAAATAGCCTTTTCGACCTCTCTTAACTGAAATCTTAGGGGAACAGCTGCCCTAGCAGCAACAGATGGTAACTCTACTGCAATATCGTGAGATATATTTGGGGTAAAAACGTTTTTCAAATGAATAACAAACATATTTCCTTTTTCAATAACATTTCTTGCCCAACTTTCATTCAAGTTTCTTAATGGTGGCTTAGAGACAACTGGCGTTTTGAGATTTTAGCTGCACGCCATAATGAGTAGTCTGATTGTGGAGTTGCATCAAGTTCCTTAAGATATTTTTCAAGAGAAGCTGTTTTCTGTGTATGCAGTAGCCTTTTTGTACACTCTTTTAGTAATTTCTTAAGTTGAGGGGATCTGTGTAATTGCCACTCTCTTCGAGCTCTCCTTTTTTCAGACAAAAGGCGCTCGATATCCGTGGAAAATATTTTAATATTTTTTGTTTTTTGGGGGGCAGTACTGGAATGTTCAACAGCTAGTTTCAGAAAACTGTCAAAATTAACAACAGAGCGATCTACATTCTCCGCTGTAGTAAGCGGAATATTTTAACCAATTAATTTGTGTTACTGACGTCGCAAAATAACCAGTCGGAGATACAATTCTATTGGCGTTCATTATAGTAACAGCTGTAGGTGTGTAGTCGGAAGATAATTCTAAGGAAGCTTCAACATGGATCGTTTCTATGGGGATGTTGTTATCCACACTGGAATCAAACACATCGGGAATTTTTTGCTATCAGTAGGCCAATATGTTGGTTGTCCGCTCGTTACCACATTAAAATCCATTTTAGAAATAGTATTAAATAGTACACGACCCTTTGGTGTTATAAGTCGTGACCCCCAGAAGGTATGTTTTGCGTTATAATCGCCATCGGCCAGGAAACAGGGTCCTAATGATTTAAAATATTTATAATATTGGCTTTCTGATATTTAAAATCTAGGCGGGAGGCAGGGTGCTTGGTATCATAAAGTGTATAACCATTGATTTTGAACGTGCTTCGTGAGGTCAAATGAGTTTCAGAAACCATCATGACATCAATTTGTTTATTTTTAAGAAAGTATTCTAATTCATTTTTATGTTGACGGATGCCGTTTGCGTTCCAAAAACAAACTTTAAACAGTTCATGGCTTGTTTAGTACAGCTTGCAATAACATCGATTGCATTCTAAAAATTTCCTGCATCATATTACCCATTGTGTTCGTTAAATTATTTACTGTTTGCACAAATGTTTCCAGGGTTTTTTCTGTATTGTTATTGAATTGAATCATATTGAATACCAAATTCGTCAATACAATTATTTTTTAATTGAAAAGGCACCAACAAACTAATTTGTAAATATAAAAAATATTTTTGTTAATTCAAATTGTTGATATTCAACAAATATTTTTAACAACGATGTTGTAATATTGAGTAAAGTTTTTGTTAACAATTGTATTAAAATTTTAATTACGAATTTGTCTTATTAATAAAATATTTTGTTGAGAACTAGCTTATTACCTTTTGAACGAATGAAATGCATCTAAATTATTTCTTTAATTCATTTTTATTGTAATATGTATAAATTAAAAACTACATCACAAACACCATTAATATTTATTTCAGCATACTTGTTCAGACGTAGAACTGGATGCGCAATAATGTTCATCTTAATAAAAGGGAATCTTGCCACAATTATAGACTTGTATTTGAAAACTAAAATAGGCTCGAGGTCATAGGGTTTTTTAATAAATGTTTTTTTTTTTTTTATTTTATTTATTTAAATTACTCCAATATTTCGATATTCATTGAATATCAGAATATCATCAGGGATAGTTAATTTTGTAATAAAAAATATATCACACAAAAAATTTTTTCTTATTAGCTATGTAGTGTTTACTACCATCGTACAATACAGTACAATCATGACGATGGTAGTAAACACTACATAACTAATAAGAAAAAATTTTTTGTGTGATATATTTTTTATTACAAAATTAACTACCCCTGATGATGATAAGAAAAATAAGAAAAAATTTTTTGTGTGATATATTTTTTATTACTAAATTAACTATCCCTAATGATGATATTCAATGAATATCGAAATATTGGAGTAATTTAAATAAATAAAATAAAAAAAAAAAAAAACATTTATTAAAAAACCCTATGACCTCGAGCTTGATTATTTATTTCTATTGAGATTCCATTAAGAAAAGGTCGAATTAAAAAACCAACTTTTATAACAAAACTTTGGAAAACTTTAAAAATTTTTATTAATTACTTAATAACTCTTGTTATTTTTTTCTGTGTACTAATAAACTTGACCCTTTTTTACTTTAAAATACCCCCTTTTTTCTTAAATCCCTTTTTTATGACACTTTTTCGAAATTTTCAACGGCAACCCTGGATGAGACTAATAAGTGTTATGAGATTAAATCCCTCATTTTGTAATTTTACTCTCAGAGTGGCACTACCAACGGAAAGTTTAATCTATTTATTACTTGATTTAAGAATTGTATACTTATTTCAAGAAATTCCGTGATTGATTTTCAAAAGTAATCCCATTTAGTATTGTTTTGAGTACGTTTTAGTGTTTTTCGTACTTGAATTTTTGAGTACGACTCGTACTTAAAGTAATCATAAAAAACTTGATTTATCCCGAGTGTTTTTCTTTTTGTGTAAGTGTTATCGAAACAGATACAGCAGAAATCTATCTGTTACTACCAGCGTTACCGTTATGCGACAAAAGTAGAATTTTGCCCCTTTTTTGACTGCATTGCCACTTTCTTTTCACCTTTGTTTTAAATCCCCCCTTTTTATAATTTTGTATATTTGTGTGCCCCTTTTTGATCTGAATTTTTTATATTGGTCATCAATGAACGAGGATGAGCATTCATACTTTTATATGTTCGTATGTTTTTACTTTACCACAAAGTAGTGCATCATCTAAATGGATTTTTTTCTAAATTATCATTATAAGACAGCAAAATGTCCAATAGACTGAAAGTTGATACCTGGCAGTTAATGTTGAACTTAAGAACTTATTAATAAATATAGATGTATGTTTTTACATTCCAAAAAAATAGATACATATACATAAAACAACTTAAGAAACAACATAATACTGCAATGCATAAACTATTTGATCTGTTCCCAATATTATCCTCCTAAGAATTAAACGTTCAGTTCAATTAAAACTTTTATATGCTTATTCCTTAATGTTTTTATACCCACAACACAATAGTGGAGAGGGTACTATGCATTTGTGCTGATGTGTGTGACACCTTAAAATATTAAAGTATACCGATCGACTCAGAATCACTTTCTGAGTTGATTTAACCATGTCCGTCCGGCTGGCTGGCTGTTAATGTAACCTTGTGCGCAAAGTACAGGTCGCAATTTTCGAGATAATTTAATCAAATTTGGCACATAGATTCCTATTGGCACAAGGACCAAGGCTATTGAAAATGAGCCAAATCTTAGTACCACGAGGGGAGATAGGGGGCAATTTCTGTCCCTCAGAAACTATCGAACCGATTTTAATGAAATTTAAAATGTAGATAGATCCATATTAGTACAGACACATAAGCTATGCATTAGAGGTCTGCAAGAATAAATAAAAAGTAATTTCTACACACTCATTTGTTTTTTAACTACAATGTGTCGAGCACCTAATAAAAACGAAACAAATAAAAGAATAACCAAAGACAAAACAAACAAAAATTCATTCAATTCAGACAACTCAAGTCAAATGAGTTGAATATTCTAATATAATTTGAATGTGAAATATCTGTACCTACACATTATGTAACTACGTGTAAGCTTAGTTCTTATAAATAAAAAAAGCCACAAGCTTACACACATTTTATGTCAAGGTTTTCAAATAAATGTATGCACATTCAATAATTAAAAAATTATTTGAATATTTTTTGTAAACTTGCTCTCTCTAACGGGTGATTCCAATGTTTTGTTATTTATGAATGACTCTCAAATTCATTTACAGTAAACAAGTTTTTTATTCATTTCATTCATTCTTATTTTTGTATATGGTCTACTCTCTTCTTATATTTTTAAATGTTTTATAATTGAATAAAAGTTGTGCACTTTTAGTAAAGGCAAACAAGTGAGTTATTCAAAGCAGACCTCCACTATGCATTTAAAAAAATAGGACCACGAGGGGAGATGGAGGGCAGTATTTGTCTCTCAAAAGCTACACAGTGAAAACAGATTCGTGAATACAACCGAATTTGTCGTCAATCGAATTTCGTCGGTTGCATGTACTATCATACAATTCGGTTACAATTACTGAAAATTTCGTTGCTTAGCAATATTTTTGATGGCAACATTTGAATTTTAGTACACTATCAGTTATAACAACAGATATTTTTAGTTGTTAGTATGATTTTTAGAAAACAAGACCATGCTTATACCCGAATAATTGTTATATATAACTGAATTAACACATAATTGGTGTTCATAACAAAAGATTTTATTGACTTAATCAATATATTTTTTCCACAGTTTGCATAAACCATTTTCACGATTTATAAGATAGAAAATCAAAATAATTCCAAAAACCTCAATTTCTTTTGTATATTTATTAAGATATTTTTGTATCGTTTATACATTCACCCTTATCGAGTTTGGCGAGTTTAAAATACGCCTGCGATTGTTTGGTTATGTATTAAAGAGAACGTGAACTTACTTCCTTAAATCTATTACCAAACAGTCGGAGGCATACTTAAAACTTGTCAACCACGATAAGGGTGATTATTAATGTAATATTATAAAACACATACATACATTATTTACCCGACCAACTCAGACAATGTTGAGAACATCGTGGACCTACTCCCTTAAACGAAAAGAATTGCTAGCGAACCTAAAAGAGTTCCAATTAGACAAAGCATGCAGGGTTAAATAACTGAGAAAGAAGTGGGCTACATAATGGGCTTAAAACACAGATTTTTTAGAAATCCTAACGAAGCAGGAAGCAATAGGTGGCCTATGTAGTGGTAAAATCACCGGTAGAGGAGGACTAACCCCTCGATATCATCTACAGCCACAGAGTCCAAAATGGATTTGATGGATAAGCTCAAAAGGTGAAATTTATGCTTTTGCGGGACTAGTGAACCATTGGAGTCTATTGAGCGCGCTGAAGAGTTAGCCCATGTACGATGTTGATCTGAAACTTATTTGATTAAATGTCTTAAAAATTTATTTTTTACTTTTGACAGAAAATTTAGTTTATAATTAGTTTAGTACTCACAATAAACTATTGGGACACATACCTTTTTTTTGGTTGTGAATACAAAATAATTATATTTTCATTTGTTGTACTCGAATTGAAACTACACTGATAGAAACGGCGTCATAACGCTGATGTATTTTGACATCAGTACTATGACAAGTGTCTTCGTTTTTGACCCCATGACACTTTTCATCATTGTGATGTCAACCATAACATCACTTGGCCAAAGTGTCATCAGGGTCAAAATGAAATTATGTCATCAATGGGATGACACATCGGCATCAGTGCGATGACGAAGTAACATCGAAGAAAGGACACATTAGCATCAATTTAATGACAGTTTGTCATCAAGTCAAAGTCATTGGAATTGATTTAAGTGAAAGTTAGAGAATATTATTATTTACTTACCCGTTGCATATGTTTGTTTCACGTTTGTTGAATTACGACCTTTGTTTACAACAGAACTCTTAATAATAAGACACCAGCACCATGCCCCATATGGTTTTCGTAATCATTATACTTAAAAAACTTGTTGTATTTAACCAAATAATTTAGAAAAATAGATTATAGGAATTTTTGCTTCTTTTAATACATTGTTATCATGCAAATAATGTTAATAATACACAAAATGTGGCATCGAATTGATGTCACAATAGACATAAAATAGATGACACGTAAAAAATTACAAAATTGTTCGAGGACGTTAGTCATAGGATTGATGTTACTTTTTGCATCATTCATGCCATTTGTAGTAACATTGATGTCACAATTTCGATGTTAGGGCATCATCAATATAAAGATGCATTTTTCTATCATTGTATACTAGCAATCGATAATTAGCTGCAATAAATTAATTAACATTTATATTACAAAATTTATTGACGAAAGCAAATTATTAATTGCAAAGACCAATACTCAGTATTGCCCTGTATTAAATTCGGTTGTGGTTCTAACCATTTGTACTAATTTTTAGAATTTAGTTAGCAATCATATCTAATAAAAGAATTGAAGGAATCATATTTCAGTTAGAATAACGTTTAAATAAACAAGTGAATTAAAAATCAGTTTGAACTATGCATTTTTAATAGTTGCAATAATAAATTATGTTACTTGATCCAAATTTTATTACTGCAACCGTTTTCCAACCAATTTGTTTTCTGTGTGTATTAAACCGATTTTAATGAAATTTAAAACATATATATATCCCTATTCATATAGCCATGCACTCTCGAAAATTTGTTTTAAAAGACTGTGGTGTAGGGTATGGTCGGGCTTGACCGACTATACATTCTTACTTGTTTTTTTTTGTAATTTAATTGTTTTTTTTTTTTTTTGTTACAAATTTAAACCATATTAATTAGGTATGTTTTCTTTTTAACATTTCTGATTTCTTATTCGGATTAATCGGACAATTTTACATAAAGATTAGCTGTCAGATTCATTTGGTCACGACTTTGTTGAAAATTTGAGACACAGTGTTATTATTGATTAATTAAAACAAGAAATATTACTTTCTTCGGCTGTAATAATAAATAAACTAAATTTGGTCCACCTATCTCTCATGATACCAAAGTGCCAAAGCCCTTATTTTGGAAAGTATATTAATATATTGCTAAGTAAACTATTAACCGATTTTGGTAACTTTTACTATCCCACAAAGTTTAAATAGACTTAAAGTGAGTGAAAAAATTATGTGTATCGGGCATGTTCTGGAAATCGCAATCACGTGAAATTGAAATCGAACAAATTTTAATAACTCTCCCGTATTCAAAGTTTATTAAAATATTTCCTTTTATATACCTCATACTTTGAGGACCACTTTCCTCTACCTAAACTTCTTTTGATATAAGGAAAAGCTACCTAATTTTTTACAAAAATGCAATTGAAAATCATTATCGATTTCAATTTCCTGTAATTAAAATTTATCAGCATTTCTTTTAAAATAAATTTGATTAAAGAAGCAGTTTGTGTACGTATGTGGTTCTAAAAATAAAGATACAAGCAATTCAACACTTAACGCAAAAGTCTTCAAACTTTTCCATTTAAGTTTATTAATGAAGCAAATGCTAAATCGATAACCGCCGCACGTGGAATTGTTATCTTGACTTAAATACCAGTTTTTATAAATAAAAGTGGAAAAATGTAAGCTCTATACAATGAGGGGGGTTTTTGGTCCCATACAGATCCTTTATAAAGAAATTCGACTTATATGTGTACATTTATTATGTATTATTATACATAAGAAGAGGTATATTTTTTGTAACGTTAATGTTTTCAGTGAAAAAACCTTAATAAATTAATTTGCTTATTTTTAAAGTTTGTACCAGGCCTGCCAGACTTGGGGACTTCATGCCAGAAAAAGGGTTTGGGGATTTAAAAAAAAATTCGAGGATTTTTTTGGGGGATTTTACACATTTTTTTACAAGGACAAGGAAAAAGTACCTGGCAGCCCTGGTTGTTACTACTGATATAAATGAGAGACTAATACCGCATTTAGACTATGCAATTTACGCCGAGTTTTTTTTCTATTTTCTTTTAAAGTAGTTGCTACTTAACTCTTTTCACATTTACATTTAAATTTTTTCAATCATTTTTTCAACCTTTTCATCCCAGTTTTCTTCCGTACATCTCTTGCCAACAAACAAAAAGTTGCATGCGAGAGTTGCGGCGATAAGTGCATAATGTAAATATGGTCTAAGTGAAACTGATATTGTATGCAGTGTTGCCACCTCACGTGTAATTACACATTTTACGTGTAATATTTTGATTTATGTGTAGCCCATGTGTAATTGACTGCATGTGTAATTTAATATTTTAACGATTTTAAGCACTTAAAATCTTAAAAATTTAATTAAAAGAATGGAAGCGTTAAAAGAGCTGAACTAAAAATTTTTTTGCCAAAGAAGTTTGTGGATATCTCGAACAAATTTTTGAAATTCATACCTTTAATTAATTGTTGCATTTTGTTCATAGGTTATGCGACTTTACGTGAAAATAATAGGACTTGACACTTTTTTCTACCGTTTTGGATTTTTTATGAATTAAAAATAAAAAATTTAAATTTTTTGGGCAAAAAATATTTTTTTTCTTCATACATTTATTTATAACTGCGAAACTGTTGCTTATGTAGCGAAACGTTGTATGATTAAAGGAATTGCAATTCTTAGTTTTTTTAAATATTTTAATTTTTATTCGGACTAGTGGTTCTGAAGTTATGACAAACAAAAGAGCCTAAAACGATACTTACTAACTTTAAATTAATTTTTAAATTATTTATTGAGGTACCATGACCAAACGAATGATGCCGATGTTCATCTTTTTGGGTCAACTTTCATAAGCAATTATCAGAATTGAGTCCCGAAATCATGTGTTGTACTGTGTTAGATAAAATGCTCGTGCCACCTAAAACGGTAGCGTCGAAGGATTGCTGAACCTTCCAACATATTTGGAAGATTTACTTTATAATTTTAGATCTCGTTTTATTAGAAGTAATGCTCGGCAGATAAAACTTAAAACATTTTGAAAAATTTTGGCTTCATAGTAATTTGGAGGAAGACTCTTATTGGAAAAAGTTTTTGAAATAAAAAATTCCTGTGGAGACAGATCATTTCCTACTTTGCAAATAGCTATTTTTGTTTAAATCTTTTAAAAGTAAAATGAAAATATTATGTCTTTGCATTAAATATAGCAATGATTGTTGTAAACAAAAAGTAAATAAAGAGACTTTTGAAAAATATTTTTGTGTTGGATAAGTAAAAATATTAAAATGTTGCAGCAATAGAGGAACTAAATTAACATTCCGTTGAAAAAATGCGTCGACATCATTTGAGGGATGCATCAGATCCTTTATCATATCCAAATGAAATGTAAGTTACACATCGTCGCCTAAAATGCAAAAGGGCTTAACAAAAAAAAAAAATGGGAAATAAGAGTTTTTGATTTAGTTTTGTTCGCTTTATTAAACTTTATGTTCACAAACAGTGTTAGGTCAAAAACTGGCGACTTTTTTTAAAGAAATTCAAACGCCAATTTCGCCTTGTTGTTATTGATTTTGTAGTTTTTTGCTTCTCCTGTAAAATAAATAAAAAGTGTTGTTACGCCCTTTTGCATTTTAGGTGTCAATATTTATGTCTTTTTGTTTGCAAACAAAAATTCTATACGTAAGTATTATCGCTTTTAG
Organism: Pollenia labialis; assembly: GCA_949318255.1. NCBI lineage: Eukaryota > Metazoa > Arthropoda > Insecta > Diptera > Polleniidae > Pollenia > Pollenia labialis. The sequence continues at coordinate 175,176,557 of OX439140.1, read as the reverse complement.
CTTCACAAATTTTTAGTGGTTTATACAAAATAAAAAGATGGCAATAAGTTTTATGGTATATATGAGGGATTCATTCAATCGGCCTTTTGCTTTAATCGCTTAATCGCTCGATTAATTAATCGAGGTTTTGGTTTAATCGGCTATTGATCGGTTAATTTTGTTATTAATCGGTTAATAAGGTTTTTTTCTAAATTAAGTAAAATTAAAAATTATTTATTATGTAATACGCATCTGTATGCTGAAGAAACTTTTAAGGTGGAGCAAATACGTGGTAAATTACTTTGTTTGCCATATGAAAATCAATTTTTACTTCTTTTACTTGCTCATTTCTTTTAAGGTTGCTTGATATTTCAATTAAAAATTGTTTGTCCTTATTAAAGTATTAAAAAAAATTATCAATAATGTCAGTTGTGTTTTGCTTTCCAATTTTAGATTTTTTTTTTTTTTTTTTATTTAATTCAATGCAATTACAAAGGTGTACAAATGGAAATAGTGCCTCAGCGCCAGTTGGCATTGTTGAGGCTAGTTGGCAATACTTAATTCACATTAGTTATTATCCTTAGTAATACATATTATAATATATATAAAATTAAGAGAGAAAAAAAAAATTATATAATAATAAACATGCGTATATACAAACAAAGGTATATCAGAAGCAGTAGTTTTATAACATATCTTGAATATTTGATTTAAAAAATTCTTTTAGCAATTTTTTGAAATTGGAAAGAGTAGGACACATTTTAATAGATTGAGGTTAGCTGTAAAATTCTTTACTACCAGAGTATTCAATACGTTGTTTTGTTGTTTCTGTACGGCAAAAAGCTACTCTTAATTGCTGACTATTGCGAGTATTGTATGAACTCTGATCTCTAACAAAACATATTGTATGATGGCCTATGCTATAGAGACATTTGAAAACATATAATAGAGTTTGTAATTTATAAGTTCCATATATTGGCATAATAGTGGGAAAATATTCACAGCGGTATGTATAATGAAAAGTTAGCAACAGTTTATACACTACGTACAACGAGCTGCCAACTAGAATACCGATTAAGCTTAGCAGCTTGTTAGCAAAATGTTCATGTATAATATACTTTTTCACTGGTGCAAATTTTTAATAAATCAACTCTGATATATAACGATGCCATACTGTATTAAAAAAAAAAACATTATTTTTGCTGAAATCATCCCTGATTTTGACATTTCATACTGTTTTCATACAGCTGTTTTTTCCAAATTAGCAGATATTTGGCAACTCACTAGTCAGAGTTTAGCAGTTTGCTATCCACAGTCTGTAAGTGTATTATAATTCAACTCTGTGCTAACTTCTTGCCAATTTTTCATTATACATAACGCTGTCAGTATATAAGGAATTTGTTGAATGTCTCATTGGCAAGTTTGCAACAGCTTTTAATGCTCTATTTTGAAGTCGCTGCAGAGAACGTATTTCAACACTCTTCTTATGTGCATATATTAGAGCTAAATAGTTAATATGACTTTGAATTAGACATTGGTAAATCAATAACTTCGTGTTTTGGTAAAATTTGTATTTAAACTTATATAATAGTCCAATGGCTGGAGATATTTTTGACTTTATGTGTCTTATATGTTGATCCCATGCAAGATTAGATTGTAAATTTAGTCCCAAATACTTAACTGAGGATATCTCCTGAATTTGTTTACCATCAATATATATACTAAAATTCGTGTTGAAACGGACATGTGGTCTAAATCGCATTAATTTAGTTTTTTCTGGATTAATAAAAAGTTTGTTTATCCGCATATACTTAATTATAAGAGATGCATCACGCTCCATGTAAGGTTTGACTGCGGTCTCATGTCTATACGGATAAAAAAGAGATATGTCATCAGCATAGATAAACATCTTTCCCGGAAGCTCAAATTTTTGGATGTCGTTTATATATATAACAAAAAGCAGGGGTCCCAATACGCTTCCCTGGGGCACTCCATACTTAACTTGACCTAAGCTGCTCTTATGTTTATTGACCTGCACAAACTGCTGTTTTCTAAGTATGACTGAAATAGCAGCAGGTCATTTCCACGAACTCCATAATATTGAAGTTTTTGAATCAAGATCCTATGGCCAATCATATCAAAGGCTTTCGATAAGTCAAAGAAAATTCCAGTAACTCCACTATTACCTTCATCTAGCATTTTACATATGCAATTTTGGACACTTATTAATGCTTCCTCTGTACCACATCCTTTCCGAAAGCCATACTGACAGTCATTAAGCAAATTGTTTTGTTCAAAATACTCTGATAGTTGGCAATGTATTATTTTTTCAAAAATGTTATTTATTATTGGTAATACCGATATTGGACGAAATTGATCAATCATAGTACAATTTATACTTTTTGGTATTGCTATTACTTTATGTATTTTTAAAACATCGGGGTACGTTTTTGTAGCTATAATATTATTAAAAATATTAACTATATGAGGCACAATAATTCTGCTGCAATTTTTCAATACTTTAGACGATATGTTATCATGTCCACAGCTTTTATTAGACGATAGACTTAGTAAAGCATTTTCAACTTCGTTGAAAGTTGTACAATTAAACGAAAAAAGATTATTACAACGACGTAAGGTTCTTAGAGAATTACAGTTATCTTCTGGATTCTCAATAATTGCCTGCTTCAAATCTCGTATTGATTTTAGAAAATATATGTTTAAAGTTGTAGCCTTCATAGCATCATCTAGAATAGTATTACCATCGCAGTCTATTATATTGATTTCTTTTTTAGAATTTCTGCCAAGGTTATCGTTAAGAAACTTCCAGGTCTTTCTAGGATCATTCTGTAAGTTTGCCAAATTATTGACGTAGTAGTTATTAAGGGAATCCTTATGTGCCTTTTTAACAACTTTGCTTATCCTCTTAAGTTGATTTTTAATACACTCATTTTCAGGATATAATTTCCTCAGTTTTAACAAATTTTCCTTATAAGCAATTATTTTATACAAGTTACCATTAATCCAAGGTGTTATTTTACGTTTTAATAAGATATCCTTATTCTTCAAAACAGTTGAATCTTCTATTGCATTTCTTATACATGTTAATAAATTATTTGTGTCAACTGACGGATCATGAGAATATATTAGTGACGCTAGCTGCTCTCGTACACAAATACTTAACTTTCCATAATCACAAATCGAATAACTTTTTTGTACCACGTCACATATTTGAAAACCAATATCAATGGAGCAATGTATTATATTGTGATCAGACAACTTACATTCAATTACATCAACGGCTATAGGTTTTGTTATATTAGTGTAAACGTGATCAAGACATGTGCCACTTTGGGGACGTGTAACTAATTTATGGCAATCAAAATCATAATTGGACAAAAGATTAAGCACATCACTGAATAAATTTTCCTCTAAGGCATCAATGTTCGCATCACCAATCAGAATGCTAACGCACCTGCCGTGATCAGATAGTGAATTCTCCAAAAAATTCATAAAGTGCAATGGATCACATTTTTGGGATTTATAAAATGAAACAATGGTTATGGGTTTCCTGTCTATCTTAATATCATACAATTTTAAAACTATAGAGTCTCTGAATCCTTCGCTAAAACACAGAACCTCTCCAAATTTCAAGTTGTCGCGTATATATAATGATGTTCCACCGTAGCCGTCAGATCGACAAGAGTGTACTGATCTATACCCTGGTATCTCATAAATTTGAACAATATCTCTCTTAAACCACGTTTCCTGCACTGAAATAACTGCTGGAAGTTTATAAAAATTTGAAATTACTCTTTTAAATTTATTTAATTTTGTGATTGATGGATATGCTTCTGATATTAAGAGAAATTATATTAAAGCCTGAGTTGCTTCTTAAATTATTATTAAAGGTATCAAAATTTTGAAAATACTGATTATTTATCATAATAAAAAGAAATAAAAATTAAAAATAAACTTAAAAATACAAATATATTTAAGAAGGTGATTCATAATCGTTGTCTGAATTTTCATCCGTACGATGCACTTGTCGTGTGGGACGGGTTGAAGGTTGAAAAGTTGCAGCTTCCGATAATAGTTTATCAATATCATCTTCACTTTTTAAAAGCCTTGGCTTAGACAGCTCACTCATTTTTGCAAAAACTCTACCACCTACTGAATAAACAGCTCGATATCCTATACTCTTCAAAGATCTTGCATACTTCAAAAAACTAATTGTTTCTTTGCTCAAATAATCATTTATATATACGTTTTTAGTTTCATTATTTTCTTTCAATTTCGGCTTGATCGACATTAATTCCGATTTTGATTTTTTTGAACTAAATTTAACCACGACAGATTGAGTTTTATTGTTTTTAGTGTGCAAAAAGTAGGCATCACTTATACTTTCAGGTCGAACAACAACACCAACATCAGCAGACAACTTCAATACAGTATCAGCAGCTGATAAGTTTTCATTTGGCTTCACACCAGTTATTACACAATCGTTTTGCACTCTTTGATTATTAAGAAACTTAATAGAATCTTTCATTTCATTTATCTCTGCTTTTAATGCCCTGTTTTCTTTTTGAACAGCTTCGTGCCGGTTCACACAAGTCAAGTTTGACTCGTCAAGTCTTGAGTTTTTAGGAGAGAGGGGAAAAGAAATGGCATTCTCTTTTCCCTTCTCTCCTAAAAACTCAAGACTTGGCTTGACTTGACTTGACTTGTGTGAACCGGCACTTTCAATTTCTTCTTGTTTTCAGCTACACCTCTAAGAATATCATCATACTGTTTGGACATAAAAGTCATTGTTTCATGTAAACTACTTAGTTGATCCAATTTCTTTAATTCTGTTTTGATCGCATTAAGTTCTACAGTTACAGAAGCATTGCTGTTAATTTTGCTTTTATTTATGCTTTTATTATTATGCGCCCCATACACTTTTCAATTCAATTGTCGACTGAGTCTTTCAACTGAATTGATACTTGGCCACACACTTCTTCAACTGAATTGAAAGATTTTAATTCAACTGTCAAATTTAGATTTTTTTTTACAATTTTACAAAAATTTATTTTCTCTCCAAGTATCCATGTTTGCCACCAATGTCATTTTTTTATTTAAAATTTTATTGAAATTAAAGACAATTTTAAAAATATTTCACTTTTTCTTTGCAAAAAAAAAAATTACAAACATAAATTTTGACAGCTGATCAAGTGACTTAAGCACACACAGTACAATCGAATTGAAAGACTTGGAGTCAACTTGAAAAAATCAAAATCTTTTGATTTTTCTTCAACCAACTCGACAACCGTCAAACTAACCAACTGACAAGGCCATACACGCTTTGATTTGGACAACAACCGACTCAGTTGACAATTGAATTGAATCGGGTATGGTCTGCTTTACAGACATGGCACACAAATTCTTCGCTTTCATTAGCCAAAAGATGATTAAACTGACGTTTGTCCAGTTCAGTGCAAAGTACATGAAAAGTTTTGTTGCATTTTTCGCATTCTATGCTTTCATCATTATCTTCTACTTCTAGATTGCATTGAATACACACTAGCTTTTTTTTTATAATACTTCTCCTGCTTGTTGGAGCCATACTTTAATATTTCGACTTTTTTTATTGATTAATTAGTTCAAATCACTAATATTAAACAATGTAAAACCAATTTATTATTTGAATTTTACGAAATTAAACTTTGAAAAGCGGAGAGAAAGAAATTTGACGCTAATACAGAACAGGGTTTCTTAACATGAAACGCTCTAAGGTAGTTAAAGAGGTTAAGGATCTTTTAAACCTTCAACATCCGTGTTGATGTTGTCTAAATTAGAAAAAATACAAGAAGATATAGAAAAACTTAAAACAGGTATGTTAAAATATATATATATTTATAGGTATAATGAAATAAAAACTTGAAGTTTAATATATATTTAGAAAACTACAGTATGGATTTGGCTCAGGAAATAAATAAATTAAAAGAAACTATTTCTGGGCAAAACAAAATTATTGTGGATCTTTTTTCCGAAGTTAATGTATTATTAAAAGCAAATTTAATGCCTGAAAACATAGAATCCAAATATTTAGACACATTTCCTCTTAGTTCAATTGTGGATTTGGAGGACATTGAATTAGAGATTTCTTCTAAAACGACGGAGGCAATGGTAAGTACTATTACGCGCGAAAAATTGTAAAAAAATGTATAGTTAATATGAATCTATTTTCTATTTTTTTCAGACTTCCGCAATAAAACAACTTATCAAGAAAATGTTGACTAAAATACCATTTTTGGACGAAATAAGAAAGGGCATACGCTTGATTAAAAACAAACACTATAAAAATAATGCAATCGGAAAGATCAACCTCATTATTTAGTGATGATAAACCCAATTCATCTATACAAGATGAAAAAAATAGTAGTGTGTTAAACACGTTTACATTAATGCAAATGTAAATAATTTTTGTATATTAATAAAATTGCTTTCTCCCGGCCCTAGTCAGATTCAAAGGCTTTTATAAAAATATTTAGAAATTGTCAAAAAAGACAAGTGAATTTATTTTTTGTATTTATTTTTATCAATATTGTTGTGTTTTTTATAAGTATACTCCCAGCTAGCATTTTGTATCATAATCTGATCATTTAGGAATCATCTTCAAGGGCAAAATACCCGTATATGAGCTCATTTTTCAATCAGAAATGATACTCTCGTTGTGAGAAAATGGTACCCTACCGATGAATCACCTGAAAGTATCATTTGTGATACAATTTTCTGATTCCTTTTTGATAATTTTAATGTTAGTTTTTCTAATCATTATTGAATCGTTTTTGTCTCATTTTTCAATCGTAAATTGCATAGTTTTAGTTAATATTTGAAATCATTTTTTAATCACTCTCCTAATTGCTTAGGAATCCTTTTTTGATCACTTTGCAATCGTATTCTGTTTGCTTGCGAGCCTCTCGCAGCAAACATTTTCTATCATAATCGAATAATTTATGAATCAGCTTTAGGAGCAAAATACCCGTATATGAGCGCATTTTTCAATCTGAAATGATACTCCTGTTGTGAGAAAATTGTACCCAACCGCCGAATCATATTTATAATTTATTTTGAGTTTAATAAAGTTTTTTATTAAAAGTAGTTTTATAAACAATTATAATAAAGTAAAAACAGTTAACAATAAAGTAAAATTAAAATTTGAATATAAATAATTAAAAAGTAAATAATAAAACCATGAATAATAACTATAATATTAATAACAATTAAGAATAAAGTAAAATAAAAGTTGAATGAAGAGAAATTTTATAAATAATTAAAATTTTCCCTATGATTTTGACGAAACGAATGAAAAGAAATTCAAATTTTTAAAAATTTTAAATTCAAAAAATGTTTAATCATTTTTTAAACATATAAATGAATCATATATGAATCCTTTTTTAATCGTTCAAGTGATAAATCAGTTTTAAATTAAAAAAATTTATAAATCATTTTTTAAACATATAAATGAATCATATATGAATCCTTTTTCAATCGCTGAAGTGATAAATCAGATTTTAATCATCAAAACTGATCTGAAAAGAGTCATTTGGGTGATTTTATCAAAAACTAATCAGCCAAATGCTAGTTGGGCTTATATAGATATATCTATAAGTATATATGTATGTATGTAGGAATACATATGATTTTTTGTATTTTTTCAATATTTTTTTTTTCGAAGATAGAAATAATTAGCTTAACTATTTGGGACAAATTGCGCTAAGAACAATAGGTAATAAGTAGGACCCGGACTTTTATACAGTTAAAATCGCGTTTTAGGTGCATAAAAATGCACTTAAAATTTTTTTTATCTCATTTATTAGTGATAAAAAAATATTAAAATAACAAGATAAAACAAAATTAAAATAAAAAGCGTAAAAATGCTGTCTCATAAACATAATCACAAATGTAGAAGTTAAAATAAAATAATACCGTATTCAGATATGCACCTTAATTGAGTTTTACGCAATAAATGACTTTATTGAGCTCAATTATCCATATAATATTGCAATTTAGTTATTGTCCAATTAATACGAAATTGTTATAAATATTGAGGAAAATTAAAATGAGACCCTGCCACAAGTGTGTTTAGTAAACAAAGCACAACTTAATTAACAAAGTGTTTTGACATTTGGCAACTGAAATTACAACAAAACAAAGACCCAGATGCCAGATGTTTATTCCTTAAAGATGTCAAAAGCTGTTTACATTTTGGTTATAAGTACAATGTACATTTTTGTTTACGTTAAATATTGTATGTAGCAGTAATATAAATTGAGTTAGCTTAATTGTGTATATGTGAACGGAAATAAAATTTTGTCCATAAACCGAATATTGACTCAACAAAAAAGGTATATCTGAACACGGTATAAAGCACAAAATATAAAGAAAACCCAAAAGTAAAACAATCATTTAAATTAAGTCACTTGTTAGGTAGATATTTCCAAATATAAAATTTATTAAGAACACAATTTTTTTTTAACTATTTTTGTAAGAACAAAGTTTTTCAAAAGAACATAAAACGGAAGTGATAGGTGCATGATAAATGCTGATAGTTCCTCTGTGGGATATTAATTTTCACTGCGCTGTTTCCTTAAAATTCAAATTAAAAATGCCAGCAGTTTCTTTAAATGTCCTCCTTTTTTACTTTATCAAGCTTGATACGAATTTGTTAACAAAAGTTATACTCCACAGCATACATCTTATGTATGGCAATATTAATTAACTTAATTTGCTTTCTCAATGGATGAGATTTCCTTAATTTCACTTAAGTACCCATAATTTGAAGACACAACTATTATCGGAGCTTGAGATACTGTTTCACCATTGTTAAATTCTTTCATCACATCTTTGAATTGGTAAAATTTTGCAGCATGATACAAAATTAATTACTTTTAACAACGTTCCTCACCTGACTGTTTTATGCAAAGGAGGAAGACATAAATCGGGATACTTATCTTTATATGCGGCAACTCGAAAAGTGCTTCACAAAATATTTTGTCCCTTAAGAAATCAAATAAATAAATGGTGGTTAAATTTTAAGGGCCGATGTTGAATGTGAACTATACCCAAACGTCAAGTTTTTTTCTGAATTTCATTTGACATATCTCAATTTCAGCAACGAGCAACGCGTTAAAGTTATTCAGGCTTATTATGAAAATGGGCGTTCAAATAAAAATGCATATCGTGCACTTCATCGTCAGTGGTGAGGCACATTTTCACCTCAGTAGATTCGACAATAAGCCGAATTGCCGCATTTGGGCGAATGATTATCTAAGAGTGATTGTCGAAAAACCAATGCATCCACAATGAGTGACTGCTCGGTGCGGTTTAGGGGCTGGCGGCATAATCTGGCCCAAGAATGGCCTGAATCGGAAGATATGGATGTGGACGACATGTGGCTTTAATAGGACGGTGCCACTTGCCACACAGCTAACGAAACAATGGCTCTTTTGCGTGACAAATTCAATGGCCCTGTTATCTCACGTGGTGGCAATGCCAATTCGCCGCCAATATCATGTGATTTGCCACGGTTGGACTTCTTTCTTTGGGATTATTTGAAAGAAAAGGTGTACGTCGATAAACCAGCAATAATTCAAGAGCTAAAGGATGAGATAATTAACCATACCAATATTATCATAATAAAAATAAATGACAATAATTTCCTAAATAATTTGTGTTTTATTCAAAGCAACATCAGCCTTTAAAACTTAACCACCCTTTATCATCGAAGTTGTCTCTTATCTCTTCTGCAACATGGTGCATGGCAAAATAAAGCAATTGAAACAATATTTGTTTTCCAAAATATGCAAAAATACGCATTCAAATCAAAATATGCACTAACAAATCGATGCCATTTTACAGCAAATTTCTTTATTTTCGTTTTAACACCAAAATCACTACATAATGTTGTGACCCATTGTTAACCATGGGTCCAATTTTAATTTCCTTACTAGAATTCATTTTAGTACGGAAAAGACGGTAACAAATCATGATATTCTGTTCAAATAAAGTTCTATTTGACTAAGGACCATAAGCGTTGAACTTTCGTATTTCGGCCCATTATAAACAAAGGTCTTACCCGCAACGAATTATAATACATACGTCAGTTATTATGATGATTGGTTAATAATTTACATATGCCATACACAGCCCACTCCTGAAATATTTTATTGGAGGGTATCAAAGATTCGGCACAGCCGAATATAAACCTTAAATTTGTTTTTTTTTAATTTTGTTAGCGGAAGTCAATTTCATTGCTTAGTTTGAATAAACCATAAATAAGTTTAGCAGGAAATTAATGACAACGTAAATCTATAGACCAATGGCGTGTAAAAAATTTCCAAATGCAAAATTTAAGTATGAAAACAACATGTTGCAAGATTGAAAATTAAAATTTCAATTTCCTAAACTCCCTGTCTGTTTTAACAGTTGAAGTTGTCTATCCTTAATTGAAAAAATCTTCGAATAGCTTTTAGATTAAAAAAATTCTTACATTTCTTTTTTTGTGATGAATTTCGCACAAATTTGCAATGGTAAATATTTGATTATTTCCTAATTCTTCAAATTAAATTAAATTTTAAATCAAATAGCACAAGGAATGTGGTGATTTTTTATATTTTGCGGGAAAAATAAAGGCAAAGCACTTCTATGGTATTTAAATTGTAAAAGCTGCTTCTACACAAACTAATTTTTAATACATCATACATATAAGTACAAAGGACACTACCAGACACGGTTGATAAAGTTGGTACGATAGTTATTTAAATTACGCAGATAGCCCCGTGACTCATTTCGTACAACAGTTATTTCCGCTTAAATGAGTTTCTAAAAATGCACGACTTTTGACGCATTTAATCGGGAAACTCAATTAAGCGGTACTCGGTTAATTGAATCGCCGACGCAATTAAAACGAAAATCGTTAAATTGAACAAGATGTGCAATAAAGCGAAACACCCATACGTTTAGTTAGAAAATAAAAATCATTTCTTTATTTATTAAGTTAAAAATGTAAACAATTCACAATAACATATGAATTGAAGTTCCCTTTTACATGATCGACAGAAAAAAAGCATTTTACATGATGAACAGAAACATGAGTTTCTTGCCCCGCTAATTATTTTTTTTACGTTTGTGGAGCAAAAACAAAAAAACACATTAAGTAGACGGAAACAATTGACCGAAACATTAGCTTTTGTTTTTCGCAATGCGGTCTCATTTTGCGAAATAATTAAGCGGATAACGCAATTAAACGGAACTCAATTAAACGGGGTTATTTACATACAGTTATGCTGAATAATTTCGTTCCATGGTTTTTAGTGCAATAAAACGGGAAACCCAATTAGTGGGGCTTGATTAACCGAAAACAAACCTATTCTTGTTGGATATAAAATAAAAACTCGTATTTACTGTCCAATGAATATAAACAGAGTTCAGTTCTTGGTGCAAATGATCTTGCGAAATAGAAAATGATTAATGTCGTAGCATTTTTATGAAATTTAACAGAAATTCTGTGTATTTTGTTGTTGGATTTAATAAAACAGCTATGATATCTTGCATTTGCTCTTTTCAAGAGCATTTAATATTATAAAAGCAAAGGAACGAAATAGACTATATGTGCCAACGGTTTCAAGTCTAATCAATCGAAAGAAAAGACTTTTTCTTGAATAAATAAATCATAAAAAATCGAAAAGGTACGATTTTAAAAGTTCGTTAGTACGATATTGGTTTTCTCATTTATCATCCCTGCTACCTGTACGACGCTGCGAAATATGGCCCCAAAAAATAAATTAAAATTTACCAAAATTTGGGGCTCAATATGACCTCATTTGTTCATTGAAAAATTACACCAAAAAGATTAAAAATAGCCCTAAAAATAAAAAGAAATATGACCCTAAATTTGGGGTAATTATCCATTATGAAAAATACCCTCAAAACTTATAATGAATTTTAACCCCAAAAAAGAACACAAAGAAAGTTATATGTATTGCAAATTTTGGGTGGAGTGGTGCCCGAAACTAAAAATCCCAATTTTCAAATCCCGATTTCAAAATCCGAATAATTATACAGTTTTGGTTTTAAAAATCGTATACGGTTAATAGCATGGTTGGGCTTTCGGCCAAATTTTTGGGCCTTTCTTCATTTTTCCTTTTGGGGCCATATTTCCTGGGGTCATTTTGTGCACCGCTTACCTGACCATCTTTTAAATTCATGTTACATATTTTTACTTCAGCTATCCTTTGGTTAGCAATAAAGTGAATTGAATATTACAAATATCAGACACCAGCAGAATGTAATGCATTTTCTGGCCCGCTATGGTCTTCGTCAGCATTCTTTGTGTCACACTGGATAGTGCACTTGATAGTTTATTATCAAAATAATTTTCGTGGGAATAAAAAATTTAATTTAAATGATTTTGTTATTCGTGGTTAATTCCCAATTTTTATTATTTGATACTTCAGAATTTCTATGTATAATTTTATATATAGTTTTAACAAATAGAATGTGAGAATTATTTCTCTGTTTTAGTTATTTTTATTATTAATATATAACCATTTTTATTTTTTAAATGTGTTCAAATAAGCAAATATCAATTTATGAAGCTGTTTTGCAATGGTCCAATTTCCTATGTGAAATATTGAGAGAGTAGGACTATTGCAAGAAAGCTTTATATTGTTATTGTATCATCATATATTTTTTATTTTTTTAAAGATTATAAATTTGTTTTGTTTTTTACAGGTCGATCCGAAAGTAGCTTTTCCTAGAAGAACACATCCCAAAGTAAGTACAAAAAAATATGTTAAGATCTATTATTAAAATGCACTTAGTATGTATGAATAACTCTTTTTTTATAAAAAAAATACTAATAATTTTTACAAATTTGAGTCCGCCTTTAATAATAATAATATTTATTTTTTACTTGTTCGCTATTTAATGTGAGCAATTTGAAAGCGAATACTTCGAATAACTTTTAGTTTTAAGCAATTTTGTAATAACTATTTGTTATTTTTACTTTTTCGAAAGCGGTGTTCACATTATTTTGAATAGCTTTTAAATTGTAATTTCGCTTTTTAAAAAATAGTTTTAAATTTATTCTCTTAGGGTCAGCACTACTTTATAAACTCCAAAGAAAATTTTCCACAACTGCATAATTATTTAAAATGTGTCCAACATACAGTGTTGCCATTGAAAAATTCGAAAATTACACATTCGAAAAAATACATATGCATTTTTTCAATTTGGCTTAACTGTAACGTTATCGTTAGCTTGCATTTTTAACGACAAACAGCTGATTTGCGGCACGACAACGCAAGCAAGCGAACGCGAACGCAACAATTTTCATACGAAGTTTTGCAATTTTTGTCTTCAGTCACTTGTGTTGCAGTCGTCGACAAAAGCATTTTGTTAAAATATTTAACAACATTTTTCTCTACACACAAACACTAAATATATTTTTATTATCTATAAATATAAAAATTAATGTATGTATCTAATACAGCAAAATATGGGCCCGATTGGAGGAGTTGGTGTGGCACAAAATAGATTATTTTATATCTAAAGAATGGTAAGAGAAAAATTTTCTAAATTTTGTGCACACAGCTTAGTTATCGATACCCAACCTCTCCAGAAAAATATGCGAGATTGAAGAAGTGGGCGTGGCACCTCCTATAACAGAAATATATACATGTCTGGAGAAGGTCAAAAGCCAAAGTTTAAAATTAGTTTCAAGCATCTTCGTCAGTAAAGCTGGGATCACACGATTGCCGCAAATGCACCAATATGACACAATTTTGATTGTGCTTTATGGACGCACAATAATGATATACGATTGCCCTGTTTTAAACAAATTTAAGTGCGGCTAGTTGGTACAAAGCGTGCCGCAGCACAGTCACACGATTGTTCTTACTTGTGTTAACTGCGAAATCAGCTGTTGTGGTAGCATTATTATTTGTTTGAAAGTTCTTGTTGGTTTGTTCAATGAAAAAGTTAAATTTGTACTTAAACAAATATTTGTTGAATAGTTTTTGTTTATAATTTTTTAAGAAATTTCAAAAATTAACACTGTTCAACATTTTCATTAATATCAATAATAAAAATATTCGCACTGAACAGCTAAAGATTCTTGTGAACATACATACGTATTTTTCTTTAAATTGTTTAATCGCTCACTAACGCTCACAAACGACACAACTGATTAAAAATTATTTTACAAATGGCGCTTACATAATATTATTAGAGTAAAGATATTTTGTTTGCTTCTTAAGCATACTATGACTGCTCGTATAGATGGTTTGAACTTTCAAAAGAAAAATCAGAAAGTTTAGAAAATTTAGAACATTGTGGAAAAGGTACAAGTGTTAATAATTTGACAAAATATTTTTTTTAATGTGGTAACAATACGTTTAACTGACCTGAAAAAAGAAAAATGTGCGGTCTTCCGAGCACTCCAAAATTGAAAAAGTGAATGCACCTATGGTTTTTAAACATAAAGCCTGGTACTCTGTTCAACATTCCACGTGAAATGCTGCCAAAACGCATATGAAAAAAACTTGTGCGAAATATCTATGAAATAATGTTGATAGAGTTGTACTCTGTTCATTTTGTGAAAAAGTTCCGAAATGTTTCTGGCAACATTTTTTTACAACTGCGAAATAATGTAAGCTGCATTTATTTCACGCGGAATTTAAAGCAAAAGCAAAAAAGTATGAACTGAATATTAAATAAGAAATAAAAAATTAAATAACACAACCGGTAACAGTTTTTTTTATCCATATTTACTTTCTTTTTTATTAAATTTTTTATTAAAAAAAATAATTTTTTGTTAAATACATGTGGGATTTGTTTACATACGCAAAACAATGTCGCATACCTTACAGGAATAAAAACGTGAAATCGTACAAACCCGCATGATAGGCTTTAAGCCTAGTACTCTGTTCAAATTTGTGAAAAATGTTGAGCAACATTAATTATTTCACACGAAAATTTTGGCATTTATCAATGTTACCAATCTTGCGAGTTTGTACAAATTGACGTTTTTATTCCTTCAAAGTATGCTATATTGTTTCGTGTATGTAAACAAACGCCACATGTATTTTACTAAAATTATTTTTTTTTAATAAAAAATTTAATAAAAAAAAGTAAATATGGATAAAGAACTGTTAGGGATTGTGTTATTTTAATTTTTTATTCTTTTTTAATATTAAGTTCATACTTTTTTGCTTTTGCTTAAAATTCCACGTGAAATAAAAGCATTTCACGTGAAATGTTAAACAGAGTACCAGGCTTAAGAGACAAAAATTAGTATTGTGGTAATTTTGTTGAACTATTTATGGTTTTTAATCCAAATTTTCAATGTTTTTGATCAGGCTTAAGTTCATAAAATTTAATTTTCATTAAATTATTTTTATGAAGAAAGGAATTTTATAACATCAAAATTAATTAAAATTGTTATTGATAATCATTCATTCTTGACTGATAGCAGGGCGTTTTTAACCACAGACTTCTTCGCATGAAACTTTAAGTTTGTTTTTTTTTTAACATCAATAGTTTTTTAAATCAACATTTTAATGAAACATAAAAAAAACTTTAATGTAAGAAACTTTTCTTTTTATGTAAAAAACGTTTTTGATGGGAAATTAGATGCCATTCGAAAATATGAACAATCATGCAAAAGTGAACTGGCTTTGTTTTAATTAGTTCATATTATCGCGAGTGCTCTGTATATTTATTTCATACAAATGAATTTGATGAAATTGTATGAGATATTTAAATATGTATAGGATCAATGCCTTCCGAATTCGTCTTTTTTGTATGAAAATTGTAACTTTAGCCCACAATTTCTTGTACCCGCAAAATATTTTAAAATTTAGGCCCAGAACAGACGGTAAAACGCAACTGCAACGAAACCGTTTAGAAATCATTGTTTTGAAACTAGTTTCAATCGTTTTCCACACACCCTGCAACCTAAATTGTAACAAAGTGATATTATAATATTATATCACCTAGACTATATCGTTTGGTTGATTGGGTAGTGTAGTTTTTATTCTAATTTTGTAATTTTAAAATACAGATCAAAATCAATTAAGTATTTAAATTTTTCATAGTCAAATCAATTCGAATGTATAACAAATAAAAAAGAAACAAATTGTAAGGACAAATATTTAAAATAGTATTAGATTTGAATAAATAAAACCTTTTATGCATATTATTATGAATCAATTATAAATTTCGAAAAATCAAGTCATAAGCAAGTATCAGATTGTAGTCCTTGGAAAGTAACTTGTTCGGTAATTGCAAGTCATTACCAAGTTTTTGCTGGGTATATAAACCTTTTGTAGAGTTATAACTAGTCCAAAATAATTCTGGCTTTTTCCTTTGATTGCTGCTATCGACCTTTTCAGTTTCATGCATGGTGCTCATTGGAACTATTTTAATGAGCACCATGCATTTATTTTAATGGCTTATATAAGAAACCAATGCAGCGGTTTCATTGAAAGCAAACGTAGAGTTGTACAAGGGAATTTTTTTAAATTACAATTTAGGAGGAATTAATGTTTTTTTTTCGAAAAAATTATCAACCGTGATATTTTGGCCTTTCAACCATTCAGTGAGATCCAATACGAGCCGTACACCCTGGTTTTTTCAGGCTGTTCATTTTTAATCTTCCAAGGTATTGTGGGATTTTCTATGCATATCCTGCCGGCCGAATTTTGACATCAAACTTGGCAGGTTTTTATGGAAGATTAACATCCCATCAATGTCTTTGGGCCATAGTATCGTCAAAGCTAAGAGTCGCTCATTACACTATGTTACAGTTTTTTGACCATATGTTTTTGACAATTAATCTTTATGTACAATTATAAAGTCAGAATGCTCAACAGTAGAACAGTTTTCGAGATATTCCAAAATAACCGTTATTTGTGTTTTAAAAAAGATGATGTCA
Source organism: Pollenia labialis (assembly GCA_949318255.1). Lineage (NCBI taxonomy): Eukaryota > Metazoa > Arthropoda > Insecta > Diptera > Polleniidae > Pollenia > Pollenia labialis. The sequence continues at coordinate 175,159,597 of OX439140.1, read as the reverse complement.
CCTAAATGCAAATATCTTCAAAAATATTCAACGGATAATGTATTTCTTTTTTTAATGAAAGATATTAAAATTACCTAAATAACAATGGATTTCTAGTGAAGATTGGTCAAGAAATGTCAAGAGTTAAAACTTCATTAAAAATTTTATAATTTTTTGCTCAGGTCAGTCAAGAATGAATGATTACACACTGCTACAAAAAAACACTTTTTGTCAGAACTTGAAAACCGACCTAGTGGGGGTTGTAGGCCTAGGTGGGGACATACAAAAACCGTTTTCAAACATTTTGAAACACCTTCAAAATTTTGAGTTATTTTAAAAAAACTGTTTTAGGGTAGGTCGTAGCACTTTAGTACCTCTAACTCACAAATTTTTTGATCGATTTTAAAATTTTAAGCTGTTTTGGAAAGGCAAAGAATTAAGCTTTTATGAAATGTATTCATAAAAAATATATTCCAAAAAATTAGGTGAGTTTTTCTCAAAATTATCTAATTTTTTTTATTTTTTTTCCTAATTTTTCAAATTCAACAAGAGTTATTTTAATTTTTTTCTATGAAAACCAATCTTTATTTGCACTGTATTTTAAAGATAATTTTATGTAGAAAAAAACGAGATATCATTTGTTAAAATCGGCTTATATTTGCAAAAGTTACTAAAGTTTTAAATCTCGCACAAGATCGCAAAAAAATATGCATTTGTCACAAAATGTGGCTAAGGCAATTTTGGTAAATATTCCATATCACATTCCTCGTTTTCAGATTCATCATCACTTTGTTTATGTTAAGTTTCATTACATTTAATTGCACTTAATACTGGCTTAGTAAAAGTTAACACATTAGCATACTTAATGCTATCACAATTTTTATATTGATAACCAGTGATGTTTGTTTGGCAAAAATAACAGTCTTGTGGTTTATGGAATATTTTATGATGCTAAATCATTGGGAAAGATAATGGTAATGGCTGGCTTATAAACTTTTCGGACTTAGTTTTCTTAAGCATACTGGAACAGCTTGTACAAATACTTTCGGGTTCATAACATTTGCTAGAACTGTATGAGCAGTTAAATACTGTATTGAAGGCATTTACCAATGCTTTATTTTTCTTCAGATCAAAGCGATGTTTTTTGTCCGCGAATAAACCGCAAACATAACAAAAATTATTACGCTTTTCACACACTGCAGAAAAAAATTACACACAATTTAAAATTTGTTAAAGGATTACAAAAATTACAAACTTACTTGTTTTAAAAAATTTAAATATTAATATCACTTCACTTGTCACAAATTTTAAACTAGTTACACTTTTTTTACTCTTATCTAAAAACAATATCCTTCAAAAAAAGGAAGTATTTAAACTTTGCCATTGTGTTTGTAATAAATTCGATTAGTTTATGTATTTATCCAAATATATATAACTAAAAATTGCATATAAAAACATTCAAAGCTTTTTTAATGTTTCAAAAAAATAGGGCATAATAAACCCTATTCATCTGTATTATCTTCCAGTTCGTTTTTTTTTAATAAAGACAGATAAACAATAACTTATTAATATGTGGTTTACAGAACACGAGCGCCTTACTCGTCCGTTCAACTTACATTTAAAACAAAAACAAAATTTTGAATTCGTGTTCTGTAAACCACACATAAGTTAATACCAAAAACGTAACTGTAAAATTACAACAAACAAATTATTAAGTTGACAAATTTGCCTGTATAGTTAACTGTTTTTTTTTATTCATATGTTTTGCGCGGGGGGAGAAAATACTAAAAACAGGTGTTAATGAAAAGTTGAATAACTTATACAATTTTTATCCGATTTGAAAAATTAAAACCATGTTTTGTTAAGAACTAAATTTTCTTCATACGTTAATATAAATTTTTATAAGCTTTAATATTAAAATAAGCATTGAAAAGCACCTAAAATCAAAAAAGTTTATAATTTTCGTTTGTTTTTGTAGATATTCTAAACAAAAATAATTGTTATAATTTACAAATGTATAAAATATGCACGGCATTTTAAAGCGTAATTAGTTTTCTTTCCAAACCAGTTAAAAAAATTAAAATCGGACAAGAACTGACTGAGTTACAGGTCGATAAGTTGACGAACATCACTGAAAACGGTTTTTTTAAATAACTTCTGAATTTGAGGGTGTTTCTGAAATTTTTTGACACAATTTTTTATGTACTCAACAATACCAATAACCCACGCTAGGTCGTTTTCCAAGTTTTTTTACACTGTAGCACCGTGTTATCAATAACAATTTTAATTAATTTTTATGTTGTAAAATTCCTTTCTTCATAAAAATAATTTAATGAAAATTAAATTTGATGAACTTAAGCCTGATTAAAAATATTAAAAAAATTTGGATTAAAAACCATAAATAGTTCAACAAAATAACCACAATTCTAATTATTTTTTGCTCTTTTTAAGTTATTTTTTTTTTAACCAATCAATTAAAAATTGTAACGTTTTATTGCATGGGGCCTTACTTTAATTCCAGTTTAATTCGAACGAACAACAATACCTACACGCAGAGAAAAAACATGGTTGTGGTAAACATATTCTAAGAGCAACATATTATGATAAGATTCATGATTGTAGTCACCATATTATGATTATTATTGAAACCTATTATGACTAAATATACTCGTAATATTACATCATAATATTTTTCCCATAATCATATTATTATTCTGTTAATCATACTAAGTCAAGAATTAATTTAATTGTTGTCATGTAAATCATAATAAGCTAAGAAGTAATTATATTATTATCATGTTAATCATAATAAATTTAGAAGCAATCATATTATGATGCAGCACCTTTCATAACTGTCATAAAAATATAAAATAAATTAAAATTTTCTTGCATCGATTTTTATTTTGTGGCTTTTTACAATTTTTCTTAATGTAAATAAAATAGCGGAGTTCAATATAAGGCTTGCAAAAGAGAAAATCCAAAATCTGTGGTTTTCATGGGCAACCGCGTTTGTCCATTTTTTCTTATTTTTCTTTTCCGATTTTAAGATGTTGATGCCATATTGCCTAATTTTAATTGCTCTTTACATGTTTCTAAAAACTTTTGAAAAAAGATGTATTAATTCCGATTTTTTAACGTGGTGCACAATATCTATCCCATAGTTTAATCTAGAATGTTTTTTCGGCTCTCCTGAAAATTTTGTTTAAGACATACGCAGTTGCCCAAGAAAACAACAGAAATATCAAAACACTTTTATAAAATATATATAACGAAATCTCTATGTGATTTGTTGTTGGATTTTACAAAAAAAAAAAACTACGATAATTTCCATTTGCACTATTAAATCACTAATACTGAATGAACTCCGCAAATATTTTAATTTTTTTAATTTCTTTAAACTTATTTTTTTGTGGGAATTTATCTTGAAATTGTTTCCGCTCACATATAAAATAAACGACACAACTTATACAAAACTATTTTACAAATGGCGCTAACTAATATTATTAGAGTAAAAATGGTTTGATTGCATTTTAAACATAATATGATAAATGTATAGAAAGTTATCATGTTATGGCTATTAAATATCACTATATGGTTGTGAGTAATATAATATGTATTGAAAGTTATCATAATTTAGTTGTTAGAAAAATAATTATTTTTCGTTCAACAATACTCAAATTTATAATTGCGATAAACGTTGATATGTTTACAGTAACTATTATATTGTTGATATTAAAGAAAAGTAACAATTATTTGTGTACGACAACAATATATTGTTATATTAAACATAGTGTTGTTTCCCCAACCACGCCCAACCCTATTTTTTCTCTGCGTGTAGATTGGTGCCACCATGATGAAGCTGCAGAAGATTTTGTGAATTAACCCACATGTAATTTAACAGTTTTAGGATTTTTTTTTATATTTTTGCGGGTTCGATTCCCGCCAGAGACTCTGGTTTCTTTCCTGCAGACAAGCGAAAAGCTTCGCGGGATTAGCTTAGGGAACAAAAATTTAAAATTATGGGGCCGTTCTTCACTTTCCAAATTGCAAAAAATCATAAAAATTTTTGTGAAATTTCAACTTTGGTCCAATGTTACTTCACCGATTTTTACGAGCAACCTGTTGTTGTTTTATGTATTTCATTATTTTAAATAAAAATAAAGGAATAAAAAATCCGTCGAATATTTTCGATGATACTTTCATAAAGTGATATTATCATTTAAAACCTCCAATAACTGTTACTTGCCAACATCTGGAACACTGTTATAACGGGTCCGCCATCTAACGTTTTTTTCAACTAGTGCTTAATTCGTGAACGGTAACACTTAGCTCATGTCTGATTTGGCAGATAATTAGTTTTATCCTTCCGCTGAACGAATATGGTTGTGTAAACGCTTGAACAACGCTGGGAAATATGCATTTTCGCTTCGCTAAGTGGGCCTGCGATCGACTTACAGAAGATGCCGATTTTGCAAAAAAATCATCTTTTCAGATGAAGCTCATTTTGATCTTGGCGGATATGCAAACAAGCACAATTGTCGCATTTGGGGCACAGAAAACCCGCACGCTTACATTGAAAAGCCGTTGCAACCAAAACGTGTCACTGTTTGGTGCGGATTTTGGGCTAGAGGCATAATTGGGCCATTTTTCTTCGAAAATGGACAAGGAGTGGCCGTTACAGTCAATGGCGATCGTTATCGGGCCATGTTGAATAATTCTTGTTCACAAAAATTGAAGAGGAGGATATTGGCAACATTTGATTTTGATCACACATTCGAAGCTACACTCAATGTTTTGCGCCCTGTTTTTGAAGATCGCATTATCAGCCGCAGAGGTGATGTCGTTTGGCCACCTCGGAGCTGCGATTTGACACCGTTGGACTATTATTTGTGGGGTTCCGTCAAAGATAAGTGTTACACCGACAAGCCAGAGACAATTTACGCTTTAAAGGACAATATTCGTGAAGCCATTGGTGAAATACAGCTGCACACAATCGATAATGTACTTACAAATTGGACAGATCGTGTAGGCTACTGCATGGCCAGCCGAGGCAGCCATTTGATTAAAATTATTTTCCATTATTAACCGGAAGGATGGTACTTTCAAATAAAAAAAGATATTTGAGAAAATATTCAGTAGTTTTTTTTATAGCATTTTCAAAAAAACCTCTAAAAAAAATTCATAAATAAATATTTTTACCCAACATTTGATTGCATTTTGCTTAAATACTTAATTTTTACCACTGACATTTAATTTTTTCTTATAATTGCTTGCCTACTCAGCAGTTTTGTTTGAATAACTTCCAGGGTAAATGATGTCAACGGAAAGTGGCTTTATTTTTATTACTTGCTACTTTAATTTCGCAGCTGTTAAGAGGATTATTTAACATATTTTTTTAATTTTCTATTACATTGTCATGGGTAAAAAATGCTGATTATCATTTGTAATTTTCATATAAATTTAATTCAATGAGTTAATTGAATTATTCAACGTATTCGTTTTCGTGAAGCAATTTTCAAGCCCTTTTCCACTACGCGTTGTAAATAAAGGTATATAAAGTTTGTCATTTCATTTAACACTTATGACTGATTTCACTTATTTATTCAAATATCAATTTGTGTTTAAAATTCGTGTTTTATGTCAGATAAAAAAAAAATAATGTGAAAAACTACATACATATATTTAAATTTGAATTGATATTAAAATTGCATCGATCGTTTTTAGCGTAAAATTTTCACCTTGTAAAGGTTATATGTGTCTCGGTCTATGAAAAGGTGGCTTATGACTCAAAAACAAAATTTCGAAAAGTCAGTTGTTGTTTCAATAAAATTCTGTTTTTCTTTCATTTGTGCTCTTCTTTCTCTACATTTTTAGTACACTTCTAAGGAAGTTAGGAATATCTGCTTTTCACCATGTTAAAGAGCGTCTCAAAAACTATCCGAACCAAAAAAAAAGTGAAAAATAATTTTTTGAGTCATAAGCCAGCTTTTCATAGACCGGGTCACATATGTATGTATATAAAAAAATTAAAATCGATTTTTATTTTATTACCTACTAAAAAAAACCTTAAAAATAAATGTTGAGAAAATTAAAAAAATTTAAATTTGGGCGCCTGGAAAATTGTTTTTTTGATATGGCGTAGTGGAACTTTTTTTCCTCATGCCAAAATCTATCGACAAATCGATGGTTCAATATCGATTGCTAAATCGACCCACCCTAATGTATATGAAGTCAATACATTAATTTTATTTCTTTGGATAATTCGGAGTCTATTAAGCCTTGTTTGTCTGCCACCTGCCTGACTACTGGAAAGGTGTTATCTCCCAAACGAATTAACATAAAAGAATTTCGGTAACAAAAAATGATAGGGGCAACTATAATATGATTACACAACTGTGCGAATACATGTACATCACATTTGTCAAACCGTATTCAACTTTGGGAAATTTTTAGTTAAGTTTTATGAATCTGTCATTTGCTTAATCAAAGTGCGAAACTGATCGCACTTTTCGTAGGAATAACATGATCGACGTTTTTAATCGATGTTAACCATATTATGGTTAGTTATTTCAGCCATTTTTCAATTTGCTTACTAAGTGGCAAGTTATAATTTTATTTAGTTTTTTTTTCCTGTTACGTGTAATGTTCCACTTTTCCAGCTTGTGACGACCTACATTAGCATTCTTTCTTACTGATTTCACAACTACGTATGTAAGTTAATGTATTTTAATCAATAATTAAAATCAAATGATTGAGAATTTTAAGAAAACGAAGAAAGTACTTATGTAATTGAAAAGCATTCAGACATTGTAAAAATCAAAACAGACTAATTCGGTTGCTTTTAAACCTATTTGCCCATACTCATAGTAAAAAAAAACTAAACTTTTAACTAAAACCGGCTTTAAATGCACATCAATGTTTACAGCATCATTTTTAATATTAATTTCTTGGGTGTTGACTCAATCTAATGCAAAGCGTCTGATCATAATATAATTTCGAGCATATTGGAAACTGAATATCAACCCAGAGCATTTATGGATGAGAAACGTTTATATTGTGATTATGAGCGTGCAAAAACTCATATTCAATCTCAAATACTAAGAATACGTGCAACGGGAAACCCATCTGAGGATACAACATTGTTAATATCATGTGAAAGTGATGCTATTTAAAGATCTACAATTGCAAAACCACATGAGAACTTGATTAAACAAGAAATTACTCCATGGATTAATGGAAATTTACAAAAAATGATTTTAAATAAGAAAAAACTTTTAATACAACGAAGAAAAAAGCCGGGTCTGATATAGATAATAGACTTATGACCAATTTTCAGGATTGATGTTGAAACACATTTATGTTTAAAATCGTTTTAAATACAAAATTCTCTTCTTCACTGAATACTTAAATCAAACTTAATTCACCGATGTGGTACACTTAATTTCAACTTAAGTTTACATTGTAATTTTTTAGCAAGGTGGCTTCAATATCGCAACAATACAACAACAACAGGCAAAGCAATAACATTCAGATGTTTTTTGAGACCACCTTGCAAATAAATAATCTTTTTTATGATATTTTTTTTGTATTTAGTAGTGCTACCATACTTTTATCCTAATTAAATAAGACTTTTGAAATAAAACTCAAAAAATCAATCTGTATTTAAATACGATTTGAATTTATATGAAAATTAGCTTAATATAGATTTAAATATTATCCTGAAAATTGGGCATTAAAGGATAAGTAATGTAATAAAACGAGCGTGTAATAAATCTATGAACATTTACTACAAAGACAATTTAAGTGAAATACAACATGATCCGAAGCGATGTTGAGTGTTTAAAAAAAAACACTTGGTAGAACTCAAAAAAATCTAGTTTTGTTAGATATTCTAATGATGGAACAATTCTTGATGATCGTCAAAAAGCTGTGCTTGTAAACAGGCATTTTCTGCAAAAATATCAGAAATAAAGTTGCAAATTGAAAGTATAACTACAGATTCTTGCAATTCTTTAAGAATTTTATGTCAAATTAATAATAGATTTCATTTTGAATATACAACAGATAATGAAGTTCAAAGTATTATAGCTAAGCTGTCACCAGGTAAAAGTTCTGGTCATGATAATGTTTAAGGTAAAATGTTATTAAAATGTAAAAGTGAGTTTTCATCGTATATTAAAAATATTTTTAATAATATGATTAATAGCAGCACATATCCGGACATACTAAAAATACACAAGGTAGTTCCAATTCCCAAAGCTAGCAATGCTTGCACAGCTGATATGTTTTGTCGGTCATTGATAATGATCTTGAACGAATCCTATATAATCAGATTACTACATTTATGAACACCAACAATTTATTTAACGATTATCAATATGGTTTTAGAAAAGGATGTGGCACCGAATAAGCGGTTGTATATGTAAATTTTATTTGTAAGGGTTAGATCAAGGAAATAGGGGCGTAGCAGGAATTTTTTTTATCTGCTCAGTACCTCAATTCTGTAACTTTTTGAATTTAACTACCGATATCGTTAAGTAACGAGAAATCTCGGCTACTTTAACGAATTTGTTATTCTCTATTTTAAATAAAAAAATTTTTTTGGTTTAGAAATATTGACGACAAATTTCGGTAAAATATAAGAAATTTTTTAAAATTAATAAAAAATATAAAATAAATTTGCTTGTAACAAATTTATTTTAACAAAACATGAATGAAAACGTTTAATTATTGCTTATCAGCCTGTTTTTGTAAAACACAAGTCTTCGCATTTGAAGTTTTCGTATTGATACGATAATGTTTAAAATTTGGTTTTTTTAAAACATTTAAAAGCTTTCGTATATTTATGGTTGACATAAATAGAGCTTTTTTCTTTCGTGAATCAACATTATTGCCAATGAAATAATATTTCTACATTTCCATTCTTTTTACATATAAAGGTTTTGTGTTTATGGATAACCCTGGCCAAGGCCCATCTATCAGGTCTGCTTACTTGTACAAAAACAAAATACGATTCTTTTTAGTTGTCAAAAATTTACTACCCAATATACAAAGCAAAAGGAAAAAACGTGTATGTGTGGCATACCATAAACGTATACATGCACATGTAAGCAAAATGTAAACAACTTTTGACAACTAAAAAGAACATAAACAATGATCATCAGGCTTCATGGGCCTTGACCGTGGCTTTTGTTTACAAAAATTAAAATTAAATTTCAAAAACAAATTATTTTATAAAATATGTTAGTAAATTAGTTAAAAATAAAAATGTTGAATTAACATGTTAACAATAGCAATAAATTAAAGAAATACATAAAGAGGATCTTTTGCTGCACATCAACATTTAGATATCTAGAAGATATTTGCGTGATAGCACTAGTTTTCTGGAACTTTCGGAAGAACGGTGTCTTTTATACTACAGTGTATGTACATTAAGGTGGGTCGAAAAAAGAGTTGTGCCTGTCACCCCCCAGAATGAAAGATATGTCAATGAAATTTCTAAAACAGCAATCATTTTTTTGCCACGCTTCCAAACATAGCTTTTTTTATATAGAGCACTGGCAGTTAAAATACGATCTCATCATATCACATATCGTTGTTCATGGCTTGACAGTTTCTTCATTCAAACTCTGGGCGCCACTTATGCCATCTTGGATCCTTCCCCCAAATTTCCCATTTTGTTCACGTGCCAAGAAAGTCCTCCTTAAACTTAGTATTTATTGCTTTTAATATACTCCCTTTTATGACACGCCTCAAAATTAAGTCCCGTATTCCTTTTTCACATACGTCTTACATTAAACCAGGTAGAACCAAATACAAAAAACTTTCTTCCAGTGACGCCCTTGAATAAAAGGTATATTTAGGTATGAAGTTTCAAGAACTTTAAAAATCAAGCCATGAACAACGATATGCGATATGATGACATCGGACTTCAAATGGCAGCGCTATATATAAAAAAGGGCTGTGTATAGAGGCGTGGCAATACAAATTTTACTGTTTTAGAAACATCATTGACATACCTTTCATTCAAGGGGTACAACCTTTATTGGATGTAGATCGACCAGCGTTAATGTACATACATATGTACATATTTTAGAGCGTATGTAGTTCCATTGTTTCTACAATTTTTTGAACCTACAATCCCATATTTATGTAATTATAAGTGAACCTTTATTGAATTTTTTATAATATTATTAGTTTTTTAGGTTTCCTTCTTTAAAATATCGCAGTTATTTTCCATTTTTTGGTATATTTTTTTTAACGAATGCCTTTCACTTATCGTGTTGTTATCTTTGTTTTTATTTATTCCGAAGATGTTCATTTTATAAGAACCAAAAATATGTAAAAAAAATTAAAGCTTTTATTTCACTCACCGGAAATGTTTTTTTAATTTTATGAAAACCTAAATCAAATTTTGTTCGTTTTTTTATGAACGAACAAATATTTTCATTTTCTAAAAACAGGCTGTATATTTCTAAACAAATATGTTAGTTTCTAATCTTTTTATACATAGGGACAAATTTCGAGGTGCCTTAGCCACTCTAGCACAACATTCTGCTCTTACTTTTTATACCCACACAACTGTCTGTGGAGAGGGTATTATGTGTTTGTGCAAATGTGTGTAACACATTTATATATAGGTTCTTGACCCACCTTTTAGTATACCGATTGACACAGAATCAATTTTAGAATCCAACTAACGAGGTTCGTGTTTCCAGCAGGCTGGCTGGTTCTCTGTATAAGATAACCTTGTGCGCAAATTACAGGTCGCAATTTTGGAAATAATTTGATCAAATTTGGCACATATGCAAACTTCTTTCCGGAGCAGTGTTTTGTGCCCATTACCATCTTATTTTATAGACATTTGTGTTTAATTACTATATTCATTTACTGTATTTTCTCAAAAAAATCGTCACATCTAACAACCCTGCTTGCAGGGTTCATTTTTTGAACCAAATATTTTACCTTGAGTCACAGTAATTACTGTAGTTCGCAAGGTCGGAGCTGCTCGGCGTAAAATTGGGTTCAGTAATGTAGGTTAGAGTCCGGACTACAAGCGAGTATAGATTTTTACTCATTTTGACGCTCAGGACTTTTTCATATCGCTCCTTTATTGCAACATATTCATATCTCAAAAAATGAAAAATTGCAAGTTACTTAAGCAAAAGTGTTTCTTCCTACCTTCTGTTTACATTTAAAAAAAATCAGTATTATATCTCAAACTGAACCGAAGTTATAGCAAATTATATTTCATTAAACCTGTATCTTAACTTTAGATTCTAAAGCAGAGACCCGCAAAAATACTGCACCGTGCTTTTTTTCTCACAATAATATTCGCTCTCACTTTGTAAAAAACAAACAAACATTCAAACAAGAAGGTTCTGTTAACGCTTGCTTTATAATTCTACTGCGAGAAATGTTTAAAGTAGAATGGGAATTAGAGGTCTGCAAGAATAAATAAAAAGCAATTTCAACACACTCATTTGTTTTTTAATTACAATGTGTCGATCACCCAATGATAACGAAACAAATGAAAAAATAACCAGAGACAAAAAAAAAAAAACTCATTCTATTCAGTCAGCTCAAGTCAAATGAGTAAATTATTCAAATATAATTTAAATGTAAAATATGTGTACCTACAAATTATGTATGTATGTGTAAGCTTAACTCTTACCCAACAAACACGGAGGTTTGATTTCAAATTGAAAGTGATTTGAAATCAAACGTTTTCTCAAACGAAAAACGTTTGATAATGATTTGAAAATCATTTGTAAATCATAGCGTTCTCAACAAAAAGGGGAAATTATTTTCAAATTGAAAAATGCCTTTATTTTCAACTTGCTTTCAAACGTAATTCTCAAATGTTTTTCAAATGTGGATTATAATAGAATGTGGAATATAAATAAAACTATTTAATTTTTTTAATTTAAATTTATTATTTATTTAAATAAACTTTGAGATAAACATTCGGTTCCATAGCAAAAAGATGAAATAGTGTTCTTTCCGTCTTCTAATTCTTGGAAAGACAAAATACTTGGCTCCCTTTTATTTTGAGGATTGTAGCACCGCGATCGTTCAACAATCTTTCTTCACTTTCCTGTTTTATTATTTTTCTTTTTTTTTCGTATTTTTAAACATTGTAATTTCTCACAAATAATTTTTATTTTTCACTAGAAATAAACTGTTCACTTTATATTAAAATTTATTTTTAATAGTAAAACACATGCAACCACAAGGAAAAATAATTTAACTTTAATCGCCATTTTTAATGCTTACATTTATTTTTCGCTTTAGTACTGCCAAGTTTATTTTTGATTTGATTTTAACTTTGACAAACATTTGACATCAAATTGAAAAAACATTTGATATCAAATGTTTATTTTCAAATCATTATCAATTTGAATTTAAATGTTAAATCAAACAATTGAAAAACATTTGAGAATTGCGTTTGATGTCAAATGATAAAGTCATTTCATATCAAAGGTTTGACTTCGTGTTTGTTGGGTATAAATAAAGGAAGCCACAAGCTTACACACATATTATGGCAAGGTATTCAAATAAATGTATGCACATTCAATAATTAAAAAATTATTTGAATATTTTTTGTAAACTTGCTCTCTCTGACGGGTCATTCCAATGTTTTGTTATTTATGAATTACTCTCATATTCATTTACAGTAAACAAGTTTTTTATTCAATTCATTCATTCTTTTTTTTGAATATGGTTTATTCTCTTCTTATCTTTTTGAATGTTTTATAATTGAATAAATGTTGTGCACTTTGAGTAAAGGCAAACAAGTGAGTTATTCAAAGCAGACCTCTAATGGGAATTTAATTTCTTGTTTGCCGAAATTTTTTTGGCAAGCCCGAATGTTAAAGAAATTATAGTTTTTTTTTATATTTTTCTTGAAGAATGTGATTTAATTTTAATGATTTTTTTGTTTTTATTTTATATAAAACATACGCTTATGTGTTGAGTTTTTACTAGTGTTTTCAATTTCGGTTAACCGATTTACCGAAAAACCGGGGTTTGGTCATATTTCCGGTTTTTAAAAAACCGGGTTTTAACCCCCGGTTAACCGTTTATTATATCTGTAAAAATCGTTAAATTTCTATATTTTATTGTTGTGTGTAGTCAAGATAAACTACAAAAGTATGTAATAGTACATGAAGGACACTAGATTCTCTTAAAATTGCACGTCAAACATCGCTGGAATTTAAAATTCTGGATAATGTATTGAACGTATTACAACCGCTCAATATTGCAGTTAATAAGTTTTTAAGTGATACTGTAACATTATTGGAATCTGAAGCAATTTTAAAATTTGTGTTAAACAAAATTGGAAAATCAAATAGCAGTTTCGCACAAACTCTACTACTTTGTCTACGTAAGAGGATTTCCCAAAGAAGAAATATGAATCTAAATACCCTATTTTTATATTAACATAGTGGTTGTTTTCCGAAAACTTGCAAATATATAAAATATTTGCAAATCTACTACTAAAGACTTTGCTATGCAGCTCTACAAGAGACTTTTTTTATTGTAGAAAATGAAACAATTGAAAGTGAATCAGACTCTGAAGATTTTGAAATTTTATCACATTCCGAAAGTTTAGAGGAACAACTAAACTTGACGTTAAAATCTATTCAAGACTTTAGCAATAAATGCAAACGTGTCAATCTCAATAACCTAAAGCTTTGTTCACAATCAGAGAAACAATTTCGTTTTTTCTTTTATCTTTTTTCTTCCCAAAGTATTTCATATATTTTCCTTTCATTTTTAGAACAAAAATGTAACTAACATTTTTTTAAAAATTTAACTAAAGTTGAGTCAACTAGAACTTCAGCAACAATTTGTATGAAATTGTTTCTGACGTTTAAAATAATTTTATTTATTTTTGAATGAAAATTTTAACAAAATGTGTACAAAAATAAAAATAAAAGCTTAATATTGTTATGGCTAAAATTTGCAAACGGTTTCTTGATGCAAAATGTGTGTAGTTACTAAAGAAATTGTTGCTCTATTATGAACACCAAGTGAAAATGTTTTTTTGATTCTGAACGCAGCTTTAAAGATGACTTCGAATATTTGGAAAAATTTTACAAGAGAACAGAAAAATTAAATATGCTATGTAATGCAGTTCTTACTATTAATCTGACATCAACTGTTACTGAAAGAGTTTTCTCGGTATCATCTTTAATAAAAACTAAATTAAAAAACAGAATGTCTCCTAAACATTTGGATTGTGTCTTGTTTTTAAAATATTGCGTTAAAAAAAACTTCATGAAATTCACATTTGGTCTTTATAAATTTTTTTTAGTCACAATTTTTGTTTTTCTTACCACAAAGTACAAATTTTATGCAACAAATGTTATTTTTAAGTTACTTTTGTTGTTTTTTAAATTAATATGAATTCTTTTTTACGTTTAATTTATTTTGTTATTTAATGGAGGGTTAACCGATTAACCGGTTTTTTTAGAGTTCGGGTAACCGAAAAACCGGGTTTCAAAAAAGTCGGTTTTGTGAAAACACTAGTTTTTACATTAACCGCCAGATTGATTTTAAAAACAAGAAAATAACACAAAAATTTCTTTAAGTGCTTCTGAGAGGGAGAGTTATTATTCTCTCACAAAGAATAAAAAGTCTGCATGTATGTGTTGCCGGGCTCTGATCTAAAGCAACCCTGTAAATAATAGGACCAGTCCAAACACGCGTGTAAATAGTAGCCCACAAGGGACTAGGACTAGTCCAAAAGTAACCCAAACGTATGGAAAAACATGGTATATTTAACATTACGATGTCCTAGGGCAGGACCATATAACCCATCTTTGGATTACAAAGGAGTAGTCTTAAAACTACTCCATTGTATACACAAGAGGATTAGTTTTAACTTCGTTTAAAAACGAAAACATGTCGTTAAAAAACGAAGACATGTCGTCCCACTACAAACACTTTTTAACAATGACATGGTCCATGCTTGCATTACATCGGACCAGTCCATGGAGTAGTTTATTTCATGAAATTGGATCAGGTGGTCCAATAATATTTGCAGGGATAGATAGGCAAACAAATACATGTGTATTTTATAATAATGTTAGTGCTAAATGACTCTCCCGCTCTCATTGTTCTGCAGCGTTGCCATTATCCTTTTTCTTCGAAAATATTGCATATTAAACACACGTACGTTTGGATCAACCTTTATATGTGAATCTTCATTTTCTTCATTGAGGTTTATAAAAATGAACATCTCGAAGACCTCATGCGTATAAAATGTTGGTCCTACAAGTTTGACATAGATCAAAAAAAGCATAAGCTAAGTTCTTCCTTTCTGTCACCGTTATGTGTTTCAATGTTACATAAAAATGGCGTATACCAAAATTGAAATGAACAATTGTAATGTAAAACATCACAATTTTCAAAAAGACTAATTTTTTAAATAAAGAACTTATTTGAAAAAAACTTTTTTTTAACAGAAAAAAACCATTTACAAAAAAAATTTATTTTTTAACAAATAATTATAAAAAAATTTGTTTAACAAAAAAAAAATAACATTTGGCAACGGTGCTCAAGCTACAAGCGTAACACAATATACCTGTGCGACTGCTCAGGCGAGACTGAATTGTCTTCTTTTTTTCTTCTGTACGTGTGCTTAAGTACGTGTAAATAAGAGAATTACAAAGCGCCCATGGGCAGGGCTGCCACTTTAGGGGGTTCGACCCCAAATTAGAGGTTTTCTTGTTGGTCTAAATTTACACGTTTCTTCTTTTGATGATCAACTTCTTTTCAATTCCCTTTTAAAGTTGCCAACATAATCACACGCAGCAATCGGTTTCAACTTTTTTCGGTACAAAACAACAACAATTTTATTAACAGCGAATCAAAGAGAAAAAGAAAAGGAAAAAATTACATGCAGCCATCGTTGTGCATAAACCAACGAAAAAAAACATAAAGCGTACTGACCGAGTACGGGCATCTCCGTATTAACCCCATCTTTCTTTTTCTTCTCTCATCTAAAAACATAAGAGTTGATCATCAAAAGATGAAACGTGTGAAAGCAGACTTGCTAAAAGGGACAGAAAATTTAATTTGGGGTTTGAGGTTTGCATTGGGGATATTTAAAAAAAAATTTGGATTTTATGGGGAAATAAAAAATATGAGCGTTATTTTTCTATAAAAGACAACTAAGTTTAATGCACACATAATATGTGCAGGGATGTGAGATGTGACGATTTTACGTAATTTTGACGATTTTTTTCGATGAATTTACCAAAATGATGATTGACGATTTTTGATGTAGAGACACTAATGTTTTGACGATTTAATCCCGTCAATAAATTTACTTTAAACTTTAATCTGGCATCAATTTTATAACACTTTAATCTGGCAAGCAGGTTTGGTAGATGTGACGATTTTTCGTAATTTTAACGATTTATTTTGAGAAAATACAGTAAAACGCCGATTGACGATTTTTTGACTAAAAGTAATAGTGTTATGACGATTTTCTGGCATCGATAAAATACACAAGAAATATTTAAAATTATATTGAAAACAGTCCTAAACTCGAAATACAAAAATTTTTGGAAATTTAACAAAAAAATTCCAGGTGGATTTCATTAGAAGCATAAGTAATTCAAATTCTACAATTATAGAAATGCCATCGGTACTGCAAAAAATATACACTAGAGCCCCGATTAGCGTCAGTCATATCTGGTCCGCTTTTAAAAAATTGGTTAAATCCGCTTTGCGTTTTTATGATTTCGATTTGCGTCGCTACATACGAATGCATTTTTCGATGAAGTCATAATCACATGTGAAGAATTTTTCTATTTGTGTGTAAAAAGGCAAATCCCATTTAATTCTGTTAGGAAAGTTATTCTTAGTAAAATTGCGTGTTAGGAAGTAAAAAGTTACTTTTTAATAAGAAGTTGTGTAGAAAAATTAGTGCAATGAGAAAAAAAATGTATTAGTTTGGAAATAATATTGGACGTAATAAAACGTTTCAAGTCGGTTGATATAGACGGAATCCTTGGTTTTTAGCACCTTTAACAATAAAATCAATTTGCAATAGAGATAGCGCTAAAAGTTAATCATTTAAAAATAGCTCGAGTTAAAAGCAAATGAGATTTTATTTATTATTTAATATTTTTCTGAATATGGATAAATCAAATAAAAAACATTTTTGCTATGCATTTATGCAAATATATTTTTTCTTATGTTTTCTTTTTAAATAAAGCTCACTTGCTGAAATAAATAGAATAAAACTTAACCATATCACTTTCTTCTTCATAAATAGAATTTCTTGCTAAAAATTTATATTTTAGAACCAATCCATGCCATAAATTGTCTTTAATTTGTAAAATTTATATATTTGACGTTTTGTTGACGATTTTGTTCAATTTTCGTGACGTTTTTGACGAATTTTGTTAAAACTTTTGACGATTTTTGAGAAAAAAAGTCTAACAACCCTGAATATGGGCATTTCCAGCGAAAGGTCTACTTTTTGTCACGTAACGCCAAAAGTATTTTAAATTGTTTCTCAAAAAATTTTATATGTATCGTTTACTTTTTTATATTTTGGTGTAAAGCGCAACAAGCTCTACATTAAGTAACAAAAGGGATAACGATTGAACAATATGGTCTGAAAATACAACCTTATTTGCAATCTGGCGTTACATTAAAAAAAGTAGACTTTTAGCTGAAAATTCCCATATTTACCTTAAAACGAGCAAAGATTTTTAAATTTGATAGCTTGAAAAATAAATCTATATAAGTCCTAAGTTTACTAAAAAAGGTTTTATACAAAACATCTTGCTCAATTCGCAGTTTTATTCAGTTTAGTAATGCAAGTCAAAACCCACTTCCGTTTTTTTAACGTCACGCCAGCGCAGATTTTTGTTTATATCTGCAAATCCTTAGCGTCGATTACAGTAATTTTTTTTCTGAATATAGTGCTACTTCATTACTTTGTATATATAAAAACCCTTTTTACAAATTTGACTTCGTCATTTAATTTTTTTACATTTTGTGGTACAAATTTCACGACACGTCAAAATGGAAATGCCCATATGTGTCACATACACATTAAAGTGGCTATTTTTGCAACATCACTTGATATCAATGAGCACCGGGCAAAAAAAGTTTCGTTTTTATTTAAAAAAAATATCTGATAAGTTTGAAGTTAATCCGTCAATAATTCGATTATGTACAAAAAGTCCAAAATTTGCATTTTGCTGGACAACTTCATGTGTATAAGAGGTGTTAAAAAAAAAATTAAAGTGATCTCTAAAGCCAATGAATGGACTAATTAGTTACTTTGTATATAAAAACATTTAATATGAAGTTTGGTGATCATTGGGTAAAGAAAAGTCGATTGAAATGTCAAATTTCAACTTATTTAAGTTTTTGGAACATTTTTTTAATGTCGTAAAAGTTTTTAGTCTCGATTGTAAATAATTCGAAATGAACATACCATTATGTTTTAAAAAAAGAAATAAAAAAAATCGGTTTAGAACTTTGTTGTAATAATGGGCCAATTATTACTTGGCCTAGAAATGCGAGCACACACCTTAAATAGTTTTAAAATTGATTTGTGCTATAAATTTTTAATTCAAAAGACTAAAAATTGTCAACTAATACGTTACGGTACGTTACATTGCATTGCACAACATTTACGGTCGACTAAAGCAACCTTAATTCTTAAAATGTAGAATGCAAGCAATTAAGCACTAAACGCATGAGCATTCAAAATTTGTATTTGTAGAGAAACAAATAAAGCAATTCTCAAATGGATAACTGCTGCACGTGGGAATGTAATCCAAACTAGAACAGCCTCATTATTTTTTGAATAAAAGTGGAGAAAAATTTAATTTTGTATAACAAACTTTCTTAAAAATTAAGTGATTTATTAAAGAAAAGTTCGACTGTATATACATAGTACATATATGTATTTAAAAAACAACTACATATTTCCTTTTGATAAAAATGATCTCTTGTAGAACATGGTACAAGTAAAACTCAAATAAATATTTAAATTATCCGTTAAAAATTATGTATTTTTTACAGGGGCTTATTTTGGGGATTCTTTCTTTAATCGGGGGATATTTGGGAAAATTTTTAAATTTGGGGAGAACGAAAAAAAGTACCTGGCAGCCCTGCCCATGGGCGGTATTTTGCCTATCTCTGATCTAAAGGTTCATTTTGAAAACTTTAATCGCATTTTGCCAAGTTTGATTTGTTTTTGAGGTATAAAAGAAATTTAAAATTGGAAAAATTAATAATTTTGGCCGCCTTCTCAAAATATGTACCAGTGTGCGTTGGTTAGTTTATATATATATATATATATTTTAAAGTCCTTTCTATAATAATACGTTCAGGCTTACTCAACCACAATTCCTCTATTCTTTTCATGTAGATTTAACATACGGTGTTTACTGGTGCCTGGTTTTTTTACTTTGTTTTAAGATGTATTGAATGTATTGGAAATAAATCTAAGCATCAGTTTAATACTCTAAAATGGCCAAAGCAGCAAACACCCACACATATTCTCTACTGAGCGGAAAATAAAAAATCCGCTATTAGAGCGAAACTGCAACACTTCCTGTTTCTTCCTTCATTTGTTTTCCTTTTGGAATTGTTGTTGTTTTCTTTTATTTCGTAAAAAATACGTATTAGGAATAATGGCTTTTTTTTAAATTATTTCCAATATTGAATACATATCAACATCATCATCATATATTAATAGACGAGGCGATTTCTTTTGATCCCTTTACATTGGATTTGAACCAAAAATATACATCATTCGTAAAATAATTTTGGCAGATGTATACATTTCATTAAAATCGGTTCAGGCTTACAACAATGAATGCTACAGAAATTTTGGGTCACAAATACGGTAGTTAAATAAAATTTGAATACGTCAAGTTTAGAAATAGATAAATGTTATACTAAAAAATTTAAAATGTTATGTTTCTGCAAATTTTATGGTAACATATGAAAACAAATTACTTATTAGCGGAGTTTAGTATTAAGCGGCCCATAAACTTGCAATATTATTGTATATGATATTCGCCATATTATTTCCATTTTGTTCTATATTATGCAATTAGTCGCACAATTATTTCATTTATTCAATAAAAAGGTGAACATAACTTATAGGAATAACATAAACAGCATTGTACAATGTTGCCAACACATTTCACTTTCTTTTCGTTGTGCAATAAAAATCAAAAGTCTTTTGATTGTAGCCAATATATTGTGTCACCTTCGAATATCACATACACATTGGCGATATAATTGTACAATACGTAAAATTTAACAATTTTATTGCAAGGGTATGAGCCGCTTTAGGCTTGCAAAAGAGCAAATGCAAAAAAGCAAAATATCGTTGCAATTAAATGAAATCTAACGAAAACCCTGTGTATTTTGTTGTTAGATTTAACAAAAGAGCTTCGATATTTTGCATTTGCACTGTTGCAAGCCCAATACTTAACTCCGCTTTGAAATAATATTAATTTTATTTTAAATTATTTGTTTGCTTGTTTTTTTTTCAATTAACAATTTTGTAACCATATCAAATAGCCGTAATGTTTAACTTTAACTTACAATACCAAAATTATTATACAATATTTTTGCCTACAAAAGATTATATGGTAAATGCTAAAAGGCCTAACTAACAGTTTGCATTATATGCAAACAACTGGTAGGTTTTGAAAGAAAAAAAGAACAAAAATAAATTATAAACAGTTTAAAGCGATTAATCAATTTATCATTTTTAAATAGTTTTTGTTTCTCCTGTCAAATTTTCAAAATTTTAGATATACATATGTACATATATATGTATATCACAATTTTTGAAAGTGTTGATACGGTGGGGTGTCACAAAGCCATAGGACATAAAGCCATATGGCGTTAAGTCCCATTCCATTGAGACATTAGGGCATATGCTATTAAGACTCAATATAATGAGACTTAACGCCATAAATTTTTTTCCCGAAAATGAGACATAAGGCCATATTTTTTTAGGGTTTTCTCCTCTTTGATAAAACATGTACCGGCTTCGCTAACTAAAGCTTCTCTGCAGAGCCGGTCTTCGGCCGGGCGCAAGGATTTTATCCTCTATAACAAACACCGGCTTCGCTAACTAAAGCTTCTCTGCAGAGCCAGACTTCGGTCGGGCGCAAGGATTTTCTCCTTTATGGTATAACAAATACTGGCTTCGCTAACTAATGCTTCTCCGCGAAATCGGCCTTCGTTTGAAAACTAGGCAGATTTTAGAAGCTTTACTTAGCGAAGCCAGTATTTGTTATACCATAAAGGAGAAAATCCTTGCGCCCGGCCGAAGGCCGGCTCTGCAGAGAAGCTTTAGTTAGCGAAGCCGGTGTTTGTTATACCATAGAGTAGAAAGAATCCATGGAAATAAAGCAATTTGTAACGCAAAACATTAAATGGGACATAAAACCATAATGGCTTTATGTCCCATTCCACTAAAATTGATATGAGACTTAAGGCCATATCAAAATTATGGCTTTATGTCCGTTTGGATTGAGACATAAAGCCATATGGCTTTATGTCCTATGGCTTTGTGACACCCCATCTGTTGATACCAATTTGCGACGCCGTGCAATAAACCCATAGGAAATAAAGCCATATGGCCTTATTTCCATGTAAGGAGTGAAATAAAGCCATACATGGCCTTATTTCCCATTTAAATTTTTTTCTTTTCATATAATTGCAATTTATTTAAAAAATTGTTTTGTTGGTTTTTCTCTGGGTGTTTAAATAAAAAATATAAGGAAAACACTTTTGGACGCAAGGATTTTCTCCTCTATGGTATAACAACCACCTGCTTCGCTAAATAAAGCTTCTCTGCGTATTCGGCCTTTGTTCGAAAACAAGGCAGATTTTAGAAGCTTTATTTAGCGAAACCGATGGTTGTTATACCATAGAGGAGAAAATCCTTGTGCCCGGCCGAAGGCCGGCTATGCCGAGAAGCTTTAGTTAGCGAAGCCGGTCCTTGTTATACCATAGAGGAGAAAATCTTTGCAGAAAAGCTTTTTAATTAAATTTTTTTTTCTTTAATATAATTCTTATTTATTTCATTTCTTTTATTTACAAAAAAATTGGCAAAAAAAATAATGTTCAGTCCACAAATGGAATGTTTATACATTCTTTTGCCAATTTGTAACCATAACAATTACACTGTTATGGCGTTATTTCCTCTTTGGTTACTAAACGATTATGGTGTTATTGCACTTGGGTGGTGGTAATAAAGCCATATTGCTTTATTTCTTAATTCATTGGGAAATAAGGCCATATGGCTTTATTTCCTATGGCTTTATTGCACGGCGCCCCAATTTGCACCGGACAAAAAAATCATTATGTTTGACTAAAAATAACATCTGAAAAGCTTAAACATAATTTGTGAATAATTTATTAGATTCAAATACGAATTACAGCCAATTTCACTTAGTTCAGTTCCAACTAACTATAACTTTAACTACCAGTTAGGAATATGTTTTTGACTGTAATAACTGATTGTTAATTATAACAGAACTTGGCGAAATTAACCGTAAATTTGATAAATCAAAAAGTTTTTGTATATGTTATTATAACTAGAGAACGAATTTTATTCCCAATTCAATTTCGAAAAAATTAGTAAAGAACCGAATTGGTAAAGAAAAGAATTTTTTGCATTAAAATACAAATTTTTTATACTTGAAAGATTACGAAACATCAAAATTGGCAAGAAGTGTCCAATTGTATCACTTGAATATGGCAAAAGCCCTATTTTCATCTCTTTTATCAGTGAAACTCTGTTAAACTGATGAAAAAGCGAAATATTTCATTCATTTGGTTTGGATCACATACAATTTTGAGAGAATTTTTTTACAATATGTATGCGTTTTGTAAAACTAACCCTAAAAAATAGTCCATGGCAAGCGATTGACGCTGCTCCTACATTTTGGCAACGAGCTCGAATACCAACACGCAATATTGATAAATGTGTAGGAAAATTAAAGTCGGAATTTAACAAAAAGATTATATTTTCATTAGAGCTTTGGGCGATCTTTTTTATATCGCGGCTGCCGATGCATTGACGATGATGAGAAACCAAGACGTTTAAGCATTTTTGGAGAAAACAACGTCAAAAGGAACAATGGAATTACCATCCAAAAAGAAAGATCGAAATCGAGAAGAGAAAGGGAAGAAACGCAAAAATTTAAACATGGAGGAATATTAGAAACTCAAGAATCAAGTAATTAATTTTACAGTTATTATCTCACATGACCATTAAGTATTCGTAAATAATTTGATTTGCAGTAAAATATTTTTGGTGCGAATTAAATCTTAATACCAACATAACAAAGAAATTTGTATGGGAAATATGAAAAATTATAGACCGATTCTCACCATTTACATAGAATTCGTCCTTATGACAATTAAAATGTATTTACCATGGCCCAACTAGTAGGTCTGCGCGCAACTACAACAATCCAACAATAGAAAAAACAACCCGCATTTTGTTTGTGTGAAAAATGATAAAGATGTCAAGAACAAAAGCAATTGTTTGTGTAAAAAATGGTAGAAATGTCAAAAGCAATTGCTACAAAAACAATTGAACGTAAAAAACACAACTCTGCAAAAAATCAGCAGGCATTTCAAGCAGGCCTACTAATTGGACCATGGTATTTACCAAATTTGTAAAAATTATCTACAAATCAAGGCGAATTCAACAAGGTAAACTCTTTAGAACATCGGTTCGTTAGCTGTTAAATCCAGCTTGTCAAAATAATTTTTTTAATTTTATTGTTTATCATTTTCAATAAATTGTGAAAGCTAAAATTTAGTGAAAAAAACAAATTAAATACATAAAAAAAATAAAAACTAACTAACATAAATTCATTACAGAATGCACCAATGCTCATTAAATCTTCAAAACCACAAAATTTAGTACAAACATACATACATACATACATATATAAAAGAATCCATACAATTTTGTTAAGATCGGTTCATTACACCCAATTTACAATGTGGAAATTTCTTGCCAGAAAGACGAAGAAAGAGGAAAGAGAGATGAGAGAAATAAAGTGTGTCACGCATACAGCGTCGCCCCCTTACCAACAAACTTCGTCAGTCTGGCAAGAATGTATATATTGTAAATTGGGTCTAACTTACCATATGCCCCATATGAAGCCCACTCTCAAAAAATACTTTAGTACGCCTAAAACCGTAACAAATAATGGTATTGGAGTCAAATTTAGTCCATAATTGTTCCGTAAGATTCGGAACAACTCCACCTAATTTCGCAAAGATCGGTACTTGATTAATCATATTCAGCCCACTTGGGATAACAATTCAAATACGATTAAGCCCGTTAAAAACATAGATATTGTGGTAAAATTTGATCCAACTTAGTTGTATATGACTGAAAATAACATTATTGCTCCAATATAAAGCATCCTTCTGAAAGGCACTTTATATTGAAATTTTGTCTAATTTAGGTTTTATTATATCAGAAATAATTCAACATAAGTTTGTGATGATTGATTCATAATTTACAATAGGACCAATATAAACTTCCCTCTTGAAAATAATTTTAGTGCGGCTAAAGCTGTTACAAATCATTATATATTAAGTTAGATTTCGTTTTATATGACTACAAATCCAATTGTTATAATGCTGAAGTCAGTTTTTATAAATATTGCTAGTTGAATTTATTGATTGCATACTGAGCCTACTCCAGATATATTCTTACTGTTGGTGGAGATTATAAAAGATTTCGCACGGTCGAATATAGCGCTCCTTCTCAATATTTCGAAAATGGTTTACAGTTTATTTGCTGGAAGCAACCAATTTTGTGTGCAACTTTTATACAAATTGATTAAACATTATACTTACTTTTTTCCAACAGCTTATATTTAGTTATCCACTATAAATATTTATCTATATTAATATAAAAAAACGAATCAATAAAATTTTTTATTGTTTACGTTTTAGTCACATTTTTTGTAAACAACTTTTTTGACAAATTGGATTTGTTACACTAACAAAATGCGTGTTATTTTTGAATTCGCCTTGCTACAACTTGTACTTTGTGCACAAAATTAACATTGACAGGCAACCAGCAAGGCGGACGGATGGTTATCGTTAGATCATTTTAAAAAGCGATTCTGAATCGATCGGTATACTAAAAGATTGGTCCAGATATGTATTCCTTAACTTTTGCTTGTTCATATATATCATTTTAAAGTTTAAAATAACATTTATCTTTAATGACAACTTGCTTTGTCTTACAATTTCAAAGTAAAAATTTACCTTTTTCGCGTATTATAATGTGAAAAAGTTATATGTTGCAGATTAGGTGCTTATAAAATTATATGTGCAATGTACGTTGTACACATATTTTGCAAAACATATAAAAAAAATAAACTTATTTTTTCTTTTAGTAGTTCACTTAGACGAAAAGATTTTGCCTTATTTATTCGGCAGATCAAATGTGGATCGTATAGCAGTTTTGCAATGAAAAGTCTAAGTTTCTAGATGTTTCGAAATTTGATTCGGGTCATGAACATTGCTTAAGCTGTTCTAATGCATTAATTGAATGAGACATTTCTGATAAAGTCGTTGCTCCGGGCTTTGATACTACTTCCATAAACTCAGGGGCCAAATTACTCATAAATTTTGCATGCCGTCATCACATGTATGAGATATTCCTTTAACATGGCTTTGAAAATAAGTAAGGTAAAAGCATTGCACCGGAAACGGAATTTTTAATCGATTCGACGAATTATGCAACACCATGAAACAAGATGATTTCAAATGTGGTCCTGATTATACAATCGTTGAATCTTAAATTTCAGACGATAAATGTGAAAAAAAATTTAAAAATGTTCCGAATCAAAAACCAACACACACATATACGTGGCGATTATGAAGAACTCTTGGAGCTCACAACCACATTCCTTGGTGGTAATGGTAGTGTTTTTTCTCATGCAGGAAAGCAATTTACTGCATTACATTTTTTTTTCGTTTTCAGTTCAAGTTGACTGTAAAAAACTTTACATTTAAGTTTTGGTACGGGTGCACGAGTTCTTTTCAATCCCTTAATCAAGATTACAATTTTTTGCGTACCGCTTCGTTGTTTTCAAATCTGCTTCGATGCAGATTCTTCGATTTATTTATTTGTTGATAATGACATTACAGAGCGTGAAGTTTAATTAAAGAAAGATTATCATTCCATTTTAACACGCGATGAAAAAGTTCAGTCTATATCTTATTTAAAAGTATCATTGAATAATTTAAATTTTAATTGAATTTTACATTTGCAATTATAAAATACTATTCCAGTACATATTTTAATTAACAAAGAAATTTATGTGTTATGTTTATATTTTTCGGCTTGAGGTATGTTTCATAAAATAGAATAAAAATAAAAACTCTTGTTTTGTTTTAATTTTTATTATTTATTAGTTCCAATATTTCGACCAACTTTGTTGGTCATCCTCAGGGAAATAGTTATGATTTAATACTTAATGCAGTGTTGTCCGATGTAATCGTTTTAAATTTTCTCCACTGAAATTATGGCAGTCGTGATTGAATACTTTTGTTATTCGGAAGTAATTTTATTTCAGTCGCTACTAAACGAATCATAATTATTTTTGTAGTGTTGTAAAAACTCAAATAAATGCTTTACAATAATTAAAAAAATGCCCACTCTAGGAAATTAATGAAATACGCCTAAAACCGTAGCAGATATTGATATTGTGGCAAAACTTAGCTTTATATACCCAGAAAAAACGTCATGCAATTTTGTGATATACGGTCCATAATTTACCTTTCATCCCATACTAAGCAGCCTTCTAAAATTCACTGCAAGCGTTAAAACCAATTTCACTTATATATTGGAATTCACTCTAATTTATGTTTTTTAATATCAGAAATCACCCTACAGAATTTTAGGATGATTGGTATAAAATTTATCATGGGTCCAATATAAATTCCCCTATTGAAAATTATTAAAGTTCATCTAAAACTTCTTTCTAAAAAGAAAATCATTAAACTTTCTGATTGTCGGTCAATACTTTAATATAGGTCTAAAGCGCAAAAAATGTTAATGCTGACGTTCGTGTTAATAAAGATTAATTAATATAGAGCCCACTCTGAACTGTCAATGGAGGGTATCAAGGATTCGGCGCTCTAACTTGTTTTTAATAAAAGAAAAACTTTTTTTGCCCGGTGCTCATTGATATAACATGATATTGCAAAATTGGCCACATTTTAGTGTACTGATCGACTTAGTCCGTTTGGCTAGCTGGCATACTCTAAACAAAGTTAAATTGTTGTCACGTAAAGTGACGACTCCATCACTTTGACGTTATTTTGTATTTATAAGAATGTTGTGTCGACGGCGAAATTTTTTCCATGTTCGCAATATGAGCGATTTTTTACATTAATATAATCGACTTTATGGCTTTTTTAAAATATTAAAAATTTGGCGAATGTTCGCTATTTTAGCAAATTTTTCCGCATTTTTGTAGTTTTCGCGTAGCGTTTTTGCTTTTTGAGGTAATCGTTGCACATTCGCTTTTAAGCAAACTTTTTCGAATTTTCGGGTTTAATTTACTAATGAAATGTGTGCCTAAAAATTCTTTAAAACTTGCATTTTTAACTAACATGTTTACATTCTACTTAAAATTCCTTTAACGTTTATTTGGATGTTCGAAGAGAGTGGCAATTGTACAGGTCCCCTCAACTTAAGACTTTATTATAAGACTGCACAAAAAGGCTAAGAAAGTTACTGCTTATGCAGAAAAAGGCTTCCCTGGAAAAATATCAAGTCGAGATACCGACTGTAACACTCAGTAATAACATGCTTATGGAGCTACCTCGCGTAGCAAAGAAAATTATTCTTTTTATTTTAAAAAGGTACAGATAAAAAAAAAAAGTTGGGTCATAAAGGCTTATCATTTTTTTTTGTGCTTTGTTGCAATACAGACGCGTATTCTTAACCCCGCATAAAATTTTAATTATTAATAACATTTTAATATAACAATTAAGCGAATGGACGCATTTTTTTTAAAATAAATTTTTAAAATAAAAGTGAATAATTATCAAAAACGAAAAATTTAATAAAAAAAATAAATAAAATATATGTATGTATACATATACTGAACAAAAACATTAAGTTTAAAATTCTTATTTTTGGTGTAATACAATAAATAATAAAAATAAAAAAGCACAGCAAAACGGTGAAAAAACAAAAACAACTTTTTGCATGAGTAGTCACAATGTAACAACAATAAAACTAGATGAAAGAAATGCATACGTAACAGTTAATGCTAAAGAGTGCAATACTGAAATAAATAAAACAAAACAAAACAATATTAACTACCTAACGGCTAAACCAATTGTTCGTACACGTTCCCTTTCGCCCTCTGTTTTTACAAAGACGGTTGAAGCTGAGACATTAAAAAATATTAATCTCTCGCTAGTGCCTGCAAGTGTTGCCGCTTCGGCAAAAACAATTTTAGTAACAAATGTTACCATGAATTCAAACACAGACGCAATGGAAAAATCACAAGTAAAAAGTTGTCAAAAGCCTCAAGTACAAGTTGGTATGGACAGGTACATAACAGTTCTTAAACGGGGTCGCAGCCCTACCTCTGCAGCAGTTGCTTCGGTCTCAAAAGTACCATCTTTTGATAAGATAAATTCTCAAAACCGTTTTGCAATTCTGGAGGATGAATCCTCTGAAGCACCAAATGTCATAAGATCGTCAAAGCCTCCCCCGATATACCTTAGGGAGCAAAATTCAAATGAGCTCATAAAGAGTGTGATATCGGTGATAGGTGAAAATTCGTTCTACGTAGCGGCTATCAAGCGTGGAAGTATAAACGAGACAAAAATACAAGTCAATCATGAGAATGACTTCCGCAAAATAATAAACAACTTTGAAGCACTTAAAAAAAACTTTTATACATACCAACTGAAAAGCAGTAAAGGTCTTCAGGTAGTGATCAAGGGTATTGACTCATGTGTGGACCCAGAAGAGGTTAAAACATTCCTAGAAGAAAAAGGCTTCAAGGTAAAACATGTTGTAAATATTAAAAATAGAGAAAAAATTCCCCAACCACTTTTTCGAGTGGAGTTTGAACCCGGCGACGTAAAACTTAAAAAAAACGAAACGCATCCTATTTACAATTTAAAATATATTCTCTACAGAAGAATAACAATAGAAGAGCCGCACAAAAGAAATTGTCCCGTTCAATGTTTAAACTGTCAAGAGTATGGTCATACTAAGGCATACTGCTATTTACCCCCTGTTTGCGTAGTATGTGGTGAATTACATGGCACAGTTCTTTGCGATAAGTCTAAAACCGACCCCAACGTAAAAAAATGTAGCAACTGTGGCGGTAATCACACTGCCAACTATAGAGGATGCCCTGTATATAATATCGTCAAG
This sequence comes from Pollenia labialis, assembly GCA_949318255.1. Taxonomy (NCBI): domain Eukaryota; kingdom Metazoa; phylum Arthropoda; class Insecta; order Diptera; family Polleniidae; genus Pollenia; species Pollenia labialis. The sequence continues at coordinate 175,130,154 of OX439140.1, read as the reverse complement.
CAGTCGGCTGGACCGAAAACTAATCCTCCCCAAATGCAGGTAACAAATCAAGTAACCACAAATGGCATACAGGCTCCGCAGCCTGGTAATACCAGAACATCCTATGCTAACGTTCTCAAATCAAACCATGTGCCTATGCAAGGTGCCTCGCCAAGTAATGATGAAACTCCGGTTTCTAATTTAAGTCGTCTAGAAAAAACCATGGAAACATTAGTGCAAACAGTAAATAATTTTACAAATACAATGGGTAATATGATGCAAGAAATTCTTAGAATGCAATCGATGTTATTGCAAGCTGTACTTAACAAGCCATGAACTGTTTAAAAATTTGTTTTTGGAACGCAAACGGCATCCGCCAACATAAAAATGAATTAGAATATTTTCTTAAAAGTAAACAAATTGATGTCATGATGGTTTCTGAAACTCATTTGACCTCAAGAAATAGTTTTAAAATTAATGGTTATATACTGTATGATACCAAGGACCCTCGAGATAGAGCTTGTGGAGGTTCTGCCATTTTGATAAAAACTCGAGTCAAACACTACTTAATGTGTGATCATCGTGAGGATTATCTGCAAGCAACAAACGTTTGTGTTGAAGAGCTTAATCGAAACATAGTAATTTCATCTTTATACTCTCCACCTAGATTTTCAATATCAGAAAGCCAATATTGTGAATATTATAAATCACTAGGACCCTGTTTTCTGGCCGCTGGCGATTATAATGCTAAACATACCTTCTGGGGGTCACGACTTATAACACCAAAGGGTCGTGTTTTGTTTAATGCAATCTCTAAAATGGATTTAAATGTGGTCGCGAGCGGACAGCCAACATATTGGCCTACTGATCAGCAAAAAATTCCAGATGTTATAGATTTTGGCGTGGTTAAAAACATCCCCACAGAAACTATTCATGTTGAAGCTTCCTTAGAATTATCCTCCGACCACACACCTACAGTTGTTACTATAATGAACCCCAATAGAATTGTATCTCCGACTGGTTATTTTGCGCCGACAGCCACACAAATTAATTGGTTAAAATTTAAAAAATATCGCAGTACCCATTGTACAGAAAATATTCCGCTTAGAACACCGGAAAATGTAGATCGCTCTATTGTTAATTTTGACAGTTATCTGAAACTAGCTGTTCAACATTCTAGTACTGCCCCCAAAAAAACAAAAAATATTAAAATATATTCCACAGATGTCGAGCGGCTCTTGACTGAAAAAAGGAGAGTTCGAAGAGAGTGGCAACTTTACAGATCCCCGCAACTTAAGAATTTATTAAAAGAGTGCACAAAAAGGCTTAGAAACTTACTGCAGACCCAGAAAACGGCTTCTCTAGAAAAATATCTTAAGGAACTTGATGCAACTCCACAATCTGACTACTCATTATGGCGTGCGGCTAGAAATCTAAAAAGACCAGTTACATCAAAGCCACCACTAAGAAACTTGAATGGTAGTTGGGCAAGAAACGATATTGAAAAAGGAAATCTGTTTGTGAGTCACTTGAAAAACGTATTTACACCAAATTTATCTAACGATACTGTGGTCGAGTTACCACCTGTTGCTGCTAGAGCTGCTATTCCCATAAGATTTGAAATAAGAGATATCGAAAAGGCTATTTGTGACTTAAACACTAAGAAGGCACCTGGTATTGATAAGATCAGTAATAAAATGCTTTTAGAGCTACCTCGCATAGCAAAGAAAATTATTGTTTTTATTTTTAATGCTATTTTACGGCTTGAATACTACCCGCAAGAATGGAAGGTTTCCTTAGTTACCATGATACCAAAGCCAGGGAAAGATCATACAAAAGTTGAGTCATATAGGCCTATTAGCTTATTATCAAATATGTCAAAGCTGTTTGAGAAATTATTAGTTTCAAAATTAACACCAATTTTAAATGACAATAGATGTATTCCAAACCATCAGTTTGGATTTAGAAGAAAACACAGCACAATTGAACAAACTCATCGAATAGTAAATGTCATAAGAAAAGCATTTGAAGAAAAAAAATATTGCTCAGCACTCTTCATCGATGTTTCGCAAGCGTTTGATAAAGTCTGGCATGAAGGCTTACTACATAAGTTGAAGCAAAATTTACCAGCAAACACTCACAAATTGTTAGAAAGCTACTTAGTCGGCCGTCAATTTATTATTAAAGAAGGAGATTTCTTAAGTTCACCTCAGCCAATTGGCGCTGGAGTTCCACAAGGCAGCATCCTTGGCCCTCTTTTATACTTAATTTATACTTCGGACATGCCAACAAACAACTACACACAGACTTCAACATTTGCAGACGATACAGCTTTTCTAAGCGTACACGAAAACAGTTATGAAGCATCTCGTTATTTACAGGATCATATATTTCAACTAGAAATATGGCTAAGACAATGGAGGATAATGGTAAATGAACAAAAATGCGTACATATAACATTCACCTTGCGCCGGGAATCTTGCCCCCCTATTACAATCAATAATCAAATAATTCCTCAACATTCGCATGTAAAATATCTCGGTTTACATCTGGATCGGCGATTAACGTGGAAATGCCATATAGAGGCAAAATTAACTCAAATGAAACTTAAAGCCATTCAAATTCATTGGCTTATCGGAAGAAACTCTGTCCTTAGTCTCGATTGCAAGCTTCTACTTTACAACTCTATCTTAAAGCCTATCTGGTGCTACGGTATTCAACTATGGGGCACTGCCTCGGCCTCTCATATCGAAAAAATTCAAAGGCGTCAAAATAAACTTCTTCGAATAATCACAGCCGCTCCCTGGTACGTTAAAAATTCAAACATTCATAAGGATCTCAATGTGCCATTAGTAAAAACTATGATTACAAAATATGCAGTAAAATATTTAAAAAGGCTTGAACAACACCCAAATCCACTAGCTCGAAATATTCTAAATCATGCCGGCCACACTCGCTTAAGAAGAAGAGACACTGCAGCACTTACCCAACTAGAAGAACGATAAGCACCTATATATGTGAACAGAAGAAAAAAATTTTTGTCTGGCACTGGCAGGACATTAATAAAGAATTAGAATAAGATTTGATTAATTATTGTTAGTTCATATTTAATATATGAAGATTCAATAAATAAACAATGAAAAAAAAGAAAAAAAAAAAAAAAAAAATAAAGGCTTATAGCTTATTATCAAATATACCAAAGCTATTTGAGAAATTATTAGCGTCAAAATTAACACCGATTTTAAATGAAAATAGTTGTATTCTAAACCATCAATTCAGATTTAGAAGAAAACACAGCACAATTAAACAAAATCATCGAATAGTAAATGCAATAAGAAAAGGCTTTTGAGGAAAAAAATATTTCTCAGCACTCTTCATCGACGTTTCGCAACGGCTTATTACATTAATTGAAGCAAAACTTACCAGCAAACACACACAAGTAGCTGAAAGCTACTTAGTCGGCCGTCAATTTATTATTAAAGAAGGCAATTTCTTAAACTCCCCTCAGCCAATTGGCACTAGAATCCAGCAAGTCAGCATCCTGGGCCTTCTATTACTTATACTTAGTTCTTACTTCGGACATGCCAACAAACAACCACAGTACAGCTTACCTAAGCGTGCACGAAACTCGCCATGAAGTATCTCGTTACTTACAGGATCAAATATTCAACTAGAAATATGGTTAAAACAATGGAGGATAATGGTCAATGAGCAAAAATGCGTACTGATAACATTCGCGCTGCGCCGGGAATCATGCCCCCTATTAAAATGAATAATCATATAATACCCCAACATTCGCATGAATAATATCTCGGTATACATCTAGATCAGCGATTTACGTGGGAATACCATAAAGAGGCAAAATTAACTCAAATGCAACTAAAAGCCATTCAAATTCATTGGCTTATTGGAAGAAATTCTGTCCTTAGTCTCGATTGCAAGCTTCTACTTTACAACTATATCTTAAAGCCTATCTGGTGCTGCGGTATTCAACTATGGGGCATTGCCTCTGCCTCTTATAGCGAACAAATTCAAAGGCGCCAAAATAAACAGCTTCGAATAATCACAGCCGCTTCCTGGTGTGCTAAAAATTCACACATCCATAAGGATCTCAATTGGCCACTTGTAAAAACTATGATGACGAAATATTTAAAAGGCCTCGAAATATTTTAAATCATGCAGCACTCACCCAATCAAAAGAACGATAAACAACTCCATATGTGAACATAAACCGTGATGACAAGATTTTTGCAGGACAAAAAACAAAGTATTAGGATAAGATTTGATTAATTGTTGTTAGTTCATATTTAATATATGAAGATTCAATAAAAAAAATATTGAGAAGAAACATCTGAGGCTTATGAAGATCCCATTCACAAACATTTACAGCATAATGAGGACACCTTGCGCTAATTTTCATAAAAAACAAGTAAGAGTGCTATATTCGGCTGTGCCGAATCTTATATACCCTTCACCATTGTGCGAGCAGAATACATAGCAATTAGACAAAAACTAAATAAAACTGGTAAATATTTTTTTTTTAAAATAAGAGACAACCGGTTTTGAACTTCGCTTTTCATAAGGGCCCAAAATATATACACTTTATAGGGTGTCGGATCAATATTGTAGAAATTACAGTTATATATACCTTTTTTACCTTCGGTGAAGGGTATAAAAAGAGTAATTTTCGTGATTTCAGGGGTTTTATCACCGCATTCGATACTATCGTATCGAATAAACTATTGATTTTTTTTGCATACGATAGACACTGGCGTATCGAATGAAAACTCGATAAATGTAATGTCGAGTTACTCGATGTCGAATGCTATTATTTCAAATTCAATACATTTCATACGATATCGAGTTTCAAGATACCAAAATAAATAATTTCGATGAATTTTGCTCGATATCGTATGCGGTGATTAGACCCCAGTATTTCGGTTATAACTCATAAAAATTTCAGACATTTTGGTATATAAGTCATATACATAGGACATATGGCAGCCCTAAAATTAAGGTTTTTATACAATTTTTTTTGTACGGGAGGTACCATGCCCACTTTTCCAATCCCGCCCACATTTTGCAGGATGGTGTCTGTTGGCAACCTTAATGTGTGTACCTAATTTGGAAGCTTTGGCTTTCGCCGTTCTCAAGATATACAGAAATAAAAAAAATACAACAACAAGGGATTTTTGGAAAAATTTAGAGGTAGTCGTGGTTTTTTGCTCATATCTCCGTCATTTTTGGACCGATCTGGCTGAATTTCAATAGCAAACTTAAACGGAGTATATGTGACATAAATATACATCAACCTAGTCCACATCATTTCTGGGGTTTTCGGAAAACTCATTTCAACATACACACGGACAGACGGACAACCGGATTTGAACTTCGCTTTTCATAAGGACCCAAAATATATATACTTTATAGGGTGTAGGATCAATATTGTGGAACATACAAACGGAATGACAAAGTTATATATACTAGGAATGGGCAAAAAATATCGATATATCAAAATATCGATATATCAAAATATCGATATTTTAAAAAAATATAATCGATATATGTCGCCGATATTTTAAATACCGATATATCGATGTATCGATGTTGAAATACGACTATCGAATTTGATATTTTTTAAAGTCAGACTTCATTAAGAACTTAAAATTTTAGCCGTTTTTCAAACATTATGTTTTTTAAGAATTGGAATCATTGCATGCATCATGTGTTTTTTTAAACAAATATGAAGATCTAAAATAATTGGAATTTATAAGAAGCAGTGCCGGATTCAAGAAGCAGATTGTCTGGAGTGCACATAAAACAGAGAGTGCTCCTGATGTCCATATCTGATGATTACTCGTTAGACTAAAACCAGTTGGTACTTTTGGGGTGCAATTCAAATTTTAAGGAAAGTTGGTACTTCCATGACTTATTTACTTCCATTTAAATTTTTCGTAATTTATTTTTTTTTCTTATGGTTTTTTTGTATTCTTCCCTTTTGTTTTTTTATAATTGAATTTTTTGTTTTGATTAAATTTTTTTGTTTTATTAATTTTTTTAAATAAAATGAAACAATAAAGAGTAACAATGTAAATACATATAATTAATTTGTTCATACATATGTTTGTACAAAGGTATACTGAATTTTTTAATTTGGTAATAGTTTCAGCAAAGTACGTTCGATATATCGATGTATCGATATTTTTGAAACAATAAATATCGATACTCTAAAATATATCGATTCGATATATATCGATATATTTTTTCAACTTGCCCATCCCTAATATATACCCTCTTACCTTCGGTGAAGGGTATAAAAACAAAGGAAATAAGTCAAAGTTAGAAAAAATTAAGTGTGAATTGGTCAGTTCCGATTTTGCAGATGACATTTTTTTTAAAAGATCGTTTGATTTCTATAAGAATCATTAAAATTATTATTAAATTTCGGCAACATATTTTTTTTATTTGCTAAGAGCGTGCGTTACCGTGACACCTAAAAATGTTACTGCGTGAATTGTGCGTCATTAACAGTTCGTGCATGAAGGTTACAGTTAAAAAGATTAAATCACTCACTTGTACAGCTCTAGAAAAAAAATTATATCAGTTATTTAACCAATAAATTTTTTTTTTAGTTTTTACACAATCTCTGTTCATCATAATTCTTTAATTTCCAAATTTTTGGACAATATTTTCTTAGTGTCTTATAAAAATTTGAGAACAAACAACAATCGTCAATGTAACTTAAATTATGGATAAAGGTGAGTAAGTGGAATGTGGAAGATCTCAACATTCCAAATCTTGAAAAGTATTTATTTTATTTCCTTAATAAGGTGAATGAGATAATAATAACTTCGATGTTGCTCCCATCTTGAACAGTACTTTGGTAATTGACAACAATTTTTTAAGGAACCCCTGTCAATTGTTCCTAATGTGTTACATAAAATCTATCTGTTATCCGTTATTGCAAACATTCAGATGGTAGATAACTAAAGCAATATACAATTTTGGAGTAACATTTCTCCCAAAGAGGAAATATAACTTGGCAAAACCTTTAATATGTTAAATGACTTGATGATGTTAAAAACAACTTACTTAAGAAGTGTTAAGCAGTATTTATTTTAAAACCTGTAAAACACTGAAAAAGATCCAAAACATCTTTGATTTCTATTCAAAAGGTACATGTTGGAAATGTAACATTTTTCCGTTTATATATTTCTTTCGCAAACAAAATTGTTTTCAACAAGGATTCAAAAACAAATAATTAAATGATAATGGTGCCATGGCAGCAGACTCTTTCTTGTTGGCGGGAAATACACAAAATTTCATAACATGCGCTTTAAGAAAAAATAAACATTAATTGTTTAAAGAGAGTTTAATCTCTGCGCCTGTCTTCAAAATTTTTCCATTGAAGGGGGAAACAAAGTGTGGGCTACAGGATGCAGCAAATGAGAGCAAGAGTTAATAAAAACTTTCTCCAGTCCAGTAAACTGTTACTTTGTTGTTATATTTTCCAAACTAAGTACTTTTTTAAATATCTAAAGCAAAAGACAAATGTGAGCCGCAAAAGGATTTTGTTGTAGAGTAAAAATACCCAGCAGTACCAGCTTTAATTTTGTATGATTTATTTATTTAGTTATTTAAGGTTTTTAGATTATATGTTGGTCGTCTTTTAAACATTTTAAACTCAAGTTGCAAACTTAATACTGGAAAGAAGAATTTTAAAATTAAAGGTGAAAATTGTGATACAAAAAATAACTGGTATATTCTGTTTTTGTTTATTTTGCCTGCAAGATATTACATTCATTAAATAGTAATAGCCGTATTCATAATAGCCGTATTCATAATACACTAACCAAACTCTGGCTAACGAGTTGCTAAACTATATCTACTGCTCTACATGTGTCTATGGCGGTACCACAGGGATATATTCTTGGGCCTCTATTATTCACACTATACATCAATGATTTACCTAGTCGTCTTGTGCACTGCAGCGGTCATATTTATGCTGATGATGTTCAAATATATATTAGTTGTAAAAAGAACTTGATGCAAGATTGTATTGCTAAACTCTCTGAGGATCTAAACCAGATATATTTATGGGCGTCGTCAAATGGACTATACTTAAATACAAAAAAATCAAAGTGCCTAATTATAGCTCAAAGGAATCAAAATATTGTTGTTGATAATCCGGTATTATTAGGAAATCAAACTATTTCAATTGTCGAATCAGCTATGAATCTTGGTATTATTTTTACTGAAACTCTTCAATGGAATTCTCACATTATCTCTGTTTCTGGAAAAACCTTTTCTATGGTAAGAACTTTATACCCATCACAACATGTTACACCTCTAAATATTCGTGTGCTTCTCGCGAAAACGTTTTTAATGCCAAAGCTACTATATGGTTGTGAACTTTTTGCTTTCTGTGATTCAAACAGTAAGAGTAAATTAACTGTAGCTTACCACGCGATTCTACGTTACGTCTACGGAATAAAGAGATATGAAGGAACTTCTCTATATTCTAAATCTTTATACGGAGTTAATCTTGAAGTATTGCTTAAAATTAAATCACTTATTCTAATTCATAAAATTATATACACCCAAGAACCAACTTATTTATATGACCGCCTACAATTTGCACGTTCTAATAGAGGAAAACAGATCATACAATCTTGAAGTATTGCTTAAAATTAAATCACTTATTCTAATTCATAAAATTATATACACCCAAGAACCAACTTATTTATATGACCGCCTACAATTTGCACGTTCTAATAGAGGAAAACAGATCATACAACTTAGATATCGTACACTAATTTCTGAGTGGCAGTTCTTTACAAATACCATACGACTGTGGAAGAACTCACTACCCAACACAGTAAAAACTATTGGGAACGTTATGCAATTTAAAACTAAATTGTTCTCAATTTTTTAATTATAACACTTTTTTGTATTCTTATATACCTCATTAATAAACATTTTTTTCTAGTATATTTATTACGTATTTCTCTCTTTCCTATAAAACTACAATAAATTTTATCTTTATAAGATCACATACTGTAATTTAAAAGATTCAATTCTTGTTGTGTGTGATACCCAATAAATAAATAAATGATGTCGGACAATTTTGTCGGTTTTTAATTAACCGATTTTTTTTCAATTTAGAGTCTGTTTATCGATTTCGAACGTTAACATTCGCATAGAAAATTATACATATGTAAAACGAAAACAATATTCGAAAATTTGTTTTTGTTTTAAATGTCAAAGGTTTTTTTGTGTGTTCTTAAGGCTAGTTTAAACTATTATACTTTGTATTATACATGTCAAAAACTCAAGTAAGTAATATGTAAAAATGTGATAGGGTAAATGCAATTGGGGGATTCACAATGTGTCATGAAATCATATGTCTTAAAATAATAACATGAAAATACGACTGTTGTGGACAACCCCTCATAATTCAGTGTGCTATTTTGAATTTAAGTCAGATGACTTAAAACAAATATAAAAAATAAATATTTGCCTAAAAAAAATATTTTTAAATTCTAATCCGTGAATTTATAAATTAAATTAGATGTTACCTGATTATTTTTTCAGATGCAAATCACACGTAAATTTTATTTTGTTTGTTTACCATACAGCAGAGTCCTAAGCAGATCTCATTTGACGCTACAAGTGATTTGTTGTGAAAATTCCTAGCCGCAGGTTAAATTCGGATGTTGGAAGGATTCAATTATACTATCAACGTCGACGGCTTACAAAAACTAATGCGGCTCGGCTCAGCCGCTCAGCGCAGGTGTCTTCTGATTAATTACGACAGCACAATAAACATAGCAAGAAAAGTTCTATTAATTTAAGACACTTTTTGTTTACAAAGCAACAACAATTTTTTAAACCATTGTAAAATGTTAGAACATTATGGCAATATAACATGATAGCACACCTTGTGAATACCCCAAATATATCATGAAAATGACATGTAGTACGAAATAAATTTTACATCCCATTCAAGAGCGCCAGAGAAATTATTCAATAAATGATTCGTTCGATGCAGATTCATTGGAAACCAGTGTGACACACCATCGCATAGAAAAAAAAAAGAAACTGAAAATAGATTTATATACACCAATGAGTATTTATATTAGAGCGTGCCACCTTGCAAAGAAAGAAAAAAGCGCCGTAAGGCGGTTTCGAATTTGTTTTTTTTTGCCGAACGTAGTGGTCGCCATTTTTACATCGTTATATCTTAAGCATTTACAGTCCGATCTTAAAGTATGAAATATCACTGTTTTTGTTTCGAGAAGATCAATGTGTTGCCCTAAGCGGCCATTGACCTCAAGTATCTCGTTTTAGTATGTATCCACCAGATCACTGTGCGAGCCACCCAAATGTACCACCCTTATATCAGAAAACTAAAGCTTGCAAGAATCTATTAAACTTTTGCCAAGGAAGTAATTCAATAATTCCACCAGAAACATTTTTCAATTTAGTTAGAAAATGAAAGCCTGCAAAAAGTCATAATATTTTTGGTAAGCAAGTATTACTACAATTCCGCTGGTATCTACAACTTTTGATTTTATTCACAAAAGATGAAGAATTTTAATTAATCTTTAAAATTTCATAAAACGCCATATTTGTATGGGAACCCTCCTAAAGGGTGGAGATACAGGGCACGTAAGTTTTGAGAAAATGTTAAGGGCAAAACACTAATAGAGATCGGTCACACATGTAATCCCCTTAGGGGAGACTCTTAAGCAATTATGGGACTTTTTCTTAAATATATTTCTAGCTTGTATTACAAATTCTGTATGGGAGCCTTCTTAAGGAATGGAGATAGCGTGTTCGAAATAAATGATCGAGAATAAAGTGGAGTTGGGCTGCACGGGGCAAAATTAAGAATTTTTTACACCGCCATCTTTGTATGATTGAAATTCTTAAATTTGGCCCCTTCAGTGCGTTACTCCTTATTCATTCCATAGTCATGGTGCTAGATTAAAAGAAAATTTAAAGGGTTTATTTAGAATTGAATTAAACGGCATTTACGCAATTAACAATGTTTGAAAAAATTTAAAAAACAGGTGCAAATGTTTTGAAAAGCGATTAATTAAACAACTTTATTTACACATTTTAACTATTATACAAAAGGTATTAAATAAAACTTATAATACAGAGTACCAAAAACGAGCTCTAAAGTATTTTAAAACCTAATTATAAGAATTTTGATATTATTAATTCACTTTTAAATTAGAAAAATTTACTAAAAAAATATTCACAATATAAACAAGTAAGAAAGTATTGTCGGTCAAGCCCGACCATATGATACCCTACAACACAGTATTTAAAAACAAATCATGCTTATGTGTCCATATAAATATGGATTTTGTTTAATATATATATTTAAATTTGTGAGAGGCAGAAATTGCCCCATACCTCCCCTTGTGGTCCTATTTTTGAAAAACTGTATAGCTAATGTGTCCATATAGATATGGATCTATCTATGTTTTGAATTTCATTAAAATCGGTTTGAGAGGCAGAAATCGCCCCTATCTCCCCTCGTGGTCCTATTTTTTTAAATATGCATACATTTTGTGTCCACATAGATATAGTTCTATCTGGGTGTTTCTCTGGTTATGCACGCGACATTTGTACGGGTTTTATTGTGTTTGAATATTAAAAAAATAGAAGTGGATTGGAATTTTAGAATGAATTCTAGAATCGTTACATTGTTTGTGATGAGTTCTTTCTAAAAAGTATATATAATGGTAAATTGAGCACTGGGTACCCAAATGCCATGCAATCAAAGTTGACTTACTCACGTGACAAAAATAGAAGTGCCTTTTAGGACCGTAAGAAAAAGTGCGAAAGTAAGTGAATTGTAGGAGGTTTTTATTTCGGAAAAAATGTTTTTATTAAGGTTAGTAATGGGCCTTTATAATCATGTTTTGTTCAAAAGCAACTATGCATGGGTTGGCGAAGAAAAAAATAAATTGTAAATTACGCACGTGACACTTTTTACCTTCATACATATTTTAGTAATTTTACATATATTTTCAGAAGTTTTAAACAAAAAAATTAAACTTTTATTCAAAAATGAAAAAATATACTACAAAATCAATCCAACTTAATTTTTTCCTTGAGTGAGTATCCTGTTCGAGCAACATTTATATATTCATTATCTGTTCACGGTGGACCATATCAGAGAAACACCCATCTATGTTTTAAATTTCATTAAAATCGGTTTGATAGTTTCTGAAAGGAAGAAATTTCCCCCTATCTTCCCTGGTGGTCCTACGATTCGGCCCATTTTCAATATGCTTGGTCCTTGTGCCAATAAGAGCCTATGACCTAAATTTCATCAAATTATATCCAAAATTGTGACCTGTACTTTGCGCACAAGGTTACATGGACAGCCAGCCAGCCAACCAGCCTGCCAGCCAGCCGGACGGACATCGTTAGTTCGACTCAGAAAATTACACACATCAGCACAAATGCATAATACCTTCTCACTATTGTGGTGTGGGTATACAAATATTGTGAAGGTTCAACATGGTCCAGGGATTAACACAATAGGATAATTTTTAAAGAGAAAAATTATTAAGTTCCCAGTAAAAAGAAGATTCATATTATTTTTAATTTAATGCTTTTACACAAAGATTTTAAGAGTAAATTAAATTCTGTTCGTTGGTAGACAGTCATGTATCGTATGCGTAAAATATATTCCTAAACCTTTTTAACAAAAGTGTTGGGATCCTAAAAAAAATTGCTCTGGTAACAATAAATTGTGTGCTTAAATTTATTTAAAGTTTAAAAATAATGAGATGTGTTATTTTTAATGTTTCGTTTTTTATGAAGCATATCGCTGGCTTAATATGCAAACGTGCTAAATCTTCTTTTTAAGTAAATTGAGATTTTGATGCCGTGCTGTGGAGAAAGATACGCTGCGGCAGCTTGCATGTAGTCTTTCTTCAATTTGATGCCTTGAAGTGTAAAAAACCAACTATATTTTTGGGTTTCCTCTCAGGCTGCATTGAAATATAAGCAGTTTTTTGCCTCTCCTGTAAAATGTGCTGAAAGGCAGTTAGCAGGTTTGCATATTAAGCCGACGATATCAATTTTAATTCCATGTAAAATTGAAATTAAATTTTTTTTCAGTCATAATACACGTAATTTTTAATTAATTGTTCTTTAGGTGTAATTAAAACAAAAGTGTAATTGAAATCGATATAATTTTACTAGTGTTTCTAGTTAATTTTTGACAGTGATTACTTCACAGACTTCTGGGCAGTTTTTGTTCTTAATTCGTATGTACATTAGACCGGTCCTGGAAAAATAAGTTTTCAATTGTTCATTGTTATTTGAAACTCAGTGGTTACGATTTTGAATCAGTTGAATGATATCAAGCCTGGAATGTCGCAGTCATAACTTGTTAATATTTCAATCTATAATTACGCAACTTCATGTTATTGTAATTAAAAAAAAATTAAATAACAATTATATTTTTCTTGTAATTTAAAACCAAATAAAAAATAAAGCAATTTTCAATTAAAATTATATTGTAATGGAAAATATAGCAACTACTAAACAAGTAAAACTCCAATAAGAATCACATGTATTTGGTAAAACAATGTAACTATAGTTACATTATTATAATTACAATAAAAAATTGTGTAGTGATTATATTTTGTATATTGTAATTAACTTGACTAATTTAAATTGGTTGTTTCAGAATAACACAAGTAAGAGTTTCATATTAAGCTGTGCCGAATCTTTAAAACCCACAGACAGTAAAAATATTTAAGGAGTGGGCTCCATATAGAATCTATAAATTATAAATTAATCTTTGTAAAAACGGACATCAATATTAAAATTGGTTGCAGTTCAGCCCAATGTTTAATTATTGGTATACGATTAGAAAGTTCTATGTTTTTCATATCCTCCAGTCCTACAAAACTTAATTTGAACTATTTTGAGTATAACGTATGCGGAATGAAATATGGACTGATTTTCAACCATCAGCGCAAAAATAAAACAAAATGTAATATAACAAGTAAGAGTGCTATATTCGGCTATGCCGAATCTTATATACACTTCACCATGCTGCAATATGAACAAAAAGTTATGTAAACACCATTCTTAAGATATATTTAAATATATTTTGTGCCCGCCCACTTATCCAAACCGCCCACATTATGTCGAATGTTGTGTTTTATAACCAATATGCTTGTACCTTGTTTGGAAACGTTTTCTCTTTCCATGTATGTATACAGAAAAATAGACGGACATCGTTAAATTAACTGTGTTACAAAACGCAAAAGTCATATAAATCGTTACTTTTTGTAACTTTGGTTATAAAACTTGAACCTTCGGTTCCCGAAAAATTTTTTTTTTCAAAAAAAAATATGTTTTTTGTATCTGATCCGATTTTTCCGAGTTTTTAAGAAAATATTTTCTACTAAAAATTCCAATCTATATATAATATAAGATAATTTAAGATATATAAGACGTAACCATAGGTTATATGACCTTCCAAAAATTCAGGTTTTTATAAAAATTTTGATATTTTTGTACGGGAGGTACCACGCCAACTTCTCCAATCCCGCCTACATTTTATTGGATGTTCTCCAGATATACAGAAAAAGAAAATAAAAATAAACAACAAGGGAATTTTGGGTAAAATTAGAAGCAGTCGTGGTTTTTCGCTCATATCTCCGTAATTTTTGGACCGATGATATAAAAATATGCCAACCTAGCCGCCATCATTTCTGCGGAAAACCAATTTCAACATACAGACGGACAACCTGATTTGAACTTTACTTTTCATAAGGACCCAGAATAGATATACTTTTGCCCGTAATTTCTACAAAAAGAGAGCAGGTCGTGTTCGCACCTAACAGTTATCTTTACGTATTTCAGCGTTTATTTTGCCTACTTGTTTTTACCTTCAGTTTTCCTTTAAAATATGGCTATGCACAGCTAGATTTCTTTTTGTAGAAATTACGGGCATTTATAGGCTGTAGGATCAATATTGTGAAACTTACAAACGGAATGACAAAGTTATATATACCCTCTTACCTTAGGTGAAGGGTATAAAAGCAATATATGAAAAAAATAACGGCACATTCCCTATAACTACTATTTGGCTAGAGAAGAAAATTTTAATTTTTTCGTCACTTTTCTGAAATTCAAATTGAAAAATCTCTTGTTTATACGGCAGTAAATGATTTCGAACGTAAAAAAACCGTTTAATAGAAAACGACAATCCGGTTAAAATTTTTGATACAATGCAACTAAACCAGAGCAATGTTAAAGGTAGAAATTGCTTGCAAATAAATGAAGAGTTAAAAATAAGAAGCACGTAGCACATATCAGAGTAGTCACATATGCAAAGAAAACCTTTCCAGCAGTCACAGAAAAGAGTCAGTTATCATCAAACATCTAATACGGGCTTTGTTGCATAATTTTTTTGCTGCAGGCTGACCATCAATCGTATCATGGATGGACACCAATTTAAACTTTTTATGCGAATTTAAAAAGAAATTTCTATAAATAGTGATAGGAACCAAGAAACCAAGACAGTTGTATCACTCAAATTAAATGGATGTTATAGAAAATGCAGGGAGCCTCAAAATATAAAAAAATTCCATCGACGTGTCCAGATATCTGTTTGTAAAATAAGTTAAAGTTGTGTGTTTGAACAATTGCATATTAACTTTGATGTTTAAATACGTAATATAAATTTTTTATTACTGCTTATATGTCAGTCCATATTATTTTCCGCATACATTAATATCATGATTCGTTACAGTTTTAACCGAAATCAAATGATTTTCAAAAGGAAAATTGTATCGCAAAATACATTAGTGAAATTTTTTCAACGTATAAGTTTTAAAGTGCTATTCAGAAGACTGCTTAAGACGGCACCTTAGGATCGACTACCAGCAAATTGCATGGTGATACTTCTGGCGATAAAAAGCTTAATTGCACCACATTTAGATTCATAACTCTTATCCTACCGATCCGATATGTCAGATTTTAATCCCAAACTGCTTAGGATAACTAGAAGCAATTTGCCGCCAAATTGTTAAATTAATTTTTTTTTTGAGTTGTTCGAAAGTGAGGGTGTTTTAAAAAGACGGACATAACTAAATCGACTTAGAATTACTCAAGGAGCCACAATATATGTACTTTAAGGGGTTTGAGATGAAGTTTCATACAGACTGACAAACATATCGAGCCCGAATAGCAAAAATGATGTAACCAACAACATTTTAGATTTTTGTTTTTTGATGAAAATTTATAATTTTTGATCATTTGCATCATCTCTAAAAATCTCATATCTCTGGGAAGTACCAATACGAAATAAGAGCAAAAGCTACTTCAAACGAATACTTAGACTTGAAGCAAAAATATTAAAAAAAAACCTTCTACTGTAAAATTTTATTTTTGTTGGTTACATCATTTTTGCTTAAGGGCTCGATATGGTATTTTCTTTTCCAAAAAAAAGAATGCATTATAATTTTGTAATATATTTATCAGGTTACCCGCGCCCTTACAGAGTGATACATTTTTCTAAATTACAATGAAACAAATAATAAGTTACGTTTTACTCTCAAAACTAATGTGCACTAAGCGTGTTAATATTGAATGCAAAGTTTGTATTAACAAGCGATATTCACCACATCCATCACAATATAAACAAAAATCACAATACAACACAAATTATACGCAAACACAAGAAAAAAGTTAATAAAAAAAATACTTGCTTGCATAAATAACTGGGGGGTAAGAAACGGAACAAATTTGCCATATAGTTTTGCAACATATTTAGAAAGGAATACGACTACTTTTTTGCATATTTTTTTTAGAACAGAACAAAAGCCCTCGGAAATGGTAGCATTCATGGAACATTATTGTCAGAAAAGAAAACACGATCATTCACCACTAGTTGTGGAGGGAGGGTATAATCACAATTTTCATATTATCTTATATAGTTTAATTGAGTCTTACTTACAATTTATAATAAGGTTTTCATGATGTCTCTTAAAATTGCCATTTGTGCGAATGGAGAAACTTGCGAGACTCGTTTTATGAAGAACATTTTTAATTTTTTTGTAATTTTAAACAATTAATGTCAGTTTGTACGAAACGTCAATACAAAAATAAATTAAAAATTAAAATTCAAAAATATAAAAATTAGTGTTTAAATTTGTGATTAATATGTATGAGAAATTTGCTTTTAAAAATGCTCAAAGAAAGCCAAAAGACCAATTTACTGAAATTATTGCTAGAATTTATTGTTTGTGATTTATAGACACTTGGATTTTTCATTGAAAACGACGTTAAAATCATTAAAAGATCTATTTGTATAAATGCACACTTGAAAAGCGCAAGTTAACGAGTCAAAATTGTTGGGCAAATTTACGAAGTTCGTGTAAATGAATTCTCATACAATTTTTGACAGTTGATTTGCGAGGGCGTTAAAATGCACAGTTTGCGAGACTTTTAAGCGATATCATGAAAACCCTTCAGGTAATATGT
Organism: Pollenia labialis; assembly: GCA_949318255.1. NCBI lineage: Eukaryota > Metazoa > Arthropoda > Insecta > Diptera > Polleniidae > Pollenia > Pollenia labialis. The sequence continues at coordinate 175,112,640 of OX439140.1, read as the reverse complement.
AGTATATTCAATTATAAATACCATTAATTTTAATTTCCAATGCAAAAATAGTCTACTCAATTGTCCCTTTTGGAATTTTTTTTAATTGTATTTTTTATAGCAGGTCTAATAAAAATGTGCATGTTTCTTTATGTAATTTTGGTCTTTTTTTTAAGAAACTTGTATGTGTCGGAATGCTTGCCTGGATTTTTGGGGGATTCCAAAGCAGGATAACTAACACTATTCTATTACGTTTTTCATTTAGTTTCGTTCTGTTTGTTTCTCCCAAAATTTAAATAATGTGAGCTAAAGCGGGTGAATAGGGGTGAGTTTGTTTGTGTGTGAGTGCTTAACATTTCAATAATCGTAGAATGAATAAGAGTGCCGACAGAGCAAGTGAATGTTTAGCTCAGCTGAGTTGTGGGTGATATTTGTATGTATTTATGTATGTGCAGAATTAAAATTTATTTTGTATTTATACGCACTACTAAAACGGGTGGTCGAGGGGGGTTAAATTAAGCAAAAATAAAACAAATCGACTAAATCGGTCTATTATTACCCCCCAGCCACTGCACCCATGTCTACACCAAATAAGATTATTGGTACGAAAGCGGTCACATGAGCAGAGCCTTAGCCATAAAATTTGACGTAATTACATTGTGTATATTTAGTCTATTTAAATTTAAAATATGTATGTATATAAAATCTGTCCATTATTTTACCTAGCTGCCATTCAAATATGCCTTTAAAAAAGGCACAATATCAACCGTACTGAATAAAATAAAAATAAAAGTGATTGGTGTTAAAAATGGACCAAATCGATTTATTACTTCAAGTAGCACAACAGCGACCATTCCAATTGAGATAAATATGTCTTTACCGTCTTTATAGATTTGTAAATTGTTTTATTTTTTCATATACAGATAACCTGAAGGATTATCACTCAATAAAAATTTCTAAAAGTTATCTATTTATCTCAGGAATAATTTGATCCGATTTATTGGGACTTATAGCTTTTAATCGAGTTACCGGAACTTTTTTGTAGTGGTGGGTATCACTGATTCGGCACAGCCGAATTAAGCCTTCTTACTAGTTTTCTTTTAGTCTTTGTATGTATTTGTAATGAACTTGTATCGAGCGAGCATTGTCTCGTATTGTTCACCGTTCTTGGAACACTGACGCATGTAACGTAATGTCGGGTTACATTTTTTTCTTCGTTTTAGTATTTTTATTGTTTTGGTCAACCCGTCTTTATTTGGCTTCTGCGAGCGAGGGTTTTTTGGTTTATAGTGTACGCTACGAAAGCCTTCGCTATTTTTGTCAAAAATTAAATTGTTGTTCACTATTTCTGAGCTGTGAATTCGACCTCGGCTAGTTTTGGTTAACGAACTTATACATTGTTCTTAGAATTTAAACAAAAATGTGTACATTTCTACATATAGATTTCAAGGATAACATATAAATATATATATTTTTTTTGTTTTTTTTTTATTAAAATAGATTAAATATTAATTGTATGCAATTGTTTTCTTTTTGAGCAAGTGATTTTGTCATTTTAAGTAAATTGTTTAAGAGGATTTCCATCATGAATGATACAGCTTTTTTGAACAGCATCCACCAAATACATAAATAGTCTTTTTTTTGTGACATGCGCATTTACAAAAGCAAAATTTCGTGATATCGAGAGAGCTATTTTTTTTTGTTGATTTTACTTTGACGACATCATCCTTTTATTTGCGTTGCAAATATTCCATTTTATTTTTAGCTCCTGCAAATGTGAAATTAACACAATTTGCGGTTTTCTACTAAATTGTACATACGGAGATACCAGCCAGAACTTTTTTTTAATCCCGTTGATTTTTATTTCCAAATTGTATTTTTTTAAAAAGTAAGAGTGCCTTATTCGGCTGTGCCGAATCTTTAATACCCTTCACCATACCACTCACATACAAACCCACATCAGCAAAAAAATTATGAGCAAATTTTCTTCTTTTATTAAAGCGGCAGATCATGTATTTATTTGTTATATGTAAAGAAGCCAAAAAAGAGTGCTTTACTCGATTATATTGAATCGAATATACCGTTTACCAATATTAAGATATCAATAAATCTATTTTGTGCCACGCCCACTTTTCCAATTTTATTCTCATTTTATCGGATTTTGTATATGAATATCTTGGTTATTGTACAAAAATTGTATTCTTTAGTGCTTGTCATTCTTCAGATGTGCAGTAATCTATAATGTCTTTATGTGATAAGTGTCCCGCACATTTCTCAAATCCTGCCTACATATTGTTGCATGTTATGTATTGATAACCAAGGTGCTTGTGCCTTTTTTTTTGAAATTTTGGCTCTTCCCGTTCTCCGGATATATATATCACATCCATGGGCAATAACGGACCCGCCAGAACAAAATTATGTAATTGATAGATATCTTCATCTATTTGAAATTTGTTTGCTCTTAAGAGTTTTTCGGAAGGGGGTTTATATGGGACCTACACACAGAAAAAATCAATGTAAAATCGTCGAAAACAAGGTTGATTTTACCGTTTTCGGTAGTGATTTTGCTTAATTGTTACTTCATGTTAATTTATTCTGCATCAGCAGAATGACCCGATAAGTGTTTTGACATCATTCTACTTTGAAAACTTGATGTTCTATTTAACTAATTAATTTTAATTAAAAGAATACGGGTATTGTCTTCTTTTTATAACATATTTTAAACATGAAAATAAAAAAATGTACATACTTAAGTTTGTATGCATGTCAATTTAACAATATAAACTTTTGATTTTAATATAAAACAGGTTTTTATGGATTCAATATTGAACAATGTTATTTTAACAGTGAATAATAATTAATAAACGTGATTTAAGGTTATTTTAATATTTTTCATTTAAAATTAATATGAAAAATAAATAATGATATATTTAAATAAAGGGCATAGATTTGATGAAATTTACTATGATTCTCAATCAACGTTTCGCCATGTTAATTTAACATTGGTATTTAATTTCTGTGTGTATAGTTAATTTTGGACCCACCTGAGCAATATTTTGTAATGAAATAGTAGCTTTCGTAAAAGTCATTCTTTTATGTAAAGGCTAACGTTTTTAAGGAAGTTATGGCATTAAAAGCTATTTGCCGGAGCATTATTTGTATGGGATTTGCGGTCAAATATGGACCGATCCCAATAAAATTGGGTATGATGATTTAGTTGCAATAAAATTAGTTTGGAACAAATACGGGCGTGTTCTAGAATCCGAATCCACTCGAAAGTGGATTACTTTAGCATTATTGGTGTTCTGCATTTCACATCCACATGTTTTTATTCATTTTCAATTAGAGTAGATATGGGTTGGTGAAAGTAAACCGAATCGACTTTTATTGTAATATGTGATAACATTTTTAACAAAAAAATTAATATTGCTTTTAGCTTAAAATCTTCTTAATCCAATTTAATCAAAAATATATCGTTATCTAAAACGCAAAAGGCCCTTACTAACCCTAAATTTAAAGTCGACATTTTAATTGATATTGATGTAATTATACCAAATTTTTTTGAACGAATTTTATGTTATTTTCAGACAATTTGTTTCTTTAATCGCTTTAGCGATCTCTTAGTTTTTGGGTTTGTTTAAACTTTGCAATTTTTCGCGAATTTTAGCCATGTTCGCGATGTAAGCGATTTGGTCGTGTAAGTTTTCTGATTCTTTACAGCTTTAACGATTTATAATAAATAGTTGACTTTGCTATCATGCCGCTGTTTGCAAATTTTTGCGAATTTCCTTGAATTTAGCAATTTTTACCGATTTTTTGCCATTCCTTATAGTTTTAGGGACTTTAAATCAATATTATGGCTGGTTTGAAATATTAAAATTTTTCGCGAATTTTCGCTATTTTTGCAATTTTTTTTTTTTTGTTATTTTCCGACATTTTGTTTTTTTTAACCCATTTAGAGATTTCAAATAAATTTTAGTGTTTGTTTAAAAGTTTGCAATTTTTCGAGAATTTTAGCCATGTTAGCGATTTTTTTTGTGATTCTTTACAGCTTTCACGATTTTTAAAAAATATTAGACATTGCTATCATACTTCGGTTAGCAAATTAGCGATCATTAGTTCAGCAAAAGTTTTTTCGAACAAAAACTTCGAATATACAAAAACATGCTGATTTGAGAACACCAATTTATGAATTATGCTGATTCAAAAAATTTTTCGTTTTCAATTCGAGTCTAAACCTAGAACATACCTGATAAAATCTTAATACCAACATAGTAAGATGGTTCATGGGCACAAATACCCTATTCCGGAAAGAATCTTGTATGGGCGCTATGTGAAATTATGGACCTCCCCATTTTCAATAGGATTGGTCTAAACTTCATCAAATTTTCTACGAAATGACCAATATTTTAAAGTGTTCCAAACATCAGCTCAAATGCATAATATTCTCTCCACTATTGTGGTGTAGGTAAAACAAGAGATTTATTAATTTCAATAGCAAACTTTAATGGAAATGGTTTTTTCTTGAGTCTTCGAAAACCCCACTTTAACATACACATGGACAGACGGAAATCGTTAAATCAGACGAACATCGTTTAATCTTTGATCATAAGGACCTAGAATATATATACTACATACATAGTTAGGGTCTAATATCAATATTGTAGAAAGTACAAATGGACTGACAAAATTCTTTCCACCTGTGGTCAAAAGGGTATACAAAACATCGTAACTTACCATATGCACAAAATGCCTAACTTAAACATTGAAACGCCTGGTACTGAAACTAAGTAAAATTGAATAATGCTACAAAGTATGTATGTATAAAATAGGATGAGAAATTCGATATTTCTAAATCTTAAAATGTGTGAACTCTTTTTTACAAAGCCAAAATAAGTTTACCAACACTTTTGGAAAAGAAATGCGTTTAAGGCTTTTTTATTCGAGCATAAAATATAATTTACTAACACTAATTAGCTACAACCTTTATAAAATATTTTAAATTACACAGGCCTGCAAAATTTGGCTAAAGTAAAAACCCTCGGACTAACGTCAAGGCGAATTCATGTAAACGGAGGTGGCGATACTTCAACAAGTAACAACACCAAAAACACAACATTTTATTTTATTTGTTGCTTTTGACGGTCGATATGTCAAAAACACAAGTAGCTTTTGACATTCCTCTCTCTAATTTATAAAAAAATTAGCACAGCTGTGCTTTCAACGCCACCTTAAAAATGAATAGGTTTGAGTTGCGCTGATTCCTAATCTGTACTCAGAATTGCTCCACCACATTAGACTTTCCTTATCAGTAGACTCTGGTTCATGGGTTAAACATTTGTTGGCTGGTTTTGGTATTGATTGGTAGATTAATCAATACCAAATTAAATCATACTATTGTTTTGTTTCACGGAATGAGTTGAAATGTCTGGCAACCTTAAATTTAAGTTTTTACTTTTCTGCTCTCCTGGCTATTTAAGCATTATTGCTTTTATTCTTCTTTGATAAAGGTTTTCAATTATACTTTTTTTTCAGTTTTTTTATTGTGATAAAATGTAAATTTGTGGAGTTTGTAATTTTTTTATTGTTGAGCTACCTTCCTTAAAGGAAATAAACGTACGAAAGTGAATTTTTATTATAATAAAATCATTCCGAAATAAAAGCAAAAACGGTAACTTTAAATTCAACGCAACGTAAGTAATATACATACATATATTTTTTTATAAAACATGTATGTATGTATATTTCATTTATGCATTTTTAAACGCATAATTTGTCATTTTTGGGATTAGGATTCATCGCATACATACACATAAGTACATTCCTAATAAATAGTTTATGTTTAACAATTAAACAATATCTTTTCGTTTAAAGATGAAATTCAAATCTTTTAAAATGTGTCTTGTAAAATAAAATTTTGCTTGTGTAACTAAGCGGATGTATTTGTTGTTTTATCGAATAAAATGTTCATATGACCAAACGCACATAAAGTACATGCTCAATATCTGGGATCCATTTGATGTATAAGCCACAAATGACAGGCCTGCCATCTATCATTGTGCCGTTAATGCCACTGATAAATAGCAGGTATTCTGGGCATATACTCGTTTGCCCAAGTTTCTGTTGTTGAATTTACACTCCTACGCCTTGGCCGATCATTAATTTTTACACGGCAACCCTAAAAGAGGACAGGAACAAAAAAAAAATAATAATAATAATAAACAAATGTTTACAGGCTCTTTTTTATTCAGAAATATTGTACTCTCTCAGTGTTTTTCTCTTAATCTCTCATTTTGTTTTACTTTGTATTGAATTTTGTATTTACATGCATTTGTTTGGTTGGCTAAGAAATTGTTTACATTTCCGGTAGAAATTCGAATCGCTCTCTTGCTCTTTTTCACTTAAATTGCACCAATGTTGCCATACATATTAACATAATATTTAAGCTGGAGGTTTACATCACGCATTTTCGTACGTGTGATTTTGCATCCTTCTTTAACCTATGAATTTTGTGGTTGATAAAACATATATCTGAGCTGTTTACTCTTATACTCTATACATATCAGTACTCATGTATAACCCGGACACAGCTGACTTGTCAGTACTGATTTATACCGGACACCTTTAAAAAATAATATTTTTTTTTTTAAATTTTCCTTTTTAATTAAAGATTTTATTAAATAAATTCTCATCGAGTACAAATTTGTATGGCTCATATTAACTGAGAAATCTAGCAAACGGCCGGTTGTTCCAAAAACCAGTTCTACTCCACTTTCTAAATTATTGCGTACATACACATGATAACCAAGATCATTCGCGTCTTTTTTTTTATCTGTTGAGCCAATTCTCTGCATGGGTCTGGATCTCGTTTTAGGATCTTCTTTATAAAAGTTCATTTCATGGGGGTTAACATATTTGTGACCAATTGTTAACATTTTGTGGCCAAAAAACCAAATACATACATACCTACTTGAAAAGTCATCAGGTGTTTTATTATCAGGTATTATTTGCTCCTTTGTTGCCACCAGCAAATCTTAAACTAGTATCCACCCGAATGACCGCATCCTGTTGGAAACCACTCCTTTACACACGACCGCTTCGTACGTTACTCCGTTGTTTCCAGCGAATCCAAATTTCTCTGGATAATTTCCTTTACACAAATAGGAACTAATATTTTGCAGAAATAAATTTAAACAATTAATAAATTTTCACAAATATTAGACAGTAAAGCGTATGACAAAAATTTATTAAAAAATTTGCATTTTTTGGGAAGTGTTTTTAGTTGTTCTACTCTAGCATATATGTAATGTAATATTGTTGCAAGTGTGTTAGTTTAAATTTTTTTTTTTTAGTTTTGGTCATCCATTTCTTGTAGGGAAATTTCATTTGTCAAAATTAGTTGATTTGTTCAAGCGCTGCTTGTGACGCTTACAAAAGTGGAAAGTGAACATACTTTTCACATTCAAAGCCTCAATGCATTCTAAAGCTGGAGGTCCATATCAAGCATGTTCGGCTCCAAGCAGTGCATGCTTTTCTAACCTTATTTGCGTTCTTCGTTTTAAGGTACATACAACGCTTTGAATGCAGCAGCAGCACAAGTAAAAATAAAATTTAATTTGTCAAAAACAGCTGATTTGTACGAACGAACAAAAGTAGGAAGTAAACTTACTTTTCGCCTCAAGGCATCTACGCATTTGTGCATGTAACTTACTTCGTATAACTACACAGATTCTACAGTGAAAAAACGATATACGCGTGGTTAAAATTTTGTACATGTAACTTGTTAAAAATAACTACACAGTTTCTTCTTTTTTTACAACTGAGTAGAAAGCGAAAAGGCTTAGATGCTTTGATGTGTTTATGCATCTGTCAAAAAAGGAGAATCAGTGTAAAATTGTTTTGAAAAGTTACACAGCGCACACGCAGAGTTCATACGCATGCGTCTGAAAAAGACCTAGAAAGAATCAATCGCATAGGCCGCGTAGTGTTGACCTCCAGCTTTTGTTCTAAAATATTCCTAAAAAAAAATAAAATAATAATTTTGAAGTACCTTTGAAGTACTATTAAGTTTGAGCTGGAATTGTTTCCGGCTTCACTTTTCGATTGAGTTTTGGCTTAAGTTCATTTATTACTCCCACAAACGTAAAATATTTATAACGTGCTCTCGCTACCTTGGCAACACTGCAATTAACACCTTGATGCTCAGAGAGCAAATGGTTTTTGTAAATTCGCTTTCCATTATTCTCTTTACTTGTGTTTGTGTGGGAACGTTAAATTTTGTGTCGTTTACAAATGATTACAAAGTGAATCCTTTTTTTGTTTGTATCTGGGGGTGTAATTTGGCCCACAAGGAAGGTGGAAGTTTTAGACGATGTCAGAGTGAATATACGTGATTTTTTGTTGTTATTGTTTTTGCTGCTGATGTTATTGTTAGTTTCATTGTGTATTAGAGACACTCGTTTTGTTTTTTTTCTACTTTTTTTTAAGCAAAAAACACCAACAACATTATTTTTTTTGTATTGCCGCTTGAGCGACGCATTGCTCCCATTAAAGACCTTCAGTCGTTATCAGACAAGCGAGTCCATCAGTCGTTGCGTTCCTTAGCCGTGCAAGTAGCCTAGTTCAGTTATAATAACCAAAAATATATATTTGTATAAAGCAAATCACATTAAAGAGAGTAACAACACTGCTTAACTAACTGCAATATAGAAAATTGTTATAAAATATTTCGCACTCAACCTTAAAGGCAGCAAAAAGGAAAAAGTGTAATTCAAGTTGTTTTTTATATTTTTACAGAAATCGACCATTGTAAATTGAAACTAAACAATAACGTTATTAATTTTGGATAAGCCCAGATCCCATATTTATACCAACATACATATATGTATAACAATCCATTTGTAACCCATTTTTTGCTCCTCCTCAAGTTGTAGCAAAACACAAGCAACGCGTTTAAGTGCAATCATCACTTTATAGTAGAGAGCTTTATAAAAAAATATTTAAAAATTTATTAAATAAAATTTTTGTTACGTAGAGAATTTCAAAGAGCTTCTTATTACTGAAAAGTTGTGAATTAAATGTAAAATTATAAACGAATACAAAAAAAGAGAATTAAAAATTATATAATAATCATAAAAAATTTTGGCTCCATTTTTTGGAAGAAAATAATTTTGTTTACAAAAGGATAAGAAAAAAAGAATACAACGATTTAAAAATACTTAAATATCAGCAAAAGTGAAAAATAAACGAAAAAAGCAATTCAAGTTATTTTATTTAAAAGGCAGCTACAAAAGCCTTTATCAATTTATACTAATAGTGAAAGTAAGACCTGCCAATAGAAAAGCCAAAGCTACGTAAAGAAAAGAAAATTGCTTTTCCGTTATAAAAAAAACGTTGTTGTGTCCAAAGGCAAACAGTAGCGCATACACCAGCGGCATTCTGCGAAGCTGTTGGTAGAAATAAAATTTTTTTCCTTAAAGTGTTTTAAAAAACCAACAAAATTTCACACTTTGGAGTAAATCTGTTTTACGTTAAGCAGCCAGCGGAGATTTTTCCACCGCCGACGCAAACCATTAAAGCTATAAGTCCGCCAGTGCCCCAACCTCCCGCCACCATACCAACAAAAAAACTTGTCGTAAGTATTGCAAATTATACATGAGTTAAAAAAAATATAATAAACATTTCATTTAACATTCAACACGCAACCATTATTTGTGTTTTTATTAAAATTATCGTAAGGAAGACGATATTAGTTAATTGTTAAAGTTTTTTATATGGAATCCGTTTCGTGTGTTTTTTTTTGTAATCATTCAAATTTTTTTTTACAGTGAAACACAGTAATAACGTTCACCGGATACAGCGAACACGGTTATAACGATCTTTTGTTTATAAAGAACATTTTCATTTTGCAAAAACAATCTTCCATACAAATAATACGCTTATAACGATAATAGTTTTTGTAGAAAGTGGCGAGCAGCGTTGCCGTTTTGGTTGCTTTTTTCCTCAATGTGTACTTGTGTACACTTTTTCCATTTTGGTTACTTTTTTCGACTGAATATACTTGGGGGTTAGAGAATTAGGTATTAATATCCTCAAATTAATTTTTTAACAATTCACTCATACTTTTACAAGTTAAGAGTTTCAATTAACGTTCAAGAAAACGAATATCACAAATTTAATGAGCACCTTTTTCAATTGTCTTTCTTGATGACATCTTGAAATCTTTGTGCTTAAAAATTGTGTGTGGTCTTCGTCATTGCTTTGAATTTTTGTGAATTTTGAAAAGCAGTATGTGTAAAAACCTTGAAAGCAACACCAGCTTTAGCTTTTATTTGTGCGGACGAGTCGTGTGACTTTGATGCTGCTTTAATGGTCAATTTCACCAATATATTTTAATATCAATTTATGTTAAAAATTCGTTTTTCATGGCAAATATAAATAAAATTATATGAAAAACTATATTTATCAGTTGCCAAAAGTATGCTGTAAGTACGGCCTTTTATATTTTTTCCGTAGGTTGACTCATTCCTTAAAAAATTACATGCCACGTTTCGGCTTTTTTTGATTCGTTCGGCAATTTTGTGGATCGATTATCCAGATTCCTTATAAGTTTTAATTATTATTTCTCTAGCTTCGGCTTAGGGTTTTCCTCGACCCATTCAAAAATAAATTTCATTAAAATAACCCAACTTTCATTAAAAAAATTAAAGAAAACTAAAGTTATGGCGAGATGTCCTAATAAAGTGGCGCAAAAAATATAAAAAATTTTAGCCAATCACAAAACAAAATATAAAAAATTATAACGGAACTTTTTCGGAAAACAAATTATAACTCAAAACTAGTAAACACATAACCCTTTAAAACACAAAACAAACCACCGATAACTGTTTGTAAATATCGAAGAGAATTGCAACTGTACAAAGTACAAAGGGTGTCCTATTCATGTGGTGGGGAGTGTACGTACCTACATACATATATATAAAATATATTTTAACTGAGCTGCAAATAACATAATAATTTTAATAAAATATTATTTTTGTTACTTTTTTTCATTTGGTTACTTTTTTTATATTTTGGTTAAAAAAATTTTTGGTCTTGGAAACACTAAAGGCGAGTGTTCATAGTCCCTACTCATGCGCCTAAAACATTCTATATTATTGAATTCAGATTCATTTCTTTTCAGTATTATGTTTTTTAGATTTGTTTAAAAATTAATAATTTTTGTCTATCTTTTAACAAATTTTAAGGTTGTGGACATTTTTTCGTTACATATATGCCGAACTAGTATATTTATAGCAAACCTAAGGTGTCGGTTCATTCTAGTCCATGATAACCTTGTTCTACTGTACAACACATTACAATTATGATATGATGTAGATATTTATAGTGAGAATACATCATCAAATTTAAATTCTCTTTGCCATTAAAATCTAGATATTCATTTAATATGTACACACCAGTGATGTACAAAACCGCAATCAATTGTTATTGAAACAAAAATGGTTTCAACCAAACTGATTTCACTGTTCGATTTCAAAACGATTAGAATCAAATGTAATTGCAATCAGTTATGCTATGAATTGATTTTAAAATCGATGCAATCTTTTACAGCTCTGGTATGTATGTACTTACATACTTATAGCAGTAAAATACGTACACAGAAAGAAAAACACTCGGGATAAATCAAGTTTTTTGGGATTACTTTAAGTACGAGTCGTACTCTAAAATTCAAGTACGAATAACACTTAAACGTACTCAAAACAATCCTAAATGCGATTACTTTCGAAAATCAATCAATTTTCAAATTTTTTTTTTTAAATTTGAACTCATGCTACTCATTTAGTTTATATTTTTGGCTAAATATGTACATAAGATTTCTAAAATAAAAACCATATCGGGCATGATGTTGGTGTTTTATCATTCTGTAATGTGTAATACGGGTAAGTAAATCAATCATAATCATTTTTTCTTTGTAATTTTTTTTTTTTTTTGTTTTTTTCAATCATGAATTCGGGATAAAATCAAATTTATATTACTTGAATCAAGCTCATTTTGAGATTGATCCAATCTTAGTTTTACTTAAATCAATCTCATTTTCGGATTATTTCAAGTACGAAAACGGGATTGAATATGGATAATTTAAGTATTTTGGGATTAAAAATCCGAACTTGAATCAATCTTTCTGTACTTGATTCAAGATTCTTCTGGATTTAGGAAAGCACCATGCTTAGAAGATCCAGAAGAGCATAAAATTGTTTTTGATAAAGAAATTTGAGTTAATTGACTGCGCCTTTAAGTTCTAGAAACTCAAATATATCGTAAATGAATATTAGAATTCTAGTCCATTTATGAACCTTTAGGCAGTTGCCATAATGTACTTATCGGCCCCATCTAGCGATGAGCTATTTAGGCTATGGTCAACTTTATTCTAACAAGGGAAGAGAATCAGGATTCGGGATTTCGTGAATCTTCATATATTTAATATGAACATAAAATAAATAATTTAATCTTATTCTAGTTCCTTAGTTAACGTTCTGCCAATGCTAGAAGAAAATTCTTCTGATCACGGTTTCCGATCACATTGGTGTTTAGCGCTCTTCTGATTGGGAGAGTGCTGTAGTGTCTATTCTCCTCAAGGAATGTGGCCACCATCATTTAAAAACATTTCGAATTAGTAGATTTGGATGCAGTTCAAGCCTTTAAGGTATTTAATTGAATGTTTTGTAATCATAGTTTGTAATGCGATGATTCAAAGAATGTTGTCTAGCCGCCATTAATCCTTTTCTGTATTTTTCTGTATTGTTTCTGTATAATTACAAATTTTGGCTAGATCAATCATAATTTCCTAAATTACATTATACAGCTACATATCTTCTTATAAATAAAGTTTAGTAAATCAATAGAAACTGCTAAACATAAAGCTTAAGTTTGTTCAATTTACTAGTCACATATCTTAAGGCCAGCACTTCTTCCAATTAGCCTATTTAATTGAATTGCTTTTAGTTTCATTTGAATTCGTTTTGGCTCTATATACCATTTTCATTTGAAACGTCGATCAATATTTTACATTCGAATGTTGAGGTATTATTTGATTATTTATTTTAAAAGGGACATGATTCTTTACGCAAAGCAAATGTTATGTGTTTGCTGACCTTTATTTTCCATTGTTTTGACCATTTTTCCAATTGAAATATATGGTCCTGTAGGTAACGAGATGTTTCATAGCGATTATTTGGTGGTGCCTCAAAAAGCTTTAGCATCAGCAAATGCTGATATTTGGATACAATCCCAATGGGACACCCCATAAATCGGTTGAGAAGTACTTGGAAAATTTCCTTAGTAATAATACATTTTCGACCAATCAAATAGCTCTACAACAGGCTGTGAGTATTGTTGGGTTCGTTTAGCTTCAGTTTATGTATTAAGCCTTCATGCTATTCTTTATCGGAAGCTTGAGAAACATCAATAAAGAGCGCAGAACAAAATTGTTTTCTTTAAAAGTTTTCTAATGACACTAGTCGATTGTGCTGTGTTTTTTTTACTGAATCAAAATTGATGTTTTGGAATACATCTTTTTTCATGCAGTATTTGGGTTAATTTAGAAATTAACATTTCCTTGAATGGCTTTCTGTGAAGCTTCCCTGGACGTTATGCTTTTCATCCTGAAGGATAGTATTCAATTCTAAAAATAGTATTAAAAAAAAGAAGACTTATTGGTATTCCTATGCGGGGTGGCTCCATAAGGACTTAGTTGCTTATTTCATCAACATTAAGTCCCTTTTTCGGGGTTAAAATAATACAAGGGAACAAAGAACAAAATTGAGCTTTTTTGTGTTGATTGGAAGTTTAATGCGTCTGCTCACATATTTAAGTTACACACTAATCGTATATTTGAGTTTTTTCAAATACCAAAAGTTCAAAATATCATAACTTTACTATTCATTATTGGAAAATTGAAAGGCAATGTCTATATTTGGTATCTCAATACAAAGTGAAGAAAAACATTTTATTTGTAAAAATTAAAAAAACATTAATTCAAAATAAAACTGGAGTAAAATACTCAAACTGACCTTTAAATATTTACACCTAGTTTTTTAAAACAATATTTGTGTTTTGGTGCCGTTGTTGCTTTCGTAATACAGTCCGCTATCATCTCATCTGTTCCAACTGGTAAACAACCAACTTGATTGGCATGCTTCTTCTCCCTTATAAAATGATATCGGACGTCAATATGTTTTGAACGGGGTTTATAAACGTTATTGCATGACAAAGCTATTGCACTTCTGTTGTCACAAAATATTGGGGTTGGCTTATATGGGGAATCTGGAACTAGTTCGTAAAAAAGATCTCTTAAGCAAAAACCTCTAAAGTAGCTGCAGACATTGCCATGTACTCTGCTTTGATTGAAGATAAGGCCACTGTTTGCTGTTTTTGATTACTCCATGAAATATCACCTGATTGTAGAATGACAGCATAACCAGTAATTGACTACCTCTTATCTATTTACCTATATCATTGACCCAATCAGCGTCTGAATATGCTATTAACTCACCGTTTCCATCTTGGCTATAGGAAAGTTTAAAACTTTTAGTTCCCTTTCCAGTTCCTTTATTTTAGTGTTCTTGACTTGGATTATTATTAAAACCAGCGTTTAAAAAGCTGCAGTTGAGATAGTAAAATGCATAAGATTGTGCTGTAACTTCGACATCTTCATTTATATATATATGTTCCCGAAGATCCTATAAGGAGCATAGGGCCCCGACATCTTCATTTGCTGTCAAAATAAAAAATTTCTCTTTCTTCCACTTTCAGATTTTTCATTGGCAACTTGAGCTATCTTTATTTAAATGATTAATGTTTAGCGCTATCACTTTTGCAAATTGTTTTTACTGTTGAAGGTGCTAAACCAAGGGCTCTGTCTATTTTTACCCGACTTGAAACGATTTATTACGTCCAATTTTAGTTCCAAACTAATGCATTGTCTTCTCTTTGCACACATTTATCTACACAACTTCTATTTAAAAACTAACTGCTTACTTCCTAACACGCCACTATACTTAGAATATATTACCTAACAGAATCAAATGGGAATTCGCCTTTTTACACGCAAATAGAAAAATTCTTCACATGTGATTATGACTTCCTCGAAAAATGCTATCGTATGTAGAAATCGAAATCATAAAAACGCAAAGCGGATTTTACCAATTTCTAAAAAGCGGACCAAATAGAACCGACGCAAATCGGGGCTCTAGTGTTTTTTTTTTTGAAGTATCGATGGCAATTATGAATTTGAATTGCTAATGCATCTAATGAAAGCCACGTGGTTTGTGAGGGGGGAAGAATGTTTTTTGTTTAATTTCCAAAAATTTTTGTATTTCGAAAAATTGATTTTTACGTTTTGGACTGTTCCCAATATAATTTTAAATATTTCTTGTAAGTGTTTTATTGATGCCAGAAAATCGTCGTAACACTTTTATTTTTAGTTAAAAAATCTTAATTTTACTGTATTTTCTCAAATGAATCGTCAAAATCGTCACATAACTACGGGATTTATTAAAAGTTTCAGTTTGTCAAACGAAAGAAACTCTTCCGAACATGTCGAGCCCCGATGTTCTTTGTTGTGTACAACTTTTCGTTTTTTGCTTTTGCCTTCACTGCGACTGTTTTCATTTAATGAATCTGAAGTAAATACAAGCAACGGTTTGTTTTCGGCCAATGAAAAATCAGAAAG
Source organism: Pollenia labialis (assembly GCA_949318255.1). NCBI lineage: Eukaryota > Metazoa > Arthropoda > Insecta > Diptera > Polleniidae > Pollenia > Pollenia labialis. The sequence continues at coordinate 175,096,931 of OX439140.1, read as the reverse complement.
CGGAAGAAAAAGCAATTTTTTGATTTTGATTGCAGCTTTTTAAACCCTGATTAAAACGACTTAAATAACTTACTGCGTGTGAAATATCTGGTCTTGTACACTGTTGCAAATACATTAGACTTCCAATTGTTTGCTGATAAGGATAATTACACTGTGAAAGAAATTTACACTTTTTTAAGACAAGCCGGGCACATGGCGTTTTTACATACTTCGGTTATTTCGAAAATGTAGGAGGTTGCACAACATATATTCGCGTTACTCAAAAACGGTTTAATTTATGGAAATTACTGAAAAACCGAAATTCCGCTATAAAATTTCCTTTAAGAAAACTAAATTTTTTTTCAAATATGTGCAGTCGTTTTTAAAACATAATTTTGGTTTGAAAAATTTGAGTTTTGCATGTTTTCCTTGTGCGCATGCCACACAATTTTATTTAACTAAATTATTAAAGTACAATTCTCAAAGGCTTTCATACTTTAATTTTCAAAATTTTCCAGGAATATTTTCTATGCACTACCAGAATTTTCGTTTGTATATTTCTGTTACGAGGCTTACTTAAACTATCCTTTGGCTAGCAATGAAGTAAATTGTACAGAAAATTTATACAAATATTAGATACATACCAACATAATGTAATGCATTTTCTGACCCGCAACGGCCTTCGTACAATTAAACCCGGAATTGCCACGTCAATAACAATTGTGCCTTTACCAACAGCTTTCAAGATTTTGTCATTTGCAATACGTATTTCACCTTCATAGTTCTGAAGATTCTTAAAATAACTTTCTGACTGAACCAGATGTACAGAAGCTCCACTTTTAAAAAACCACGTGTCTGGAGCCAAACGTTTTACGACATATGCAGCAAACATAGATTGGTTTTTGTTACTTGGAGTTCGATTTGGACATTTCCTTGCATCATATCCGAACTTCTTACAGACGTAGACCTTTACGTTCTTGATGTCTTTCTTTTTATTTTGCTTTTTGCTGGCTAAAGCTGAGTAAGATATCTGTGGTTCATACTTTATATCTTGCAGCAATTTTGCCTTGATTGCATACGCAGCTAAAACTTTATTTGAACTCTGCATACTTACATTCATGGGATTATAATCTGACGGCAAACCTTTTAATAAAATTTAAACTAGCCATTCATCAGATACGTTGAAACCAATACCATTAAGATTTTGAGCCGTTGAAACAACTTTCGAAACATAGTGAGCACAACTTACGTAATAGCCCAATGCGCCTGCCTAAGCCAGAATCTTGAAATAAACGCTTCAATTTTCGAATATATCTTTTGCAGTTACGGCTTATTGAATATAAACGTTTACATACATCCTTGTGAACTGCAAGTATAATACGGCATTTTGCTTGTGTTTCCTTCACAGCATTTCCACACGTGCCTTCAATACAGCACCGTATGCCATTATCCAACTAAAACTATTGTTTGTATCTCAATACAAAATGAAGGAAAATATTTTATATATAAAAATTTTAAAAAACATACATTCAAAAAAAAATTAGATTAAAATATTTTACAAATGTTAAAGTAAAATTTGATAAAACCCCATCAAATTTTCGAAAATCACTGAAAATAATGGCTTAAGCTACGGTCACACTTGCCTAATATTGGACGAAAAAAAACGGGACCAACAGGTAAACTAAAATATAATTTCCTTTCATTCCAATACTTATTATGTTTATAATACCACATCTACATTAAACAGTTTTTTGCTTTTTTTTTGGAAGTATAAGTTGTTTTATTTTGTTATATTTAGACCATGTTAAATCTCACTTACTATTAACAAAAATAGTGGTTATGCTTATTTGTTCACATATTTAATAAGTGTGACCGTAGCTTATATTTTTATTTATTTTATTTTATTTTATTCAACAAAATTAGGCATAGATTGTAAAAATCAATGAACGCGTTTCGCTTTTATTCAGAATTAAGTGAAGGTACATCATTTTTAACTGTAGGGGAATGTAATTAAAGATAAACTCACTGTTTATTGTGGTTGTTTTGTTTAAGCTTTGATATTGGTACCAGTAAAACTTTGAGTGTTTATAATTCTTATTCGCTTTACAGTTTTATTTGTATAATAGTTTTAGTTTTTCCTTAAGGTTTGGAAAAAGGTTTCCTGATGATCTGGTAACTGACAACCATTTGGAATTTAGCACGTTATGGAGAAATCTTATTAATAACCATTTTTGTATTCCGAAAAATAACTTTGATAAAAAAATTCCATCTTTATGTGAGACTTATTAGTTTTGACTTTGATTTTTCCTAAATCCGATTTAAGTTGAAAAAAACCTAATTTTTTTATACACACATTTTTTTCTTTAAGATATATTTTTTATATATGCGGGATTTAATGTCAAGTGACCAAATTTTGAAATCGATGTCTTCCGATTTGGATGCAATTTGCATCAAGGAATAGTAGGTTAGTAGTTAAGACTCAAATGTTCAACAAGATTGGTCAAAAGTTTCTCAGTTAGAGGGTGGGTCAAAGTTTGACATTTTGGCAAAACAGGTGTTCTCTCTCATCTATATTACTTATAACCTTTTTAGATTATTAAAATTTGTACCAAGTGGCTAATTGTTCAAGCTTTTGAAAAAAAATTTTTTAATTTTGTATTCCCAAGAAAATTATTTTAATAATAAACTCGCAAGTGCACGGCCTAAACTCACTGTTAATTGTTGATGATATTGTTTAAACTTTGATATTGTTACAAGTTGAACTGTTGCTATAATTCTTATACGTTTAACAGTGTTATTTGGTTTAATATCTTTAGTTTTTCTAAAATCTTTATGGATGAAGTTTCCTGATGATCTGGCCTAAGCAACCAGTGAAATGCGCATAGGAATAGCTTATCCCATCAACAATAAATTTCAGTGTTTTTATCAAAAATAAAAATTGGGAAGTAAGCACGAATAACAAAACCATTTAAAATAAATTTTGTATTCCCACGAAAATTATTTTGATAAATTATTTTATATGTAAAATACAACTTAAGAAAAATTGTAAAATTTTAAACTTTTTTAATTTTTTTTAGCGGGAATGTTTTTTTTTTTTCTCAAAAGAAAACTTATGTTCAGGGAAACCATATGCTCTAACAAATTCGTTTATGCGCATTAAATATGCAGCAAAAACTCGAAAATATGCCCTCAAAATTGCAAAAAAAAAGCTCCAAAAACATCTAAAATTGCTTATTTAAAAACAAAATATTCAACATTTGCATTTAAAAACAATATAGTATTTACAGATTAATTCGAAAAGAATTAAATTAGCTGTAATATATTTTTTAGACGAATTTAACCTAATTGCTAACATAATTAGATGGCTTACGTACACAAAAAGTCTAATTTGGAAAGAAGTTTGAATGGGGAATACATTAAATTTAAGGCCGATTCTCCCATTTACAAAGCCTTCGTCCTTAGTGCAATTAAAAGGTTTTTACCAAATTATCTACAAGATTGCAATTTGTACTTTGCGCAAGAGGTTAACATCGACAGAAAGCCAGCCAGACGGACGGATGGGCATCGTTAAATCAATTTGAAAAAGAGATTCTCAGTCGATCAGTGTACAAAAAGATTGGTTCTTATTCCCGCAAAGTATTCGACCTTGTTTTGCGTTTGTAAACAAACCCCACTGTACATATTTTACTAAAAATTATTTATTTTTAATTAAAAAATTTAATAAAAAACAAAGTAAATATGGATAAAAAATTGTTACCGGTTGTGTTATTTTAATTTTTTATTTCATATTTAATAATCAGTTCAAACTTTTTTGCTTTTGCTTTAAATTCCGCGTGAAATAAATGCAGCTTACATTATTTCGCAGTTGTAAAAAAATGTTGTCAGAAACATTTCGGAACTTTTTCACAAAATGAACAGAGTACAACTCTATCAACATTATTTCGTAAATATCCCGCAAAAGTTTTTTTCATATGCGTTTTGAAAGTATTTCACGTGAAATGTTGAACAGAGTACCAGAATTAAGCCTTAAATTGTCATTATTCTGAAAACTTCAATACCCAATACAAATGGAGCTTCCAACATGCCACGTTATTATATTAATGCTGGTTTTGTCATTTTTTTGTAATTTTTTTTTTGTTTGTTTCCTACATGTAGCTATAACAATTTTAAAAAGTTTTATAAATTAAAATAAAATCAAAAAAAAAAATAAAAAAATAAAAACAGTAATTAAAACAAGTAAGAGTGCTATATTCCGAATCTTATATACCCTTCACCGTGGAAAGAACAGAAGTTTATATATATATATTTAAATATGTGTATATATACATGTATATTTATAAAATATATATCGTTTAGTTTTATTTAATTATTTGCACATGATTGCGTGGTATTAAATATATTAAAAGTTTAATTAATATATAGCACGTTTAGTTTTGATCGAATTTCAGTATTTGGTCATACCGACATCTTAAAGTATAAAATTACCATTTACTTTGGTGATAAAACTTGTAGTCGGGAAGTTCTATGGTTCCCGAAAATAGGTATTAAAAAAAAACTATATTTTTGACATTACTTTTTTTTTACCGATATTCCGAGTTTTTCTAAAGATTTCCGATATTGTGTTCTTCTAAACATTTCCGATATTTTGATATCTAAAACGTATGAATAGGTCATAATACAGCTATAGAATTTTAGTTAATGTTTTTCAATCCTTTTTTGGAGTATTTTGCACATAACTTAACCATTTTAAACCGATTTGGCAGATTTATATACCAACGTGCTAAAAAATAATATTTCCATTAAATTGGCTTATAGGCATATATGTATATATGTATACCTACATGTACATATATTTAAGCAAACTTAATTATAAAAAAAACAACTAATACAGCAATAGCACCTAGGTTATATGGTGTTCCAAAGATTCACAAAATAGATTTTCCTTTGAGACCCATTTGTTCAATGATAAATTCTCCATCATATGAACTTTGCAAATATATAACAAGAATTCTTAAGAAAATTACGGAAAATTCCAAATACAATATTAAGGATTCTCTTCAATTTAAAGATAGAATTAGGAATATTATATTGACTAATAATGAGAAGTTAATTTCTCTTGATGTAGTTTCATTGTTTCCAAGCATACCAATAGATTTAGCTATAAATATAATAGAAGAAAATTGGAATACAATAAAAGAACATACAAATATAGAAAAAGATTTATTCTTACGTATTCTAAGATTTTGTATAGTAGATAACAGATATTTTCAATTAGATAATCGTGTATATATTCAAATGAAAGGACTTCCAATGGGTTCGCCAGCTTCTCCAATTGTAGCAGATATAGTTATGGAAAAATTATTAGATGTATGTGTAGAAAAGTTAGGTATAAAACCGAAAATTTTGACCAAATATGTTGACGATTTATTTTGTATAATTCCGGAGTCGGGAATGGAACAAATGTTGGAGGTGTTCAACTCTTTTCATTCGGACATTAAATTTACAATGGAAAGGGAGCTTAATTCAAGACTACCATATTTAGACACCTTGATAATTAGAAATGGAAATGGAGTATCCATAGATTGGTATCAGAAACCAACATCTTCTGGTAGAATTATTAATTATTTCTCGAAACATCCAAGGAGAATAATAATTAATACGGCTAAAAATTTTATAAAAAGAGTTCTTAAAATTAGTGATTCAGAATTTCATAGAGAAAATAAACGGAAGATTTCTAACATTTTAACAGAGAATAGTTTTCCTAAAGAATTAATAACAGATTTATTAATACAACATAATAATTGTAGATTAAATAACCAGGATAGTGTTACGGAACAGAAAATTTATAAATCAGTAACATATATTCCAACATTTTCAGAAAGATTGGCAAAATCAGATATATATAATAACAAAATATATAAAATAGCTTATAAATCTTTCAACACAGTAGGTAAACTATTTACTAAAACAAAAGACAAAATAAAGAGGATGGAAATGTCTAATATTGTTTATCAGATACCTTGTAAGGGTAATGATAGTGGACAGTGTAATAAGGTACAACAAAGAATAAACTAAAAACTAGGATAGCAGGTCATAAGTCAGATCAGAAGTATAGAAATATTTCACAAAAAACAGCTTTATCAACTCATTGTGCTAATCTAAACCATTATCCAGATTTTGATAATACAAAAGTTTTAAACATGGAAAATAATTACAAGCGTAGATTTATGTTGGAAATGTTACAAATTATAAGAGTACCGACAGTTTCTAGAATTAATTTTAAGTCAGATACTGAAAATGTAGCACAAAATTATAGACATTTAATTTATAAAAATAGAAACGGAAGGTAAACAATTTTTGTATATTGTAATAGATCAAGTTTGTATTGAAAAATATTTTTTATTCAATTCCAAAAAATTTTTTTAATTTTGTCCATTTTTGTTAAATTTGTTTTAAATTAAAATATTGTTAATTTTTTTGTTAAAAAGAAAAAGAAAAAAACCCTGAAGAAGGCACTCAAAGAAGTGCCGAAATATTGGTTTTAAATAAATTTGTGAAATGTTTTTTATATAAAAAATAAGACCTTAAGCTCGAGAATTTAATTTATATATTAAAAAACAAACTTAATTATAAAAAGAGTAATTTTTTGGATTTCAGTATTTTGATTATAACTCAGTAATTTTTTAACCGATTTGAAAGATTTATATACCGACGTGTTTAAGAAGAAATTTACCATTTACTCGTGTTATGAAACTTGGACTCGGAAAGATCCATCGTTACCGAAAATGGGTATTTTTAAAAAAAAAATTTAATTTTGGTCATAATTTTTTTGTATCTAAACCGATTTTTCCGAAATTTTCAGAAAATATTTTCTACTAAAGATTTCCGATCTTTTGATATATAAGGCGTAGCCATAGGTCATATTAAAGTCCAAAAATTCAGGTTTTTATACAATTTTTTATATTTTTTGTATGGGAGGTACCACGCCCACTTCTTCAATTCCGCCCACATTTTGTGGAATGGTGTGCATTTATAACCTTAATGTTTGTACCTATTTTGGAAACTTTGGGTGTTGCCGTTCTCCAGACAATATGTAACATAAATGTAAAACAACCTAGCCGCTATCATGTCTGGAGTCTCCAAAAAACACATATCAAACGTAAGACGGACAGACGGACAGATGGACGGACGGACGGACGGACGAATATCGTTAAATCAACTTCTCTCCTCATAAGAACCCAGAATATATTTATACTTTTAGGGTCTAAGATCAATATTGTAGAAATTACAAACGGAATGACAAACTTATATATACCCTTTTCCACCTGTGGTGAAGGGTATAATAAAACCAACCAAATTGTTTAACAGTAAACAGCTGTTCTTTACAAGATGGCAAACGTTTGGCAGCTCGTTAACAAGAATTTAGCAAATCGTTAGCCAGAGTTTGATAACTTTGTGCTAACTTCATGCCAAATTTTCATTATGAATCATTTCATTATGTTTTATAAATCATAAATTTCTTTTGAAACATTATGAATATACTTTGCTATATCACCATGATTAGGAATTTGTAGTTTTATTCGGAAGCGCATACACGTTGTTTTTTAGTTATAAAGCGTGATCCATTTCGAGGTTCCTACATTTCTAAAGAAAAAAAAACACAGAAAATTAAAATTTAATGGGGAATGTTTACAATCATTTGAAAGAACATTCTTTGGCATTTATTTTTTGAAGACTATGCCTATCAAATATCTTGCTGAAACCAAATGTCGCCGATATCACGAGCTTTAATTTCAGGCATCATATAGTCAGTTATCATGTCACAATAACGGTCTCCATTGCTGCGAACGTCGCCGAATCGACTCTCCACGGTCTTCGTGTACACTCTCAGCCTCAGCCGCTATATTTTCTTCACAGCGCGCTGGACGTTGTCTATTTGGTCGTATATTATCCAATAATGAATGCTGGGTCTCAAAATGGGTGATGGTGTTGCGAAAAGTACGCTCAGTAGGTCGATTATGTTGACCATAATTTGAGCGAAGTGCACGAAACACATTCCTCACAGAACGTAAATTTTCGTAATAAAGTTGAACGATTTGTAAACGCCATTATGAAATGCCAAACAATACTAATCAAAAATAACATGACAGCATGACGCGACTTACACGTGATCTGTCAAAAAATGCTATTGAAAAAATTATCTTTACTTTTATCACCCATTACTTTGTTTAGTGTGGCGCCAATATATTTTCTAACGCTGCTATTTGGCCCACTGGGCTTACAGCAAGCATGCAATTGAACAAAATAAATAAATAAATAAAATAAATAACGCATTATTTCTCCGTTTATCATTTTATGTAGTTATGTCACGTCATTGGGTTAAGCAAAATTATTTGTTTTTTTTTACAAATAACCTCTTGGGACTTCCCGGGAATGAAAACAAACATTTTCTGTATTTCCGGGAATAGAAAAAATCTGGCAAATTAAAACCAAGCAAATATTGGAAAACAAATTTTCAATGTTGACCAGAATTGTGAAGTTTATTTATGTTACAAGTAAGACTTGTCGCTTTAAAGTTTTATTTGTATAATATTTTTAGCTTTTCTCAAATCTTTGGAAAAGGTTTCTTGATGATCTGGCCTAAGCAACCAGTGAAATGCGCATAGAAGCTTGCTTTCCCCCAACAATAAATTTCAGTGTTTTTTTTAAATATGAAAAATTGGGAATAAAGCACGTCATGCAGAAATCTTATTAATAACAAATTTTGGTTTCCCAAAAATAGCTTTGATAAGGTTTTCTTTTTAGTTTCTGCATTGAGATCTCGCAGTACACTTAATGTTATCTAATAACGTTGACTAATGAATTGCTAACAATATTTTTAAAATAAGACGATAAAAATTTTCAAAAGTAGAAAAATAAAAACTGCGCCGAAACATTAATTATTCTGTAAATGTCTACCATTTTTCCCCACAACTTGTGTTGCTTTTTTTAAGTTTATGTTGATCTCAGCCTGACGACAACAAAAATGCATTTGCATATAAATGCTGGCATGGTGAGAAAGAACACCTGTTTGGACAAAAACTCTTTGACCGATCTTGTTGAAAATTTGTGTATAACCTACTAATCCAATAGGACTAACCTTGATGCAAACTTTAGCCAAATCGGAAGACATAGATTTCAAAATTGAGTCACTTGACATGAAACCCCATATGTATATTTTCAAAGAAACATTTAGAGTGATTCTTATTCATTGCCAGATAAAATGAGTCGAAAATCGTCAAATTTTGCAAAAAAAAAACAAAAAAAAATCATCAAACCGTCGTAAAAATCGTCATTGTAAAATAACATCGTTTCTTTTAATTAAAATTATAAAAAATAAATAATACAGCTACTTTTTTATATTTATTTAATGTTTTTATGCTATTTTGAAAATTTAATACACATAATTCATATAAAATTAAATTTTTTAATCCCGAGATTTTTGGGATTTAGTCAATCCCGAAATTGTTAACGTAATTTTTTTTTCAACCTTTTTTATAAAAAGACATTCATCATGACATTCCCCCTTGAGAGGAAAGGGAAGACAATATTGATCTTAAATATTTACTTGATTAACTCTGTTAATATTGTCATTGAAAATGAAAGAAAAAAGTAAAAATTTAAATTTTAATCTTAACAGGGTTTAGATAAATTAAGTGTTATCCGAGAGTGGGCATAGGACCTACGATAATTTGTGGAGCGATTTAACGAAATTAACACTCAATTTACATGATGAATTTTATGACGTCCAATTTAAGACGTCATTTTTTGTTTGAAAGCAAGCGGTGTAGAGAAGAAAGAGGAAGAGAAAACAGAAATCATGCTACCAAACAAAAAAGTGACGTCCAAAATTCATCATGTAAATTGAGTGTAAGAAGTGTATTTCATACACTGCATAGTTCCTTCCACTGGTGGTGGTGCGAATGAAAATTTGTTTTTGTTAAAACATGATTTTTATGGTTAACTAGATAAATTGATTTTGTTAATTATTTTTTAGTTCAAATTTCAATTATTCATTTTAATTAATTTTATAAATATTTTAATAGAATCTTACAAATAAATCCATTACTAGTTTGCTGATTAAATGTTAGCAATATCAATTAAATTAAATTCACCATTGTTGAATAGTTTTACAACATCTTTGAATTGCCAAAAGTTTTCAGCATAATAAATAATTGCTTTCAACCGCGTCCTCCATCTGGTTGTTACAGGCTGTAGAGGAAGACATTAATCCGGATAATTCGTTTTATATTCGGCAACACACGAAAGAGCTTTACAAAATATTTTTTCCATAAGAAATCAATAAATAAATATCATCGAAGTTGTCGTTTTCCTCTTCTGCGGAAGGGTGCATGCCAAAATAAAGCAATGACAACAAGTTTTTTCGAAATATGCAACAAAAATATGCAATATCAGCAATATATGCAAAAATATGCATTCAAAACAAAATATGCACTAACAAATCGATGACATTTTACTGCAAATTTCTTGATTCGCAAAAATATTTCGTGTATGGTAAATTACGTGCCTTGGTAATAACATTGTCCAAAGTTTTGGAAATGATAATAAACTTCTAAAAATTTAAGTTCTTCTTTACTAAAATAACACTTTTTATATCGAAAAACAAGTTGTTTACTTTATTTTTACGCTCACAGTACATAATTAAAATTCCAAATTAAAACTTATATGGTCTGATAGCAACTAGGAATGCCAATCCCGATATCCCGAATGCCGAAATCCCGGGATTATTCTAAAAATTTAAGTCCCGAATCCCGGGATTTTTATGTAAATTTTTAGGTTGATTTTTGGGTTAAGTAAAAATGTTTTAATTTTTTTTTTATCAAATTCAACTATATCTGTGGCATTTTGACAAAACATCTTAAGTCGAATTTGAAAAGTCGACAAAAATGCTTTTAATCGTACGAATTTTCATTCAAAATACATTTTTGTTAACGTTTTTAAAATTCTGTATTATAAACGAAATTTTTCTTTAATTTTGGTTTATTTTAATATTTAATAAAAATTATTGCTTCACCGAGCTTTTTTAAAAAGATAGCAATTATCTCGACTTAGGATGTTTTGTCAAAATGCCACAGATATTTAAATTAACGTGAGTCACCGTGTTTAAAATAACTTCAAAAATTTAATACTAAATCATACTGGCAAAAAATCTAATTTTTAACTCGTTACAAAAAGAAGTCCCAAGTGAATAAATGTTACATGCAACGCATTTGGTACCATAGAAAACAAAATCAGAAGATAAAGTTCGGTGTGGCTTTTTTTCTAAGTGAATGTTAATGGAAGCAAAATGCAAGTTTTGCAAAAAGGTGTTAAAAACTTTAGGGGGTTCTACCATATTTTTTAAGTTTAAGATTAAAACTTGCACATATAAATATTTGAGATAAAATATATTAAATATGTTATATATGAAGCTATTTGTTTACGATACCACCTAAAAGTGTTGAATGCGAACATTCGTTTCGTCGGCAGCATATGTTTGCAAGAAAATAAGGTATCGATTATCAGACGTCAATGATTTGTTTTAGAAGCTTTTTAAAATATAAATTTTAATACATAATTCTTCCATATTACTTTAAAAGAATACATTAAACTGTTGTATTATGTAATAAGTTTAATTTTCTTTATGAATTAATTAATAAATAAGATTCGAATTTAAAATTCTAATATCAGAGCGTTTTTTTTTTTTTTTGTTATTTTAACACAAGAAATAAATCCCCATTTTATTTTTATTCTGTTTAACCCTTATGTGAATGGCAAGGTATCCGGGTACCTTTCGCATTGTCAACTTAATTTTTTTTAGATAAACTGATGGTCAACATATTTAAAACTCTAAACAATTTTAAATTATAATTATTTTTAAGCTTAAAAATTATTTTGAAAAGGCGTTGTGAACCAGTTTTCATCTTACACCCTTAACGGTATGGCAAGGTATGCGTGATGCGCGTGCACATATTTTAGCAGTCTCTATTAAAAAGTGAAGGTGTATCATTAGAAATGTCAAATAAACGTAAAAAAACACTTTATCATTGGAAAGTTAAAATATAAGAAAAGCTTGACAAAGGCGTTCAAGGGAACCGGTTAGCCCTAGATTGTAATGTGACAACATCTTTAATCAGCTACATCAAATCACATTGAACTGCGATATTAAACTCTGTTTCCAACACATATTTAAAAATAAAAACAAAATTTTAGTTTTGGGAACTCAATTTTTTATTCGAAAACAACGTCCAGAAATTAGAATAATTCAGAAATTAGAATTGCCTTAAAAACAAAGCGGTTCTAATTTGCGAGGGCCTACTGTATTTTCTCCATTTATGCACTGTAGGAGCCAACTATTAGCCATGCTCGTTGTAGACCTTTTGTTGCTTTTGAAGAAAGTTCGAATAGGACAAAAAGAAGAAAGCTGAAACAGTTAGAAGATAGAAAAAGCTTTGGCTCTATATGAACATACACAGCATTTGATTTTTCTTTTGAGTGTAGAAATTAATCTTTCATGCCATTTTTATAATTTGATGAGGTCTGCTGTTAATTGAGTTTAAAAGAATTGTTTTCCTCCATATCACTGTATTTCTACCGCAAAAGATTTCATACCCGATGATGTTGTTGCAAAAGAAAACTCTGCACAAATTCCTTACCAAAGCATTTTTAATAGAACCGCAAAAAGTGTTTTAGATTTAAATAATTTTAAATTGAAAAATTATATAAGATATAATATTATGTAAATTGGGATCACAAATTCAGTTCACAAACAAAACAAATGTGATGCAAACCTAAGGGACGATTTTTTATTGAATAATTTGTACCAATAAAATTTTTTGATTGTGCAAATGAAGAAGTTCTATTGGAAAACAAAATACATATATTCGTCAATACGATTATGTAGGCTGATAAAATTTATATTTAAGAAAGAAAAAAAGACGTTGTCACAAATACACAGAAAGGTTTTGGCACGGAAATACAGAAACTGAACATTGACTGTTATGTCGGAAGGAAAAAAAATTAATCTTTTTTTTACAAAGAAATTGTTAATGTCAATTGGTACAATACAGACACTGAACATGTTATGTCGGAAGGAAAAAAATTAATCTTTTTTTTACAATAAAATTGTTAATGTCAATTGGTACAATGTTGATCGTGTTAATAAGAGATACGAGTTCCGGTTCCTACGAGTTCCTAGGCCGTCAGAATGAATTCGAGAATGTGTATGAAAGGCCTGCAAATGAAGAATTTTTCAAGTGTGATGTGTCAACCCTTCATAAAATATCCGTTTCATAAACCTATTATAAATATGTTTTTTGTATAATAACTAAGGCGCTTAGTGCGCCTTTTCTCTTCTCTCCTAAAAACTCAAGACTTGACGAGTTAAACTTGACGTGTGTAAACCGGCACTTAGTATTTAAACGTTATAGAATGCATTTGCACATAATTATATCCTCTTCTTATAGCCGTACATAAAATATAAACTAACTGGTGTTAAATTTGAAGTCAATCAGTTTGTTGTCACACTATCACACATAAATATGTTATTGTTTTGAAAAATTTCAAAAAACGATGAAGTCGTATGGGATGTCAAATTGTTTTTCTTAACACTTGCTAATTTCATGACACATTGCATTCACACTATCACACTTTTTCATATAACTTGAGTTTTTTACATGTATTAATACAAATTAAAATAGTGTAAACTAGTCTTTAGTGATGCACAAGAAAAAAATAACATTTTAATAAAAAACAAAACAAAAAATTTTAAAATATTGTTGTTGATCATAAATAAAAGGTAATGCAATTTTTCTTAATGTCTATTTCTTTTTGTGCATGCATGTATGTGTTATGCAAAAAACTTTTAATCAGTTGTTTTATCTCGCTAACGTCAAAAAAGTATAATGTAAAAACACTAGATTTTGAGGAAGATTTTAAATGAAATCTACTAGATTTCGATGCAATGAATGGTCTATAAGGAAATGTCTATATATTGTAGTTTACTGATTTTAGTGCATCTTTAACAGTTTGCTTTCCTGTAAATTGTACAACTATTGATAGAATTACAGTAAAAGGGGACCATTTACTCCAATTATAAAACAAGATACATACCTACTTACTTAGTAGGTAAATAAAAAATATGTTTTTTTTCAAAAAAGTATTTTACTAAATTCTTTTCCTTATTTTTATGCTGTTCATACGTTTTAATAAGACATTTTTTAATTTTATTTACGTAACACCTGCGCATGCAGACTGTTGAGGGCAAAAGTATTAACGCGTATTTGCGCGCAGTGGAATTTGTAAAATATTGTGCATGAAATATTTAATGAACGGTAAAGTTAAATTAATATATGTATTTTGTGTATCGTTTTCATTTACCTTCTTACACAAACTCTGGTTTTGGATAATGTTTAATATAAACATACAAGATTGATTTTGTTCTGTATGATGCATGATCTTTGGCGATGAAAAAAATTTATTTATACAGGCAACTACAACAAAACCCAATGAGTTTAAACCAGGGCTTAAAAAGCTGCAGTCAAAATCAAAAAATTGCTTTTTCTTCCACTTTCTGATTTTTCATTGGACGAAAATAAATCGGTGCCTTTACTTCTGATTCATTAAATGAAAACAGTCGTAGTGAAGGCAAAATGAAAAAACGAAAAGTTGAAAACAACAAAGAACATCGGCACTCGACATGTTCGGAAGTGTTTCGTTTGACAGACTGAAGGCTCAGTTAGCCGGGAGTAACAGTAACGTTGGAAATCAGCTGATTCATTTTGTTGTATTTAAAGCAATTAGAACGATTATAGTTAGCAGTAAGATGTAACGTCTCAAACTGTAAGAAATAGATTGGCCTTATTTTTTTACGGTAAGGTTTCTGTTACTGCTACTGCTACTGTTACTGTTACTCCCGGCTAACTGAGCCTTGAAACTTTTAATAAATACCGAAGTTAACGAAGATGGGTCGTTGTGTTTTTTTCCGCTTTTTTTTTAAACATGTGTACATAAATACATATGTACGTTTTATTTAATTTCAAAAAATTAAAAAGATGGTTAAGCATTAAAATAAATACATATGTATGTATTTATGTACACATGTATTATTATATAAAAAAAAACCGAAAAAAACACAACGTCCCATCTTCGGTAACTACGGGATTTTTTAAAAGTTTCAGTCTGTCAAACCAAACACTTTCGAACATGTCGACTGCCGATGTTCTTTGTTGTGTACAACTTTTCGTTTTATGCTTTCGCCTTTACTGCGACTGTTTTCATTTAATGAATCAGAAGTAAAGGCAATAGTTGATTTTTGTCCAATGACAAATGAAGATGTCGAAGTTACAGCACAATCTTATGACTTTTACTATCTCAACTGCAGCTTTTTAAACGCTGGTTTAAACATTCAAGTACTGAAATTAGAAACAGATTAATTATTACATCTTTTCTATATTTTTTTTTTGTATTTTACAAAATTAAGCTTAAGCGTGTGCTTTATATTTTGTATTTACTTCTATCATCTTGAATAAGAAGACGAAAATTGTCTCGGCACTTTACTGTTCGATACAATTTTTTTAGCAAGAGTAAATTTTTAACAAAAACCAAGATTTTTCAATTGCCCAACCGATTTCAGTCGGTTTGTGTTCCGATTAGCTTAAGATTTTACATCCAGTGGATCCATTAGGTTAATAGAATAAAAGACTGGACCCAGCATAGTTAAATTTCTTTTTAATCAAATAATCTCAGCCAGTATTAAGCCACTTGCGGCAACATTTTTAATTGAAACTTTTTATTTTGAACTATTTTTCTCTTTAAACGCCCTTAAAATTAATATTAATTAATATAATAATAAATATAGAAATGCATTCAATGTCTGTGTTAAACAATTTTGACTCCAATAACATTAATCTTACTTGTAATCGAATTACTTTTCAGAATGTATAGTCGAGCTAAAAAGAAAAATTTAATTAAACGCTTAAAATTCTATTAAAAAATGTGTGAAAACTGGAAACCAGCATTTCAAAACATTAACTGACCCATTTTCTAAAGTTTATCTCTACACCATAAAACTTTCACATGAATATTTAAAATTTATTTGGAAACACAATTAAATTTCCATAAAAAAAAATTATAATTGAAATTTAGTTTTTTCTACAAAAGATGAAGGGATTTGCAAATGAAGACCTTAGTTAACGATGTATGTATCATATTCTTTCCTTAACTGCCGTTTTAATGTAATAGAGCGAAAATCAAAAATATAAACCCATCTATCATCCGGTGCTGTGACTCCACCCCTTCAAATTGATTCGTTGTCTCTCAGTTGCTTAGTTTTGCGTAGTCGTATGTGTTTCTTCTTCACTTCTTTCTGATATATTTATTGTACAAAATTCAGTTTCCCTTTGGGAGATAAAGTAGTGGCTGTTATTTTAGTGTTTTTACTACAAGGCAGCAAAGTCTTTAGATGTTAGTGTAAAGTAAGTTGAGTGTAACAGAAATACTTTTGTTTTCAATTTAACTCTGAACCTCCATAATCCTAATATGTTTTCTCGAATGTTAAGGCAAACAATTTATTGTAAACTAGTTTTTGCAGTAAATCTTGCTGATTGTGGTAGAGCTCAAATAGTATTAGGAACACACATATACACAAATAATATAAAGGAAAACCTACTTGATATCTCAGGTTCGTAGGAGAGTAGAAGATATGTGGTGAATAAAGAGTGAGTCTGAAAATACTTATACACACTATTCAAACCAAAACCTATCCTTGGTCCAAGGCGAATTCATAAAGGTGGCATTTTCGAGTCATCTTTTTATTGTTTATTTTTTTGTTTATACTGAATGTCAACCTTTTTTACATTTTGTGAAAAAATTAATTCAAATTTAAAATTCAATAAAAATTTCAATACTTGAAAAAAAAACTAACAATGTTTGTAATTTTTTAAGTCATGGAAAAATAACCATATACGGATAAAAAAATAACCATAACGGACAAAAAAAAAATAGACCCGTGTCTCCCAGTTTTTGCCCAAAGTCATGCACTTTTTAATTTATTGGCCCTTAAAGATTTGGGGCCTCGGTGTCGGTTATGCGACTTTAGTAACGCTGCACATTGGGGCCAAATGAATGAAAAGTGGCGATTAATTCAAAATATGAACTTTAAAATTCATGATCGTGTTTGGTACCGGGTGAAAGTGGATAAATATCTGCATCACTAATTGCAAAAATTATACTTTTAAGTTGTTTGCTTTAGTTGAAGTGAGCACTTAAAGTTGAATAATTGTTATTTTTTTGTGCATATTGAAAAAAAGTGAAAATTTTGATATTTCAATTGATAATTTTTTCTATTAATACTTCTAAAAGTTAAATTTTTATAATGGAACCGTCAACTTCAGGTAGTTTACTATATAGTACATGTTTTTTTGTTTAAATAAATGTTTTAAAAATATTAAATGTTAATAAAATAAAATTAGCCCAAAAATGGGCTATTTTTGATTTATATATGGAGTTTCAACAACTTTGTTCGTGAGCTTGCGTAAAATCGTCTATATAGTGTTATAATATCAGATCTCAACTAATAAACCCCAAAATATTTTTTTGCGATTTTTGAGTTATGCTTGTTTTTGTGAAATAACTCAAGATGCTAAAAATCCACAAATATGAAAAAAAAAAAAAAAAAACAAAACAAAACATCAAGTTGTTTTTACTTTGTTTTGTCATTATTTTCGTTATAGTAGTTGTTATTGTAGCTAAAAAATGTGTTGTTAATTAGAGATGGGGGCGTGAGTAACTTTAATTCACGCATGCTCACGTGATTACGTATGTTTGGTTTATTTACTATGAATAAAACTAATTAAATTATTTTACATGTGTTTATGATATTTCAATGAATTTTACTTAAACATTTGTTAATTTTAAATTATTAGAAAATTGTATATGGCACAAGTGCACTATTTTGAAAAATTGAAGGAGGTCACGCTCCCATCCCTATTTATTATTGTCATTTATTTGAGTCCTACATAATAACTGTTGGTTATATACATGCATCATACGAGTAAAGTTTTAATTTTGTTTTAAGCTGGTGATATCAATCTACTAATATAATGAAAATACATTTTTAAGAATTTCTATCCATCCGTAGGGTATTATTGATTCGGTACTGACACGTTTATTTATTGTTTTAGCTGTCAATGTTTTGTGATGTGATGTTACATATTTAAAGTGTTGTGAAAGTGTAAATTATTCGGTACAGGGTTAAAGGAATTACTTTTTGCAAATTTTAAACGAATAGAAATCTTATTAATTTTAGGAACATGTCCCAAAACAATTTTCATTCCTCGTCATGAGTTGCATAATTTTATGAGGAGTGCAGAACCTAAATCACTTCAGGATAAATTTAAACTTTTGAGATGGGAAGTAATAAAACGTGTCGACCCTTCGGATATGGTAGATTTTATGACAAGGTTTCATAATTTTTGCTCTAGCTATGAGATTCGGTGGCAAAAATGTCATAGAAAGAATGAAATTTTTGTAAAAAATAATAAGAATTGGCTGGATGCCTCAATCTCATTCAGTCCACCACCAGAACCACAACAAAAAAGAGGTCGCAATGATCTCTCATTTGAAGAGTGCAAAGAAAAAACAAAAGTTAAGAAATGTAAAGACATAAGAGATCAAATTTCTTTGCCTGTTTTGGCTTACGCCACACAAATGAGCTTGAGGGCTGCTGGAAAAATAGATGAGTCGAAAATTGTTAAGGAAATAATATCATCTCCAACAAAAGCCAAAAAATACCGAAAAAGTATAGAACAGGTAACACCACAGCAGTTAACTCCGGATGAAGCTCTGTCCGTTTTGGTAGAAGCGAAGCTAAGTCGCCACCAATATAATGTTATTAGAAGGGTTGCACCTGAGAAATTTCCATCATATAAATTGGTCCAAAGAGCTAAGAAAAAATGTTACCCAAAGGGAGAACAAATAAAAATTTCTGAAACATCAGCGCAAGTTAGCCTACAAGGAATATTGGATCATACCACTGAACGCCTTTTGTCGGTTAAAAATGCAGATTTAAATTCGTTAGACAACGAAGAAATCGAAAAAATTACTTTATACACTAAGTGGGGCTTTGACGGAAGTTCAGGGCATAGTTCTTACAAACAAGCCTTTCATGACAGTAATGCATCTGATTCTTCTGTATTTATTACGTCAATTGTACCATTAAAATTAGTTTGTAAAAACAAAATCATTTGGCATAATCCTCGACCGTCTTCAACTAGGTTTTGCAGGCCATTAAAAATTGAATTTATGAAAGAAACGGTCAACAGTATTAAAACAGAAAGAGAAAGAGTGGAGACAGAAAAAAATGCTCTTATCGATACAGTGATATCAGTTGGAGAAAGAAAGATAAAAGTGAACCACAAACTAATTCTCGTTATGATTGACGGTAAAGTGTGTAACGCGATTACAGACACAAAGTCCACACAAAAGTGCTACATATGTGGCGCTACCAGCAAGGAGTTCAACAATATTGAACAAATGATTTCTAGAGATTCCAACGTAGACTTCATGGAGTTCGGTTTGTCTGTCCTACATGGCTGGATAAGATTTTTTGAATGTCTTATTCACTTGGCACATAAACTTCCAATTCAAAAATGGCAGGCAAGAAGTGACGAAGAAAAAAAATTATTGCTGAAACTAAAAGTCGTATTCAACGCGAATTTAAAAAGAGAACGGGATTGATCATTGATCAACCAAAACCTGGTTTTGGTAACTCTAATAGCGGGAATACTGCAAGACGTTTTTTTAAGAATGCAGAAGTATCTGCTGAAATTACTAATATTGATTTAGAGTTGATCAAAAATATGCACACATTATTAATTGTAGTTTCTAGTGGTATTGAGGTCAACATTGAAAAATTTACAAACTTCGCTAATAACACTGCCAGGCTATTTGTGAAAAAATATCCATGGTACTATATGCCTCCTACTCTTCACAAATATTTTATTCATGGGCCTGAAATTATATCATTATCGCCATTGCCAATTGGTCAGCTAACCGAAGAGTCTCAGGAAGCCAGAAATAAAGATTTTAAAAGTTATAGGGAGAATTTTGCCCGTAAATGCAGTCGAGAAAAAACAATGGAAGATATCTTTAATAGATTTCTCTTAAGTTCAGATCCGTTTATAACAAGCATGAACAATAGTTCTAAAAAGAAAAAAGAGCTAATGCCAAAATCTGCATTGGAGTTGCTTGTACTTCCCAGAAATCAAAATAGCAATGATGAAGATAGAGATGAAGATGGAGATGAAGATGGAGATGAAGATGAAGATGGAGATGAAGATTAAGATTATTGTAACGAATTAATTTATGATTATGAAATTGAATGTGAAGTAAATACTAACATTGAAGGTAATAATGATTATAATAAAAAATTGTTGTTTTCAAAAAAAAAAAAATAGAATAACCGAATTTAATTAAATTTTTTTTAAATAGTGTGTTTATGGTTATTTATCAATAAAAAAAACAATTAGATTTTCAAATGTTTCATTTTTGAGCAAAATTTTAAAATTTCGAGAAAAAAGGTATGATTTTAATTTAAAAATTTTCTAATAGAAATACATATAAAATATTTATTCCTTATTATTTTTAAAAATATTACTTATTTTTTTTAAAGTACATTTAGTATGCTTTAATTTGCAATTTAATTGAATAATTTATAGCGCACCGTTCCAAAGTTACAGGAAAAAATGTGAAAAAAGAGGATTTTTTACAGAACACAAAATGGCCCATAAAGGGGTAAAAAATGTGTTTTTTCACTCTGTTTTTTTTTAAAGGTTGGTTTTTTATGTATTTATAAATATCCATTAATAAAAAATATTTTTTTTTTAAATTACGACTTCTATGAATTAATCGCCACTTTTCATGCATTTAGCCCCACTGTGCGCTGGTGCGTACGTGTGTGTTTTTCAAAATTTGTTGTGCAATTACAAAAACACAACACAAGTTCGAACAAAACGATTTGGTTTTTGTTTGTAGAAACAACAAAAACAACAGAACAAGAAGAAAAACATATACATATGGAGGGCTCAGAGCTGATCCGGACAAAGTCATAAAATATATCACGTATATGTATTTGAAATCTGGTGCGAATATCTCCGCAAAATTTAACTCAATCCAGTTCTCTAATGGGGTAAATCAAAAACAGTTTCGTTCTTAATGTAACGGTAATAAACCCAAGTCAGTGGCTCCAGTAATTAATGGCAATTTACTTACTCAAACTCAATATATTTTCGTATTTTCTTTTTTGACTTGGTTCGCTTCAGCTCTGAGCCCTCCATATATATATATAAACAAAGGTTTGGCCAGACTCATGTGTAAATTTGAAATCTTGCTTCTCATTTAGTTTATATTTTTAGTTAAATATGTACATACAATTTTTAAATTAAAAACCGTTCGGGCATGATGTTGTTGTTTTATCATTCTTTAAGGTGTAAAACGGGTAAGTAAATCAATCATTATTATTTTTTCTTTCTAGGATAAAATCAACTTTATAACACTTGAATCAAGCCCGTTTTGAGATTGATTCAGTCTTAGTTTTACTTAAATCAATCTCATTTTCGGATTATTTTAAGTACGAATCCAGATTAAAACAAGTTTATAATTCTTAAATGAAGCTAATTTTGAGATTGATTAAATCTTAGTTTTACTAAAATCAATCTAATTTTAAGATTATTTCAAGTACAAAATCGGGATTGAATTTGAATAATTTAAGTATTTTGGGATTGAAAATCCGTACTTGAATCTATCTTTCTGTACTTGATTTAAGCAAATCCGTATTAATACCGCTTCGGAATGATTTGAGTACGGATGGATTGATTTTTCTTTTGAGTGTACCTGATCGGGGTTTATTTTAAGTGGTATTGATATGATTAAACTTTCTTATAATAGTTAAAACTTTTGAAGGACACATTTCAAGTATTATGAGATTTTTCTGTAAAACTTCTTTTCATTTCTTAACTCTATGATAAACTTTCTAATCTTTGCAGGAACTTATTTTATATAGTATTTTGAGGACATTTTAAAAAAAGTAAAAAAACATCTGTTTTACCATTAACAAACAAAAGTAAAGGAATAAAATGCTGTTACCTTAAGATGTGTTTTTTCGATTTTTTTAGAGATATGTTTCTGCTGTATGTACATATGTATTTTTGTGTGCACAATTGAGAAAATTGCCATTTTACTATTTTCTGTAAATTTCCCATAGAAAAATATTTTTTAACAAGGCTAAATTAATTTTATATACATATGTAGGTGTAAGTGGACCTTATTGGGCCACTGTAAGTTGAGGTTGATATTATTTTTAAAAGAGCGGATGTGAGTTGTTAAAAATCGAATGAGAGTATATTATCTTTTTCGAAAATAACAGATTCTAGGAAATACTGATGGAATACAATGAGTTACTTGCTGTACGATGCCATTATTTTTAACTATTTTTCAACGAAAAAGAGCCGACCCGTTGGGCTGGAAAAACAATAATTTTTTTAAAAACAAAATGCCTACATATGTACGTATGATCAGTTAATTGTTTTTTCGTAAATGTTTTCGAGTTAAAAAAGCCAACAAAAAATATTATTTACATATACAAAACAGGCCGTAAAAATGTGCGTGTTGGTTTTCTTTCTGACGCAAAATTTTTTGAAATTTTCGTTAACGATATGTTTTTTGTTTTTGTAAAAAATTCTTTGACGCCTGTAAAAGGGTGGCTTTTTTTCGTTCAAACGACAAAAAATTCCATCGTTTCTCGATTTGTGAGAAAAAAGTGTTTCTGTATTTGAATGCGAAAACAGACAACACAGATTCTGTTTTAACTGGAATATTTTCAGTAATTAATACCATGTTCACATGGACAGCAATAATCGTGTTTCGCTCTCTTATTCCTGTTTCGCGCCCCAAACATGATTGAAACGACTTGTTTTCCCATATAAAATTTTGAGAGCGAAACAGGTCGTTTCATTTTGAAACAGACTGCGAAACAGGAAAAATGTACTATCATCTCCAATTTTGATAACAGTTATCGTTAGTTTATCTGAACTAGCTCTCAAAAAATATCAAAACACAGAAAAAAACAAAATAAAAATTGATTTTTAATAAAATAAAGTGATAATTATAATATAATAATATAAATAAATAAAAGTATTAAATATATATATACTTAAGTTTTATTTACTTTTTTATCTATTTAAAAAAAAATCACACTAACAACACAAAAAAATGATATTTGATCTTCTTAGCTTATTTGGAAACTTTTGTGCCAAAACATTATTTCGGGAAGAAAAAAAAGTTGTTTGTCTATAACCCGTTTATTTATGAACCGATTTTTTCAATTTTAACTAAACGGTATTCTACTAAGTCTATTTCAGGTGAAAAAGAAAAAGTAAAGTTAACAGTTATAAGAATATGTAAATTATAGATTTATGGGTAAAAATAAGTGGCAAACGTGTTTTTTACTCATATCTAAGCCATTTGTGAACCGATATTTTTAAATTCCAATAATATCCTATTTGGACAACATTCGATACAAATATAAAATAACGTCGTCATTATCAATTCTAATTTTCGTAAAAATAAAAACCCTTAATATTTATAATACTGTTATCAAAGCTGATTTAATTTAAACATTTTTAATTTCTTGGTATTTGTATATGTATATCTATTTTAAATAAGTATATATGTTTATTTTATTAAGCTTGACTTCTTTTTGTTTTTACAAAAATATTTATTTTATTTTTTTTAATATTTATTTTCAATATGATATTTTGTCACGCCTTTGTGTGACTTCTTCAGGGAAAAATAACAATTTTAAATTGTTATCGGATCAAAGAAAATAAATAATTTTATAAAAAATAGACCTAAATAAAATATACATAAATTTAAAAAATCTATGTTCGAACAATATACAATTTATATATACATATGTATGTATAAAATACCCATGAACTTTTACTAATTTTTTTTTTGATTATGTTTTAATAAAAAATCGAACAAATTTTGTTTAATTTTAAATTGTACGATTTTTTAAAACAAAAAGAGAGATCGTCTTTTATTTTTCAAGTTGCCAAACTGACGAAAAACATATCGGACCAATCTGCTGGTGTTTGATAATTGAAAATTTATTTACTTGAAAATATTTTCAAATGTCAAAAACAGATTAACTCATTTTCAAAATTATTTGTTGAAAAAAAATCAGATTTATGCAATGAACTTAGTGCAAAATAAATTGTTTTAATATGCAAATTTGTTCCTGACGAAAAAAATAAAACTCAAACGAGTTTTATTTTTCTGACGGAAAACTTAAAACTCCTCAAATGAGTTTTACTTTAGACGGATAAAATAAAACTCCTAAAATCAGTTTTAATTTTATGAAGGCAAAACCAAACTCTATTTTTAAGAGTTTGTTTCGACCTTTTATTCTTACGTTGGAAAATAAATGTTAAAGATGGACTTTTTTTTAATTCATAAAATAACTCTTATAAAATAACTTTTTTGATATCACTTATAATTGTTACGGTCCCTGATTAAAATTAAATGTATAAATAAAATAAATCTAACTCAACTCTTAATGTTAATTGCATAAAATATTCGACCCTTTTAAATCCTAAAAGAATACATACCAAATTACAGTGAAATATTGCAATTTATACATAAGAGTTGAATGGAAATATTGCATGTAATTTTACATGCGTTCAGTTAAGAAAAATTTATTATAAGAAATGTTTTTTAATTCATTTAAGTAAATAAGTACTAAAGAAATCATGAAAATATTCTCTCTTTTTGAACAACTTCAAAATTGTTTTGCTGGGAAGAAGTATTTTTTTATATAAAATTAATAATTTGTACTTTTTGGCCCTTGTTATAAACAATTTGATTTAAAAATTTTTTTTTAGATTTTTCGCTTCAAGAAAATCATATTTTAGCCAAATGAGGATTTTTTTATCAAACTTTCTGGCAACGCTATGTATTAATATAACTGCCCGTCTATACTAGAGATAAATATTGCGGCATATATTGCAGTACATATTTATACATATTTGTACATATTTATTGCCGGCAAAAAAAATTTTATTTTAATAATTAAAAACGCTTTTATTTCAAGCTCGAGGCCAGTATTGAAAACAAATTTTATTTTAATAATTTGCCAATATTTCGATTCTCTTTGGGTATCACCATCTGGGCTTGCCTTTAAATATAAATATAAATTAATTTTTGTTTCTTGGTTGTTAGGCCCTTTTGCATTTAAGCTGACGATTTGTGTTGTATCTATGTGTATCTTGCTATCATTTTCTGTCAAAGGAATCTACATAGTGACTTCATTAAGAAAAAATTATATACACACGCAATCCAATTCTTATTAATGTTGTGAATTCGTTTAATGACTTTTTGTAGTTTCTTCGTAATCGATATGGGTCAATTTCAAAAAAAACGTACACATCGAGTTTTTTTTGCTTATTTTTAAAGATTTTCCAATTCGCCTGTAAGAGTGGCAAATTTATGTAGAAATTGATAAGGAATCCGGTGGTACTTTTAGGCTCTCAAAAAAATCAATTTTTTTTGATTTTTTTTTACGTTTTCTATGATTTCGATCTTGAACGTCACACACCAAATATGTAAAAGAAATCGCTAAAAATGCAAAAATATTTGAAATTCATGCTTACTACGATGTTCTTTTGTTTCTCAAGATTGACTTTTGTGAAAATCACCTTTTCGATTATAAAAACAAAATCACGATTCACTTTGATTTTTAATTTTTTTTAAAAGTGACTAGTTATTTTAAAATTTTAAGATGAAAATATGGAAATTTTGTTAAAAAAAGACTTGAAATTAGAGGTTACTTGCAATGTAATAGGCTTGTAACAATGTATTTA
Source organism: Pollenia labialis (assembly GCA_949318255.1). Lineage (NCBI taxonomy): Eukaryota > Metazoa > Arthropoda > Insecta > Diptera > Polleniidae > Pollenia > Pollenia labialis. The sequence goes on along the minus strand of OX439140.1, from coordinate 175,070,994 downwards.
AAACAAACTGCAATTATAAGCGTTTTAAGGGAAAAAATCTAAGTGTGACGCTCAAGATATTTTGTGACGATCAAGAGATTTTGTTGCACGTAAACAAGAAATAATGCCTAATTTAAAGTTTAACGAAAAAAGTTTATTCTTTTACAAAAATTAAATAAAAAAAAAACAAAAATTCTTCAAAAAACAAAAATTTTCATACAAAACTAAACATGTACATATTCTTTGATGTCTTTAACAAAAATGGAAAAAAGGAAGTAATTCTTGAAGAAACTTATACACATATGTAAATATTAGACGCAAAACAATAGCTTAACTTAATTTAATTTATAAATTTTCATTTGGTTTTCTCATTCTCATTCAGTTTTAGCACTTTCGAATTAAGTTTGTGGCAGTTGCATAAATTTCCGGTCCCCCAGAGGTTTAAATTGCAAAAGCACGAGCGAGATCTGTAAATCAATTTACCTCTGGATTTTGGAATTATATGGTGAATATTGATTATACCTTTCTTTCTTTCTTCTTTCTTTAATATTCGTCATTACGCGCTCTATCGAGCTTTTTTTTCTTTCGATATCTTCGTGCTCTTTCAACCGCCGTTAATTTTGTTGTTTTACTCTTGTAAATTAAAAAATTAAATCATAATTAAGCATTTTAAGCTATGAAGCAATATAAATCAAAAGTGATGATGCTCATGAAAATGAGTTGAAACCATGTAAACAATGATTGTCAACTTTAATTTTTTACATTTAATATATTCACTTTAAAAAAATTTAGCGTGACGCTCATGAAATTTTCTCGCGCCCTTACCATGGTGTTCACAAAAACTACGCAAATGCACACTTTTTTTAATTGATTTTTTTGTCGGTTTTTTCACTTTTGTAATAATTTAAGTTTGTACTTTCCTTACTTTATTTAAATGAAATTTGAAAACTAGTAATATTACTTGTATTATAAAAAAGTGACGCTCAATGCAAATTGTGGGGACAACCTTTGTTTGCAACGCCAAATTCGCACTAATTCAGTTTTGACGACTATAACAAATCAAAACACAATAATTCGAAAACTGTTATTAATTGTTGCATATTTACTTTTTTCTTGGTTTTATTTCATTTTGCTTACTAAAAATTCTAACGGGGGACACATGCTCTTGTATGGAAGGAGTCAGAGGGAGAAACAGAACACCATTCTGAATAAACAAAAAAAAAAAACAAACATACAAATTTGAGAATTACGCCATATATATCTATATATATAAAATTGTAACGTTAATGACTGATTCATCAACGCACAGCCAAAACGCCTGAAGCTAAAAACTTGAAATTTGGACCAGATATTGGTCACTCCCCAAATTGATCCAATAAGACGGGATTTTTGGAAATTCGAACGCGAAAATTCGGTAACCTTATATATCCAAAACTAAAAGAGATACAAAAAAAATGTAATACTTATCGTTGTTCTTTAGAAAAATAAACGGACAAGTTAACTTTTGTGGTACTTTTTTGAAATTCTGTTCTACTAGGGAGTAAACGGGTAAAACCTGAATGTTGGTACTTTTTGACACCCCATCTATCTTTTGAACCAATAAACATAGAAAAAAAGTTTATAACACATTTAAAAATTATCAAAAAATTACGAATAGGAATTTGGTACTTTTTTGAAATTCGAACATTTAAGGGGTGAAAATCGTTACTATTTTTAGTACTTTTTTTACAAAACAGTTTCCTCCATTCATTGACATATTCGTTCTAAATTATGGGCTCCCACTACACTACCGAAATTTTTAAAATTTTAATGGGGGGAAAAATAGTACCAAAAAGGGGAAATACGGAAAATTTGATATTTTTCTTTAGCTTTATGGTTCTACAACTGGTATTTTTTTAATTATCGTTAATGTTGGACCTTAAAACATAAGATTCAACATGCAATGCAATGAGTGGATAAGAATCCATGGCGTAACTTTTTGGAACTTTTTTGTTCTTTACCTGGAAGTTTTTGAGTTTCCGTTAGTATTGGACTTAGAAATATAAAATTCAAGACGCAATGTCCTGAGTGGATAAGAAACTATAAGAGGGTAGGTTATGGTACATTTTTGTTTAATAACTGGTACGTTTCGAATTTCCGTTAGTAATGGAAAAGATGAAACATTTTTAAATTTTTTTGCTAAAACCTAAATACATACATATACTTTGGTATATATATATGTTCATGAAAGACTAGGCCCGCGGGTTAAATGCTAGAATTAAAACAAGTTAAAACCTGGAAAAATAAACTTTGGCATACAAATATGTCAACGAAGAAAAAGGAGACGCTAACGAAGTAGCGGGTTAAATGCTAGTTTATTATCAGTTTATTTATGTTTTTATTTAATTTCTATTTATTTCAAAAAGTCATTCTTTAAAATTCAAAATTATTTTTCTTGTTGTTTAATAACAATTAAACAATTGTACTTTTTTCTTTGTTTGTTTATCTATATTAGGAGACAGTGGGTAAAATTATAAACAAGTTAGTCAAAATACGTATTTATTGTACATAAATTTTATTTATTTTTGAAAAAAGAGGAACATTTAAAAATCCAAAATATTTTTAATTAAATTATTTGTAAATGTTTGAGAAATAAGGATTAGGAAACATGACTTAATAAATTCACAGCAAATAAGTAATTTTCTAAAAAATAATGTCAGAAAATTTATAAATCTTATGTTGAAATTTCACAAGAAGATAACCAAAAGATTTTCCAACTTATGAAACATTAACTTCACGAAAAGCCGATATTTTTCTCCTTATGATTTTTCAAAGTTTGCAGTTATAAGACCCAAACTAAGCAATTGTGCGAATACATGTGATACATATGTGTCGAACCATATAGAATTTAAGAAAACTTTTTGTTTAATTTCATGAAACTGCCATTCTTTAAGCAAAGTGCGAAACAGATCGCACTCGGAATAAAATTTTTTTTGTTTTTTAAAATGCTTTTTGTTAATTTTTGACAGTAGCTTAAACCAGCTTTTGCATATTATAGTTGGGCCTTTACTGAAAATCACAAATTTCACCAGCATCAGACTTACTGCCAAAATATATACTCCATAAAAAATAGGATAATTTGAATCGAAATCCGCACCAAAATATAAAAAAATTTCATAAAAAAGTGGATCTGCAAAAGCCAGATTCAAAATTTGTGATATTATCAGTCAGCATATGCGTTTTTATAAAAGCACTTTTAAGAATTAAGTCAATTAATTTGTGGCCCCATAATGTGAAGTGTTCTACAGGGACGTTTAAGCGAAAACATCAAAGTCAGAAGCCGCAAAGCGTAAAATTAATTAAAGACAATTTATTACAATCTTACAGCTCGTGCATGAATTGAAGCCGGTCGACCAATCGCTGATTTCCTATGTAAGATTATTTCTCCAATAGTGGCAAATACCGCAAAAAAATAATAAAAAAATTCTGAAAATGCCGTTAGCAGTTGAGAAACGCTAGGTGTATTTAATATATGTGTTTTTTTTTACATTTGCCCAAAGTTTAAATCCATCATCCATGAAGTGAATACAATGTGTAGAATAGCACACCTCTTACTCCTCAGCAAAACATTTTAAACAAAACTCTCACTTAAGGAGTTGGAAATAAACCTTCTTCCAAAAATTTTATTAAACCATTAAGGACAATAGGAAACAACTAAAAAAGGAAAAAATAGAAAAAAGGGAAATTAAAGAGAAAAGAAACCCCAGCAATACGCAATCATATGTACATACTGTGAATGAAAAATGGGATACCATGTGCAAAACGGAATTAAATATATACAGACAATGAATTATGTACATGGATTTATTGTTAGTTAGATTTAGACTTCTAAAATTAAAGTAAAAGAAGGAAAATAGTGACCAAGTTTACTTGTGTATAGAAATCATTTGCATACATACAGATCGATGTACCATACATTTCTTTCATTAAACTAACTGAACAACTCTACAAGCAATAAACATCATAAACCGAATAATCCAACAACAAATACAGAAATACAGAATGTGAAGACCTTGTTTTTAAACTAACAACATTTTTATACTTGCAGAAAAGTAAAAGCATTATTAATTTTGTATAAAAAAGTACTTTTTGAAAACTTTAATCGCATTTTGCCAAGTTAAATTTTTGTTGCAATAGAGGAGGTATATCGTTATAATTAAATATCCTTTAATTGTTAAAAAGTACAAAAATTATATAATTTTATGTGTTTTTGATTTAACACGGTTTCTTTCTTTTAGAATTTACACGGAATTTGTAACAGTCCTGAGTCTTGTTTTATACGAATTCGATGTACACGTGCTTTCGTCGGTTCTAACAGACCGCGTAAATCATCTTAAATTATCTCACATTAAGTGCGAAACAAAAATTGCCGTCGTTTCTCGACAACAGAACATACCTGTTTATATTTGAATGCGAATCGAAACGTAAAAGAAAGAAATTAATTATTGCGCCCATTCATAAGACGTAATTGTTGCGCAACCGTTGAGTGTTTTTCATACAAACCAAACCAAAACTAAACAAAAACAAAAAATTGTATAATAATCAATTAAATTCTTCATTATTTTTAAAACCCTCCTGAGTTCCACTATTCCAGCAGTGGGCTTAATATGGGGTGTAAAACTTATAAAACAATCTTTATAAAACCCGACCACACAATATTTTAATTCTTTAAATGAAATATTATGATTTGGTTCAGAAATTTTGTTAGGTTTTGTTTTTGTTAGTTATTTTTATCGAATTATCGTAAATTATGGATCGTTCAACGCAAGATTTGGTAAAGTAGTTTCTAGTACTAAAAAAACCTAAATACGACCAAATTGCAATACAGTAATAAAAAGTTTTGAAAGTTTGAATTTAATGTTCTTTAATGGCTTTTCGGAAGGCCGCTTTATATGGGACCTATGCTTATTTATAAACCGATATTAATTAAATTTGGAGAAATGGCTTAGAATCTTACGAAACTATTACATACATTGGCCCACAATTATAGTCATAAGCAAAGCATACTTTAAGAGTATTAAAGTTAACTTTTATTAAAAAGTATGCTTTTGATCTACTATAGACAAGCAAAAGCATAATTTACACGTTAAAACCGGTGTTAATTTTAAAACAAGTCGAAGTTGTTTTAACGGCGCCGTACTACCTCCATCCAAGTGCAATAATATCATAAACGTTTAGTAACCAAAGTGCAAATAAGCGTTGAAATAATATGGTACAGGGGTTGGAAGGGGGAGAGGGAGCGCGTTCGGCGGGCGATCGCGGCGCGGGTGGCCTGCTCGCCACAACATGTTTACAAACTCCAAAGCATAACCGGCCTTCGGCCGTGTGCAAGGATTTTCTCTTCTATGGTAAAACAAAAACCGGCTTCGCTAACTAAAACTTCCCTGCTTAGCCGGCATTCGTCTGGGCGCAACAATTTTCTCCTCTATGGTCTACAAAATACTGGCTTCGCTAACTAAAGCTTCTCTGCGTAGTCGGCCTTCGTTCGGAAACAAGGCAGATTTTAGAAGCTTTCCTTAGCAAAACCGGTACTTGTTAAACCATAGAGAAGGAAATCCTTGCGCCCGCCTGCAGGCCAGCTATGCAGAGAAGCTTTTGTTAGCGAAGACGGTGTTGTTGTACCATAAAGGAAAAAACCCTTGAGCCCGACCGAAGGCCTGCTATGCAGAGTAGCATTAGTTAGCGAAGCTGGTCTTTGTCATAGCATAGAGCAGAAAAGTGTGTTTTCGTTATATATTTAATATATGTATATACCCAGGAAAAAAAACAAAAAAACAATTAATGCTAGAAACACAACTGGGACGAACGACGAATAATTCGCAACGAATATTCGTCGTCAGAAATAGAACACATTGGTATGTATGAGAATACACACAATCGTTGCGTAGACCGAAATTCGTCATGCGTAACGAACACTGCGATAGGTTTATTTCTATTTCTTACGCAGACGAGCGACGAATAAATTGGGACAGAGACAGCTAACCGCAGCTAAATCATGAAAGCTGAAAAGAATCACAGGCAAAACTCGCTTCTAATGCGAACTTGGCTAAAATTTTTAATATTTCAAACAAGCCATAAAATTGATTAAAAGTCTCTAAAACTATAAGGAATGGCAAAAATTCAATAAAAATTGCTAAATTAGCGGAAATTCGCAAAAATTTGCTAACAGCGGCATAAAAACAATGTCTAATATTTTTTAAAAATCGTTAAACCTGTAAAGAATCATAACCTTTATAGATAAAAATCGCTTATATCGCGAACATAGCTAAAATTCGCAAAAATTGCAATATTTAAACAAACGCAAAAATGTATTTGAAATCGCTTAATCAGTTTAAAAAATCAAAATATCCGATAATAACATAAAAAAGTTTGCAAAAATCGCGAAAATTCGCGAAAATTTTTAATATTTCAAACAAGCCATAAAATTGATTAAAAGTCCCTTAGACTATTAGGTATGGCAAAAATTCGTAAAAAATTGCTAAATTAGCGGAAATTCGCAAAAATTTGCTAACAGCGGCATGATAGCAAAGTCTACTATTAATTATAAATCGTTAAAGCCGTAAAGAATCAGACAACTTACAGACACAAATCGCAAAAAAGGCTGAAATTCGCGAAAAATTGCAAAATTTAAAACAAACCGAAAAATTAATTTAAGTTTGAGAAATAAAGAACACCAAAAATGCTTAAGAAATCCACTTTCGAGTGGATTCGGATTCAAGAACACACTCAATTAATTGTTTTTTTACGTTTTTTTTTTTTTTTGTTGAAATATGGTCAACCTATGATTTGCTAAATGTTAACAATCAAAGAAACTTTAATAAAGTTATTGCTAGTTAAAGAAAATGAAAATGGATGAAAATGTTTATATAATCAAGCGTCCAAGGTATTTATTTTTATAAATTAAAAAAAATTCAAGTCTTATTAATACTTGGAATTTACGCAATTATTGTGTCTCATTTGATGAATTTACGCAACGAATTCGTCGTACTATTCGAAGTTCGTCGCTCGTCCCAGTTGTGTTTCTAGCATAAAATAAAAAGTTTTTTCGAGCTCGAGGCTAATTCTTTTTAAAAAATTCCTTGATAATGATATCCGATGGATATCGAAATATTGGAACAAATAATTTAATGAATAATATTTATATAAATTTTTTAAAAATAATTGGCCTCGAGCTCGAAAAAACTTTGTATTTTAATTAAAAAAATTTCGAAAAAATAATAAGATTTAATTCAAGAAAAACCATTTTTAAATAAATTAGAATTATATTAAAAAAAAAAATATTAAATGAGCAATAACACCATAGTGGCTTTATTGCATTCCTTACATGGAAATAACGCCATATATATCTCACTTCATTGAGAAATAAGGCCATGTGGCTATTACCTATGGCTTTATAGCATGGCGACGTTTTTAACTCTTTTAACAACAGCATCAGCTGCTTATCGCCAAATAAAAAAGTTTTTGCAAAAAGTTAAAAATGTTTATGTTACAAGATATTGGTCGATAGTTTGCAATTATTAATGATTTGGAGGAAAACTTTTATGGAAAGAAACACGAAATACTTATGTATGTATAGGCCCGAATTGTGTAAAACGCAACGCCAAAAATTACGTTGCATGCAAAAACCAAGTTAAATTATTTTTTTTTAATTTTGTTGTTGCTTTCTACATAAATGCACAATTATTTTTATCCAAAATTGGGCTTTATGTGTGACCTATCGTTAATTATATGTTCACGAAATTTGTCGTGTTTTTTCTCTGCGTGTAGACAAAAGTGTTCGGCGCTCTGATGAAAATGTCACCAAAATATTATAAAAAAATGGCGGCTTGAAGAAAATTTATCCCAGGTTTCCTGCAGGGCGCGATTCAGTGTTTATTTTCTGTTATTTTCTTAAATTTTAGTTGATATTTTATATTTCTTTATTTATTTTTTTTACTTCTGTTTGATGTTGTTTTGAGCCATGTTATTTGTCACTATTTTTTGTTATCATGAAATTGAATAAACAATTTTTAAATGTTATGTTTAATACTATTGATTAATTTATGCTTGAACTTCTGCTTTTAATGTTATGATTTTTTTTACACACAGTGAGATTTTTTTTTGTTTTTAATGTGGATAACATTTAATACAAGTATGCGTACATTAATACATAAATCATTGTTTAAATGTTTGGTGCATAAATTAGTATTTCTGTTAGTGACAGCTCAACAGGGAGACATGAAAAAAATTAGGAAAAAATAGTCCTCTGCATTATAAATTTCATTCAAGTTCACTTTTAATACAGTGTACCACAAAAATAATTTGCAAACATTATTAAAATTTGTTCCGTAATGTTTGTGTAGTCAATCAGTTTAAAAATACTTAGAAATTCCATGAAATAAATTGGATTAGGTTCCACTGGCAGCCGCAATTTATGCATAGCTCACGTGGGTCCAGCAATAAGTTCCTGCTGTGTTATATCCAATAAATTGGATTGAAATCTAATATTTTTTTTCGCTGATACATTATTTTAACCGATAAATGTTGATAAATTGTAATATATAATTAATGTTTAATTTAAATTTTTTAAGGTAATTTTTAATCCATCAACGGAATAAATAAAACATTTGATTTTAAACAACCCAAAACTCAACATAGTTTTCTTTGAAGAGCTCTGAACCTAAAAAATTTTATTAAAGTTGAAATAAACAATGGCGGGTTTTCCTCATCCAGCACAACCATTTAAAATACGTTGACCTATTAATAATACCCTTAAAACCGCTTCTACGCATATGATTGTTTCCCGACAATTCCGGTGTTTCTGGTTTAGTTCAATGAATTGATGTATTTTCGGTGTTTTTTCTTAGGTTCAATCTTAATTTTCCGTCGATCTTTAGCAAAAAGACAATTTAATGAAAAATATGGAAAGAGAATAGGTTCGTCTGTAAAATAACAGAAGTTAATTAAAATGTGTAAAATGCGCATAACAATTTGAGAGAATTCTGAGTTGTGAAAAATACGCATTAAATTCAAAATTGAAATACTTTTTTATTTTTCAATTTTAAATTAAGAAACAAAACAGTTTTTATCAAAAATATTTTGAAATACAATTGAAATAGATTGAAAATTCGTATTTATCAATTCATATTTTAAAATAACTTATTGAAATAAAGTTGAGCAAATTAACGTAGAAATTAAAAAAAAAATTAAGACAGTCAAATATGTTTCAAACGCCTGGTTTTTCCGTGCGAAATTTATAACTTCTAAAATATTAAACTTTTTGGAGCCACAGAGGTAAGCTAAGGTAAGTAAGTAAGGCATTTTTAGATAAATCTAAGAAAAAATTATCCAATTGGTGACCAATTTGATGCAAAAAAGTACATTTGTTATATTATTATTTTTTTTATTTAAAAAAAAAATTATTTTACTTTAGTTTTTAGTCAAATTGATCGTAGCAGTTACCTGCAATTCATCTTTTAGAAACATTTGACTGAAAATATTTATTGAACTAGAGGATACAAATTCTCCTTGTTCGAAGTGGTTTTCTTCATTCACATTTTCATTTATTTCATTTGAACTTAGAAGCTCTATAATTTCATGTGGAAGGTTTAAAGGCTTATGATGTTGCGTGTGCCTGCTTGAGTATTTTGTCGAAATTATTGGATCGGATGTATCTAAAGTGCGAGCATGATGCAATCTGTCGGATTTATAAATCTTGTGGCGCGCTTCAGCTGCCGATTCGCCAAAAGCACCAATTTTTGCATTTCAGCAATTCTATTGTAACACAACAGATTCTAAAGGAGCTCTCGCTCGGTTACTTTGATACATTCTGGTTGCCATTTCGACTTTGCATATAGAATTTGATTATAGTGAGGATATATGTTTTGCGTTATACAGTGCTGTTGTGAAACTGTTTTCTATGAAAAAACTAACGCTTCATTTGCAGAAAGAGGAATTGGTTTAGGCTTACTTTTTGAGTACATCTTTTTAATTTTGGAAGGTATTGTTGGACTTGCTATGGTTTTCTTAAGAACTGCAGCTAAGTTGGCATTTCCTTCCTTCCTAGCTGAGGTTCATGCTGCTTAAACTATTAAATCAGTTTGCTCTAATATTGCCGTTGAAAGCTCCGCTGCTACTCTTCTTTCCCCATATTCAGACTTTTTGCAAAGTGGAACCTCTGGACGTCCCACAATGGAAGATGTAGTTTTAATAGCTGCTTTTTTAATTTGGAAAAATATCTCGTTATTTAGCCATGAAATTTTTTCAACACGTATGGGAACAAAGACTTTGACTGCCTGCTGTCAAGCAGTATTTTGTATTTTTGAATTTCGCACGGAAAAAGTAGGTGTTTGAAATATAGTGCACTTGAGCTTAAAAAAAAGCACTTATACGTAGAAAAACCCTGCGGTCACCAACGTTTCCGCTCCCAGCTTTTTATTTTTTTTTTTTTTAGTAATTGGGAGAACAATCTTAAATTTTAAATTTACAATCTCGCCGCAAGTTTTTGCAAGTACAGTAAATGATCAAACCTTATATTTTTTGACAAACTGTATGCACATATAAGTGTATTCAAGATACAAATTGACAAGTTAAAGTAGTTAAATTGAAAAAGAAAATTAAGATTTTAACACGTGAGAGCGTGTAAGTGGAATTAACATTGACTTAAAAAATTCGGGTTTTAAACATTTATACTATTAACCCACTTCACTCATTTCAATAATATAAGTGAATTTCTTAGAATACAGTTACATTGCTTACGAAACTATTTGTACCAAGCTTTCTTTCTGTTACCATTCTTCAGCTAAACAGTTTAAGTTCAACTGTGATACATTACCAATGAAAAACTGTGATATTTATTTAAATAATTAAATAATTTTAAACAATTTCGTGTTTTATGTTGTAAAACTTGTGTGTTTTTTATTATTAAATGTAAATTTAACAAAGATTGAATGTTAGTTTGGTTATTGTAATGTGGAACTTTATTGTAGTTGTTACTAAATATTATTTTATTTTTGTTTTGTGTCGTTGCCAGATTTAATGAACTGAAAAATCACAGATGAAGTTGGAAAATACCAACGAAACGTAGGATGAAAAAATTATAAATAAATAATCTTTTATTTAAATACAAATGACGTTGAAAGCCTGTTTAGATAAATTCTAAGAAAATAATAAGAAATCTTTATTGTCTTTGTATTAAGGGCGCACCGCCTACTTCTGCAATACAGCGCACTTTTTTGACAGATGCTGTTCATTTATAACCAAGCTAATGCAGAATCCAAGTTTTTGCCACGCCCACTTCTATTGTACCAAATTTGACCAATTTCACACTAATCGTTTTTAAGATAAGCAGAACTCTTTTTCGATTTTTGTTCCAAATTTGGAAACTTTAGGTGTTACTGTTTTCTATTTATAAAGAAATCTTTTTCGCCTTTGTATGAGAGGTGCCTCGCCCACTTATATACCTTCACCCACTTTTTCCCAAATATTGTATAGTGATAATCCAGCTGTAAGTACCAAATTTGAACCGTTCTTTATATATAAAAAAGCTATTTTATCCCACCCCAATTTCTCCAATCCTCCCCAGATTTTGTTTGATGTTCTGTTTTGCTAACCAATGTGCTTGTTCCTAATTTGGAAATTTTTGCTTTTGCCTTCTTAAAATTTGTTGCACACCAGCAACATATGTAAAAGATTCATAAAGATCGGATCAGCGGCTAAGGCGGCTATAAGGTATATGGATATGAATATTACGTGCCTACCTTGTCCAAAAGGTGAAAAAAATTAAAAGTTTTATTTCTACTTTTGTTTTTTGTTCAATGTTTTATTTAATATTATTATTATTGAGGGTTTTTGTTTTCCTCACGGGCTAATTATGATCAATCGTTTTGTTACCAAAAGTTTTAGTTAATACCCTCTTTAGAATCAAGTGCGATATGCTTGTGGTAACCTTATTCACTTCTAGGTGATTTAAAGAAACGAGCAGACATTCCTTTTTGGAAATTGTATGTGTGTTGCATCTGTGCTTTAAAGAGTAACAATTCAAAAAGGAATCTAAGTTAAGAAAATCACTCTGTTAAACCACACAACTCATTTTAATGCCTCTTAATAAGTTATCCTCGTTTTGATTGTGAAGTTGCTGTCACTCATTCCTGTTTCTTGGCCTTCCATCATTCATCTTATGCTTTAATTGTGGTTAGTTTACTTCTCTTAACGTTTCAGGGTTAAGAACCAAAAACAAAAATGAAAAATCTTTAAAATACACAAACAAACACACATGCATAGATAGATGGTAATACAAACTTACTTTCCTGCATGTATCTTTACTGAAAGGATAGCAAAAGGAAACAAAAAGAAATGTTTTTGTGACTAATTGGGGAAAAAGCACACTTTCTAAAAATAAATGTTCACATAGAAATACAAACAAAAAATGTATAACATTTGACGATAAGCAGAAAACAAAATGGTTGAATTCTGCTTAGTTAATGAACCTTTTTGAAAAGACGGAAGGAGGCAACGAAACTTATTTTCTTTCATTAAAGAATGTTTTTTGTGCGTTTTGGTGTAAAGGAAGTTTTCTAATGAATTAATCAATACAATTTTTAAATACTGGAAAATTCACATTTATCTTCGAGGGAAAAGTACAAAAGTTTTTATATGTATTAAAAAGTTTTTAAAAGCTTTAATTTAATTTGCAATAATTGTGTTTACACCAACTCAGTAGTTGTTAAATAAAAAGTTAAATTTCACAATTTTGAAACAACAAAATGTATTTTGATTTAAAAAAATTCAATGCGTAAACATTTTTCGACTGAGGTGTGACGTCTATTTATATTTTTAACAACATTTAAAATACCAGAGTCTTTTTTTCTAATTGAATATTTTCTTGCCAACTTTTGTCACTGTAGTATTTTATTTATTTATTCGAAAAATTCACCACGAAACATTTTTGTCGGATTGCTAGTTTTTATGATAACTGAGCAAATAACGATTTTTCTTCTATTTTTTATTTTATTTTACTATTTAATTTAATTTTTTTTCCTGGTTTTTAACTATTTCTTACTTGTCCCTCCTGTCTCAAGTTTGCCATTCGTGTCTGTTAATCATTTGCGTTTTTCGGGTCAGAAGTGTGTTTTTGATTTGATTTATGAATGTTCTAATTGAGACAAATTAATGTTAGAAAAAGAAAGCAACTTCTAAAAATAAACCATCGCCTAGTTTCTTTTGGCTCTCCCTAAAAATGTTATTTTTTTATTTTATTTTTTCATTTTTCACAATACTCGAGCAGAATTTTACTTGTTTTTCTTTGTTTAATCTAAATATGAAAAGAAAATCTAAATATTAACAAATAAATAGCAATATATTAATAAGGAAAGGAGGGGTATCTGAAGACGACGCAATAACAGAAGGAACTGAAATAAACTCATTTTATCTTAATGATACTTTACGAAACAAATTAAACATCATAACGTTTATTTAATTATTGTTTCTTTTTTATAAACAGAACGAGACATAACATTGAATTTTAGCTGAGCCGATAATAGTTTGAATTTTTTATTACCAAATATTTATAAAAAAAGCAAAATGTTTTAATTCTTTTTTTTGAATTCATGGGTTCATTTTCTGAAATAAAACTATAAACGCTAAAAATAATTTTGTATAGTTGTATAGAGTTACACATTTTTTGAGCGTCTACTGTTTAGATTACTTTGCTGAAAGAAGTTCAGGACCTGATGATTATATATAAGGAATTTCATAGCATAACGGAACAGTTCTCCTTGAACAAATTTTTGATAAAATAGTCTGTTTGTTATGTTGAAATAGTAGTCTTATTCACAAGTTCGCATTAACGCCGTATTCGTAGTCTTATCTTCTTATTATACAATGTCATATTTTTGATGTTTGTAATTTTCATACAAAAGTTTTGTCTTATTATACGACGAATCAATTGTTATATTGAATACCATATTCGTCAATACAATTAGTTTGTTAATTGAAAAGGCACCAACAACCGATTTTGTAATTAAAATTATTCCCATTGAACACATATTTTTAACAATGAGTTTGTAAGATTAAATAAAATATTTGTTGGCAATCAAATGAAAAGTTGTATAACAAAATTTTCATATTAACAAAATACATTGTTGGTAGTTAATTTTTAAAAATGTATTGGAATTGCATAAAAAAATAAACTGTGAGATCATTTTATTAATTATTTCAATAGTTTAAACAGATCTTGAATAATAATCTTTTCGAAAATTAGTTTAGTCTAAATGTTACGGACTTGAAAAAAGCTTTTTCACTTATCATAGATGTTGGAGAACTCGAAGACAACTCATAATACAGAATATCGTATTTCTCGGTTCTTTGCCTGGATTTCTCTAAACATATAAAATCCATTAAGTATGTCATTAAAGGCATGTTTTAATTTTATACACTTTTTAACACTTCTATTGTTTCGGTTAATTCTGTTAAAAGAAAGATATGAAAAGAAACAAATAACTAAACACATGCATATAAAAAGTACGTGTAACAAACAGCTGTTAACAGCAAATACTTTTATACAAAATAAGGATCACTGAACGCCTTCTTTGTTTAAATGAACAAATATTTTCCAAACACAAACCTTTTAACCGATTAACCGACTGAATACCATACTATTAGTGCTTCAAAAATCAAGAATTTTTTTTATTGGATTTACTGCCTGTTTTTACAAAATAACACTTGTTTTCACTTGTGAGAAATTATATTGAAAGCAAAAAAACATTTCCGATTTTTATTGTTGTTTTTAATATAATTTCTCAATCACTCACTTGCTTTAATTTTCTAAGAACAGGCAGTTAATCTTGTTTAACCTTGATGTTTCCTAGTTGACCACATCCTCGTATGTTCTAATTCCGTATACTTATCAGCATAAATATAAAACGTAAAGTGTATATTTTTCAAGTTTTTAAAAATATCTCTTTTTATTCAAGTACAAATCTTAGATTTCTTCTTAATGCGTTAAGAAGCCTTTGTATGTATATCTGCAAAAAAAATATGTTCAGTGACTGAAAGAAATTAGTTTAAGGGGTGCTGAAACAAAAGAAGCTAGCTTTCCCTGAACAATAAATTTCGGTGTATTAAATAAATATAGAACATTGGGAATTTAGCACTTCATACGAAAATCTTTTAATGATAAACGTTGTGTTCCCAAAAATAACTTTGATAAAAATAATTTTAATTTTTAACTTTAACTTAATCATAAAAAATTGGAGAAAATTAATTAAACTAAATATTTTTGATAGATTAATACTTTTACGAAAGTAAATTATCTAAGAATAATTTATAGTAATATTTATAAGTCATCTTGTAAGTTATAGTTTTATGTCATATTCGTTACTTAAAATTGTCATGTATAATTTTCAACACAACTGTTATTTTAAAATAATTCCTACATGAATTTCCCAGTCATTTCTAGAAATGATTTTAGAATGTAATAATTGTTAAATAAAATCTAGAAATAGTTATAGTTTGGAGACATAACGGTTCTGTTTGTAACTAACAATCGTGAACAAAATAATTAATTTCAATAAAGTTTGTACACTTATCCAACAAGTGTGTGTATATGTATGCAGATTTGCAATTAAAAGAACTCAAACACGTTTATTAAAGGAAAAACGTAACAAAACGTTACCATCCATTTGAGATCATTAACATTATTTTACCAATAAAAGAAATCTTAGTTAGTTTAAATATTTAAACGTGAAAATTGTAAAGTTAAAGTTAAAAAAAAATTAAATGCATAGATTAAATTACCCAGTACCCATGTTTTGTTACGTTAGTGAGAACTTTTCGCATCGAAAAGATGTAAAACAAAATATTCTATCGTTGCTCGAAAAGTCAGAAACAAGTGTGGCTGTAACTCATGTCTAAAAATTATCAAAAGAGATTATGTCGTTACTTTATAATTGTCATAATAATACACTCGAGGCCGATGTGAAATTCCTGACGTTGAGAGCGCCAGTGACGCATATCGTTGACGGCGATCAAAATTTTCTAAAATTGAAACATTTTCAACGACGGCGGCGAAAATACAACCGTCGGCTACACCAAATGTTTGTTGTTTGCAAATGAGCTTTGAAAAAATTCGCATATTTTATAAAAATGTTTAAAGCAAAATAATTAAATAATCAAAAAATGTGCCAAGAACAAAATATCAATATTATTTTTGTATGCACTTTGCATTTTTAATCGTTTTTTAGTGTTCATATTGTTTCTCGCCCCTTTTTTTCGTGAGTCTATTTGACAGTTCAAAGCGGGAACTTTTCTCACAAAAATGTTACAGACACACTTTTTCTGTTAATTGGCGAGTAATTTCCTTACGTGACAACTATAACTCGCCAAAAAAGTTACAAACATAGTTTAGTGAGAAAAATAGCTGGTTGTTTTAATGTTTTAATGTATATGGCATTCTTGTTTCATTTTACACATTTAAATCGAAAAGTTTCTCGACGCGATAGTTACAGAACATGGACACTGGATCGAATTAAAAGGACGTGTAAAATAAGACAAATCATAGAACCTGTGAAATGGGTTCAATATATTCAAAATAGTTAAGTACATTCGCAAATTAATTTTCTGTTATCGTGTTAAAACAAATATTGGTTTCAGAAAACAAAACAAAATTTCCTCATACAATAACTTAACTGGGGTCAAATAACAAGAGTGCTGAAAAATATTAACTTAAGAATTTTTACCGAATTCGGAGACATTTAAAATTTCGGTACTAATTCTAAAATAATATTTAAAATATTTAAAGATATTAAAGATATGTCTGATTTTTGCTCGCGTCGGATTTAATTACAGAAATGTTTTTTTTTAAGTTTGTCATGAAACATATTTGTTTAAGTGTACATTAGTGGAAATATTTATGCATGTAACAAAAATATTTGTTATTCGATTTAAAAAATTTACACATATGAAAACGTTTTCTTTTAAATACTTTTCCCTTTAATCCCAATCGAACTCAATACTAATTCGCAGTTAGTTTAATTTGGACGTTTTTGAGGATTCAGAAAAAAACAAGCGATAACCAGCTCTATAAAAGCGATAACTTTTAATGTTTTTTTTACTGTTTTTCTTTACTGTTCACTCAACCCTTTTATGTTTGCATTTTCTTAATCTTTTTTTCAAAAGCAAATCAATTTAATACTTTGTTGTCTGAATTATTTATGTATGTGCGACAACAGCATTTACATACAAATAATAATAACAGCAACATGAATAAATTTTTTTTATCCCTGAGTTCGTTCTTTGCCATTTATTGTTCATCAGGAAAACTCTTTTTTTTTTTTGCCTAAATAAAGGAGAAAAACGTTAACAATTTTTACATAATTTTAATACAATTTCATTTTACGTTTCCATTGTTGTTCTTGGTGATGTTTATTGGAAAATCCCTTGACACAAATAAAAGTAAATTTAAATTAAAATTTAAAACTAACAGGGCAAAGTACATGCAATATTTTACTACCTTTAACAATTTAAATGATTATGAACATGTAAAATTTTTCAATTCAAATGTACAAATACCAACCACTGATAACTAAACAAGTTTGCTTTGACATGCTGGACGAGATCAGATATTTTTTTGCATACCAAAATTAAATTTCAATTAATTTAAAATACAGTTTATTTAATTCAAAAAGTGGATTATCAAACTTACAAAAATTATAATTATAGAAGAACATTTTAGGCACAAGCGCAAAATTACGTGTTTGAGTATTCAGAAATGCACAATTATGCCGATTAAAAAGCGTTTTGTTGTATAAAAATTATATTTAAAAAACTTATCTACAATCCAAAAATATTTTTTTTATATCATTTTCATATCATACACTTAGGGATTAGTCTCTACTTCAAGCAACCCTGTTCATTCACTCATTATTTATACACTTACAGCCGTATTCATTAAAAAAATCTTAATTCAGGTTTTAGATACATTTTAGTTAAAAAATATTTTAAGCCTAAAAAAGCTTTTTTTTTAAATTCATATTCATAATCAGCATTTTATCTAATAAAGGTTTTATACTATTGTTTGATTGTAAGGTGGCAACACTATCTCTTTTATTTGACACTTGAATCATAATGATGCAATGCAGTGGTTATTAATTCATACTCGTACTCGTATCTACAATTTTTTTTATAAATCAATTGAGGTATTAACAAGGTGTGCTATATTGTCATAATGTTTTAACAGTTTACAATGGTTTAAAAATATTGTTGTTGCTTTGTAAACAAAAAGTGTCTTAAATTTATAGAACTTTGCTTGCTATGTTTATTGCGCTGTCGTAATTAATCAGAAGAGACATGCGCTGAGCGGCAGAGCCGAGCCGGATTAGTTTTTGTAAGCCGTCGCCGTAGATGGTATAATTTTATCCGGCTAACATCCGAATTTAACCTGCGGCTAGCAATTTTACAAATCAATTGCGGCGTCAAATAAGATCGGCTTAGGACTCTGCTGTTTGGTAAACAAACAAACAAACAAAATAAAATTTATTTGTGATTTGCGGCTGAAAAATTAAAAATAGTTAGGTAAGACTTAATTTAATTTATTAATTCATGGACAAGAATTAAAGGAAATTTTTTTTTAAGATAAATATTAATTTTATATATTTGTTTAAAATCAGCTGATTTAAATTCAAAATAGGACACTGAATTATGAAGGGTTGTTCACATCAGTCGTTTTTTTCATGGCATTATTTTAAGACATATGATCTTATGACACCTAGTGAATCCCCCAAATAATTGTACGATAGTTTATCTTTTATTTAACAAAATAAAAAGAGTTCACAAATTATGTAAATCATCAATGCTGAAAAAAAGTTTCAAATAACGAGTTTTATTTTATTTGTTTTGTTCGTTTACGCATTACTAGGTAATTCTGTACAATTTATAATTTTTTGAGATTTAATTTGTGAAATTAAAAATTGTAAAATATATTAATAATATACATAAATATTTTTGAATTTAATTTTATTATTAATGTATAAATCATAATAGTTTTTACAATATTGATCGGGACCCATAAACTATGTATGTACATATATTTTGGATCCTTTTGAGTACTAAAGTTGATACGAACGATATCCGTCTGCACGTAAATTGGCTGAATTGGGGTTTCCGTAGACCCCATATGTGATGAAGACTTGGTTATTTTTCGTGTATTTATATCACATACAGTCCGAAAAGTTTGCTGTTGAAATTTGCCCAAATCGATTAATAAATGGCGATAATATGAGCTGCCTAACATTAAAAGATAAACCATCACTCTTTGAAGTCCCCTTTAAACTAATGTACTTTATTTACTTGCTTTCACTTTAATCAAATTTAGTAGAAAATAGACAAATGATTTCGCGTTTCTTACTGAAATTAAGATTCTGGAACAATATTGCGAACAACATGTGAAGTTGAAGCAACGAATTCTTATAATTAAGAAGTATTTACTGCCTGTTCAACGATTTTGAACGTTCGCATAGAAAATTATATTTCAAATAAAAACAAAATTCTAAAATAGTTCAAATTAGTCCAGTATTTCAAGTGCCCTTCTGAATTTAGTGCGATAATTTTATTTTGCAAAATTTCCCTTAAGTTTGCAGAGTTTTAACAAAAAATTTAATAAATGCTGCTTTATAATAATTTAATGAAGAACTCACACATTCATTCATATTGTCTCAACGATAACAATTTTTACAGAAGTGGCCCGTGTTTTGTGAACAAAACTGTCGTTCGGATGTGGCATTTTTCCTTTGTTATTATTATTAGGTTATTAGTATTAAGTTGAAAACGGATATATTGTTAAAAAGTTTGGGATTCTTCCCAAAGCTTCAAACCTGCTATTCTGATAATTATCATTATAATGCAATGCTCGAATGGATAACCTCCAAGTGAAAAAAGCTAAATCCAAACTAAAACATTTTTTATATTATTTTAATAAAAGTGAAAACAAAATAAATTATATATAAAGAAGTTTATATATCTGTGGCATTTTGACAAAACATTTTAAGTCGAGATAAGATCGCAAAAAAGTTTTTAAAAAAACCCGGTAACAAAATCATTTTTATCAAAAAATAAAATAAACCAAAATCACAGAAAAATTTCGTTTATAATACAAAATTTTAAAAAAGTAAACAAAAATGTTTTTTGAATGAAAATTCGTACGGCTAACAACATTTTTTTCAACTTTTTAAATTTGACTTAGGATGTTTTGTCAAAATGCCAGAGATAAAATAAAAAATTCCATTTTATGGATGATTTGAATTTTTTGTTTGTCTTTCAAATTTGACTTTAATATTTTTTCCAGTATCAAAAATAAGATAAGTATGTTAATAATTTTACCTCGATCCCGCATAAATGACTATCCAGAATAAGGTTTTACATCAGCGGTCACCAACTACTTTCATTGTTTCAAATTTGTGAATTTTTCGCGAACTTGATGACGATGATGCGATTTTTATCTGTAGGGGTTGTGATTCTTTAACGATTTTTAAAAAATGTTAGACATTGCTATTATGCCGCTGTTAGCAAATTTTTGCGAATTTCCAGATTTTTAGCAATTTTTACCGAATTTTTGGCATTCCTTATAGTTTTAGAGACTTTTAATCAATTTTGTGGCTTGTTTGAAATATTAAAAATTTTCGCGAATTTTCGCAGTTTTTGCAAATTTTAGCCAAGTTCGTAATAGAACCACCTTTTTCCTGTGATTTTTTACAGATTTCACGATTAAGCTGCGATTTGCTGCCCCCGTCCCAATTTATTGGTCGTTCGTCTGCGTAAGAAATAGAAATAAACCTATCGTAGTGTTCGTTACGCAGGACGAATTTCGGTCTACGCAATGATTGTGTGTATTTTCTTACATACACATGTGTTCTATTTCTGACGACGAATATTCGTTGCGACTAATTCGTCGTTCGTCCCAGTTGTGTTTCTAGCATAAGTAATAAATTTTTGAGTCAATTTCGTAAGAAATTGAGTCAAAATGTATACAAAACTGCGACTATTTACGTACTGCACACCACATTCTCTTCATAACATTACATATAACCTGATATAAATGAACATTTTTAAAAAAAGTTATTTACTTTCGGTGTTCGCCACATCTGAAAGTCCTTCTCACTATTGTGATCAAATCACTTCAATGTATATAATTTTCTCCGCGAGATGCGTATCAATTTGACAAAGTATGAACTTAAAATCATTTTATGCCATCTTTTGCAATTCTATTTATACTCTAGCCCAGACGGGAAAATTACCACAGAATGTTCGAGCTCTAACGTTTAGATGGCTCTAGAACGTACGACCTCGAACGTTTATTATGGTTATTAAAATTGTGGATTTTCTATATGGCTGAATTAATTGAGTGTTTTAGGAGTTACAATAAATTAAGATAACTTAATAAAGAACATTCTAGTATTTACAGTGAGTTTGAAGCACAATTATGCACAACAATTTTAAAATTACATCTGTAGATTGATTTTTACACTAGATGTGTGAATAACTAATACAATAACAATTTAAACTAATAAAATAACTAACAAATACTTAATAACTAATCAATACAGGATAACTAATAAATTGATCTTATTCTTAACTACAGTTACTTTCAACAAATAGAATCTGGGAATTTATTTCTCATAGTGAGTAACATTTATTATATAAATTTTCATATTACTCGAATGTGTATTCTAATTCAAATTAAAATCCTCAAAAGCTTTTATACTTAAATAGTCTTATTCCTTCAATATTTTCCAGGAATATTTTCTATGCACAATCAGAATTTTCATTTGTATATTTCTGTTACGAGGCTTACTTTAGCTATCCTTTGGCTAGCAATGCGCATTATTTTATTAAAAATTAAACAAATGTACTAAGAGTTTTTGCAATATTAATGAGAAAAATTACGTTTTTTGTCTTGGACTATCCGTTCTCATTAGATATTGCAGATGTTCATCGGCAAGTCTGTTCCGGAATTTATTTTTATTGAAGAAATAATTTTATTTGCTTATAAAAAACGTTTAGTTTTTTTTAGCTATTCATTTTTGAAAAAACCTAGACCATATGAAGCACACAACAAATTAAATTTAAGCTATAAAAATTGCCTCTTCAATACGTTGATAAAGGGTATATAAGAGTCGGTAATACCCAATATAGCACTTCCACTTGTTATTGAAAATAAATACTCGTATATGAAATGTATTGTTAGAATAGAATTCCCAATCAAATCGATTTATTTTGGCATAACAATATGAATTTTAAATTAGCATACGAATATATATATGTATGTACATTAGGGTGACAATGAAAAATCAACTTTTGATTTTTGATGATAAATGTGAAGATTCTTTTGCCACTTGGTCTAAAACTTACTTGCTGAAAACTTGAGCCAAATCGGATGACTCTATCCCGTGCACCTTTGAGGTAAAAGTTCAAATGATAAAAAAAAAATTTCCATACAAGCAACAAATTTTTTTTTCGATTTTTTTTCTTTTTATTTTTTAATATTAGTAAGCTTTATTCGCTTATTAACAAAAAAAAATTTCATTTCGATCGGACAAGATTTTCAGTTTCAAAAGTGACTCTGAAAAAAAATTTGAGGCTTGTTAGGGGCTTACTCTAAAAAATTTAAAAAAAAATTTTTTTATAGTTTTGATAAGCACACATTAAAGATTTTTTGTTGCTCTTGATACCAGGTTTTTTAAATTTTTTTAAAAAATTTTTTTTTCGACATCGCTTTGTTCTAAATTGGGGCCAAAAGCTGCAAAAATTTAGTTTTTGGCCCTATTAAAAAACAAAATTACGACGTCACAAAAACTGTTTAAAAAAACCTATTATTAAGAGCGACAAAATATCTTTAATGTATGCTTGTCAAAACTAAAAAAAAAAATTTTGAAAATTTTTTAGAGTAAGCCCCTAACAAGCCTGAAAGTTTTTTTTCAGAGTCACTTTTAAAAATGAAAATCTTGTCCGATCGAAATGAAATTTTTTGTTGTTAATAAGCTAATAAAGCTACCTAATATTAAAAAATAAAAAGAAAAAAAATCGAAAAAAAAAGTTTTTGCTTGTATGGAATTTTTTTTTTATCATTTGAACTTTGACCTCAAAGGTGCACAGGATAGAGTTATCCGATTTGGATCAAATTTTCAGCAAGTATATTATACATATACCTACATACATACATAAGTATGAATGTGTATTTTATTTTAAATGTTAAATTTTCTTTTCAAAGCCTGTAATTCTTTACTAAAAATATTACATGTGTTTGTTTAATTTGATAAACAAATAAATTTTAGCAAGCGTTTACATTCCAGAAGGTGCAAACTGTAGAGTAACTGCAGATAAAAAAAAACTTGTTAGGACCTTATTATTTTGACAAATCATTAAGATGAGCAAACTGTTTGTACATTACTTGAATATAACAAATACGATAATAACGACAATAACATTGCCTGTTACGGGAAAATGAACTTACACAAACACATTTCGATATTCATATGTAAGTACATACACATAGACTGGCATATTCCCATCTATTTTCACCTAAACAGCCCTAATGCCGTGTCTTTATCATTCACGGTGATTGGCAGTGTCATATAAATCCTTTTAATAATAAATAAACGGCATAGAAAGTTTGAGCAAAGTAGAACAATAACAAGAGCTCGCGTTCCAAGGAGTTGAAGCACAAACAGGGATAGAGGCACATAATTAAATGACAATTTTTATTTTTGTTATCGCTTCGTAAATCTGTGAAAAGTGAAAAATTTTAACAATAATGACGTTTTATCATTTTCTGAACTTTAGAAAACAAAAAAGTATTTTTCTCGGAAATATATATGAAGTACTTAAACTGAGTACAAATTTTTTCGTTATATTCTTGTTTTTGATTCCCCGAAAAATGCGAAGAATTTTATATAAAAAAGAGAATTACATATTTTTTTAATTAAAAAGAACAATTTCTTAAAAAGAGAGGGTGTGGCGTATAGGCTTTTTACACTGATCAACGTCTACCATCAAAGATGTAGAAAATATGAAACACTCGATTACATTACTCACATCCAACATCTACCATCAAACAAAGATTTCATAATTTTTGATAAAAAAAATTTTTAAATAAAAAACACAAAAAATGTATTTGAAATTTAATTTGTTTAAAAATATAAAAAATACTTAACAAAAAAAGACTGCAATAAACGAGAAGACTTGACAAATGGTAACGCTGCTTTCAAAACAAAATACTTTTTGTCAGTGATACCACAATAATAATAGAACTTATTGTTACTTTTCTAGTGATAATACTAAAATAATCGAAGGATGTAGAAAGGAATAAAATGGGATAGGAACATCTCTTACAGATGTTGAAAGATTTTGGTTTTTAGCCCTACGTATTTCTTATGGAAAGATGTTAACATCTTCGCAAATTGATGGTAGATGTTGATCAGTGTAACAATGATGAGCTAAACTACCATTTCAGATGTCTTCAGTAGAATTGTATGGCGATTTTTGTCAAGAAATTGAAAAATGTAAATGCCCGAAATTTCGAATACCCGCTTTACATACATTGCACAATTTGTTGGTGTTAGAAGACCCCTAGAAAAATGTTTAATTAATAAGATCAAAGACAGAATCTTAAAATCTAAAAACAGAAAAAATAGCCTTATACTCTTTTCTTAGAAGCAGTTTATAAACTTTTCAAATATGCATTTATGTGTGCACAAGTATCTTTAATTGAGTTTAAAAATGTGTTTAAGCGGTATCGGTTGCCAGCCTTGATAAAAAGTCACAACTATAAATACTGTCTGTTTTTAGAAAACTAAAACAGGGAAGTAAGTGAGAAATTATATTTAAAACAAAAACAAATTATCGTTTTTTATTGTATAATTTCTCACTCACTCGTTTTAAATTTCTAAAAACAAGCGGTACTGCCTAATATTCCAATATTCCGAGTAATCCGAATTGTAAGCCAAATAGTAACACAGAATTTTATTTCGCTTACTCCATATTGTACAATGTACATGATACAGTACTACAGACAGGGAGAAAGTAAGCTGACTGTGGTATAGAACTGAGTGTAACACACTTTCTCTTTGAACTAAGTACTAAACGCATGAGTGCTGTAATGTGTTAAGCGTAGTGGTGTGGTATTAATTGTCCGTCTATACCAGAGATTAATCTTGCGGCATACATTGCAATAAATGTTATGTTATTTTTAATGTAGACAGCACTTTTTTGTACATATTTATTGTCCATTTCGTTGACAATTATTGCTAACATAAAGAAAGAAATTAAGTTTGTGAAATTGTAGCAAATTATAATTGTGGTAGTTAAAAGAATTTAATTAAAGAATTAAATAAACACTAAAATAAAATTGCAAAAATTATTTTTATGAATATAATTGTTTCGTATTCGATCTTTATTATTTAAATTTATATTAATTTGTTTAAGCTTGAGCTATTTTTATATTAAAATATAAATTTTATTTTAACAAAAAAAAATGTATTTAATCAAAATTAATATTTTTATATAAAAAACATTTAAAAATAAAGTCGAATAATATAGCTATATAATTTTTGCAAGATGGCATAATTTTTACACTGCACCTTCTTTCTTTATTTCTTTAAAATTATGAGTTAACGTAAATACGTTTTCCCATGCCTTTAATACCGTGCTCGGATATACCTTTTTTATTGAGTCAATATTCAATTTATTGACATAATTATCATTCTGTTCACACATACACAATTAAGCTTACTCAATTTATGTATACATCCCTGCAAATTATAGGACTAGTCCAAACACGCGTGTAAAATGTAGCCCACAAGTGAGTAGTAGGGCTGGACCATATAACTTAGCTTTGGATTACAATGGAGTAGTTTTAAAACTACTCCATTTTATACACAAGAGGATTAGTTTTAACTTCGTTCAAAAACGAAAGCACGTCGTCAAGAAACAAAGACATGTCGTCTCACTACAAACATTTTTTAACAATGACATGGTCCGTGCTTACTTTACATCGGACCAGTCCATGGAGTAGTCCATTTAAGTAAATTGGATCAAGTGGTCCAATAATATTTGCAGGGATATTACCACCACATACAACATCCAACGAAAACAAAATTGTACATGCATAAGCAAAATGTAAACAACTTTTGACATCTTTAAGGAATAAACATCTGGCTTTTGCGCAGACCTAATGGATGGGCCTTTGTTTTGTTGTAATTTCAGTTGCCAAATGTCAAACCACATTGTTTAGTAAGTTGGGGTTTGCTCACTAAACACACTTGTCACAGGGTCGCATATTAATTTTACTCAATATTAATAACAATAACTATATTGCAATTTTATATGGATAATTGAGCTCAATAAATTCATTTATTGCGTAAAACTCAATTAAGGTGCATATCTGAACACGGTATAACATAAGCTTAGCAATGAGAAATATTGCCCTGTTATTCTGCCGACGTTATTGCCAACTTGCTGAGATATTTATCTTTAGTGTGGACCTATGCTAAGGAAAACAAGAATAAAGACTTTGTTAAATGTAGTAGTACATGTAAATGTTTATGTATTAGTATTACTAAAATTAAATTACATATTATATAAATACATAAATAAAGTGTATTATTTATTGCACACATCCATATACTTTGTATATGAATAAGTACTTTATATTAATTACAGCACCGTATGCGAAGTATGTGAGAAAAATTTTGTTTTGATTACAAACGATTAAACAAAGTTCATAGAATTGTATGAAAGTCGAAAACGTTCTCGTTCAATTTGC
Organism: Pollenia labialis; assembly: GCA_949318255.1. Taxonomy (NCBI): domain Eukaryota; kingdom Metazoa; phylum Arthropoda; class Insecta; order Diptera; family Polleniidae; genus Pollenia; species Pollenia labialis. The sequence continues at coordinate 175,044,185 of OX439140.1, read as the reverse complement.
AGGTTGGTGGGTAGCAATTAAAAAGCGGCCATGCCTATATAAAAGTAAACCTAAAACGTATATAGAGTTCCGAGTACTCCATAATCACAAAGTAAGCCACACGTATTTCAGTACGCGTAACACACGTTCGTTACTGGGGTATTTAAAGTTATGACTTTTTTATCAAGGTTGGCAACCGATACCGCTTAAATACATTTTTATACACAATATCGAGTACGAAATTATTTTTTGCGTAAAATACTAGTATGCGTATACCGTTTCCTTAAATACCGGTATTGCCGTTTCGGTATAAAAAATTAATATATATTTCGCAAGGAATAGAAACAAGTTAAGAATTACAGTATTGCCAACAATAGTGCGAATTATAAATATATTTGTTAACTGCGGCGGCAACAGTATTATTGGTTTATATTCGGGTATCTAAGTCATTTGGAGGTGTTTCAGGAGCCTGTTCAACGCTTCATGTTTGGTTTATTAAATGTATCGCAAGTCATATATTATATTAACGTACCCATTCAACCAGAAATGTGCTTCATCGGAAAATAAAATTTTGAATGGCTATTCAATCAATATTAAATTGTGCTTCAGCCTATTAGCCGAATTATTTTGATTAAACATTTTAACAATTAAATAAAAATTTCGAAATATATTCATCTCGGTCCTTCTTTCAGAATTTCTTGATAATTTTAACTTATCTTTTGAAAATGCTATTCAAAAACAAACATAAATTTCAAGTTGAATAAAAATCAGATTATAAATGCTTATATTTCGGTCTTGTCTTCTATGTAGAATTCAATTTAACATTTAAGTTTTAATTTACAAAAAACCATATTTTTCCCTTGTGGCAAACAGCAACAACAACATGCAACCAGGGAGGCAACAACATGAACTACAACAGAAACATTCTGCTGTTTGTTGCTGAGGACGTTGACAACAAAATGGGATAAATGAAGTGGAAGGGTAAACTAATGCCGATAGAAGTAATAACGATGACGATTATTATTGTGATAATGATGATGATGGTGGTGATAGTGACACTTATAATGACGTTCTTGTAGTTTCATTTTAAAGAGATGTGCTAAAGAAGAAATATACTTAAGCACATGTGGTGTATGCGGTATGACAGTGACTAAGATAAAGTTTATATGTTTCTGTTACAAAATCACCACTATTAACTTCAACATTAAACAAAAATGTGTACAGTTTTTAAATACTGATGTGGTTATTATTATAAGAAATTTGACGCTTGTAAATTTTTATATGAACCATGTGGAAATGCCATGAATTGTGTCTTGGCATTTCCACAGAAAGGTCTACCGCGGGCGAAAACTTAAATGTGGCTACACAATAGTTTTTTTTGTGTCTATATTTATATTTTGTTTAAACTATAATTGGGTTGTTCACGGAAGGCTGGTTATCAGGTTAGATGGTTATTTATTTATATTCACAACAACTAAATACGTTTATTTAAATTCTTTTCTCATATATTTTGTTGCTATTAATATAACCATTTAACCTGATTATCCGCCTTTCGTGAACAACCCAAATGTTTTTTATTTTGAAGAAAGTAATTTTAAATGAAAAAACTTTTGAATTCTGGTTGTTGCCTACTTTTAATACAATTTCTAAATTTTTAGTAATTTTTTACTAGTTACAAGTTATCATTATAATTTGTTCGTAAAAATAATTAATATTTTCCGATTTTTTCTATAACTTCCTTCTTTATTTTTGGATTAAAATTCGTTAAAAGTTTGTTGCAACTTTATTCGAAGGCCAAAAGCGAATTTCATAAACGTTATCGAAAAAAATTAATAATTAAATAAGAATTTCGAAAAATTTTTCTACATTAGAGCCAAAGTGAGAACGCCTTGCAACAAAAGGTAGCAATGTTGACATGACACCCGTAACATAAGACGTGTTTAAGGGCATTTGCAGTCTGGCTTTCATTTGTATTAATGTTTCAAATTTATGTTAGAATTGTGTTTAAAATCAGTTTTTACATTTAGTTATTCCTAAATATAAGGACTTCCAAATTATATATTGCAAACATTGAAAAATTCTTGTTTTAAAAACTTTTAATTATGTCCGTAATTTCTGCAAAAATAAATTTAGCTGTGTATAGAAGTCTATGGTGTAAAAGCTGTAATTTTTTAAAAGAAAACTGAAGGTTAAATATGTAAAGATAACTGTTAGGTACGAACACGACTAGCTTTCTTTTTGTAGAAATTACGGGCAGTAGTATTGTGGTTATTTTGTTGAACTGTTTATGGGTTTTAATCCAATTATTTCCATGAAGAAAGGAATTTCACAACATGAATTTTTCATTCTTGACTGAGTAAACCCCTCACAGAAAAAATAGAAAATTGACTTTAATTAAACAATTCGTTCAGACAATTAAATTTTTTACTAATTTTGGCTCTGCAAAAGAATTGATCATATCAATTAATGGATTTGTATTTTCGAGTCGTGCCACACAAATTTTGTCAATTAAAAAATTAATTGCATAAATTAAAAAAACGCAAGATATGCACAAACATTTAAATTTATGTGTTTTTATTAAAAAAAATTAATTGCAGCAAACAATAAATTACTTGAAAAAATGAATGTACATCAATTAATTTTTTAATTGAACAATTTTTGGCAAACATTTTTTCTGTGCTCTGAAGAGATTGAGTAGTTGCAATCGAAACATGTAAGGGTAACCTGTTCGTGAAAACCAGCTCAGTCAAGAATGAAAAATGGCTGAACTCGGTAGGGTTTATACTCTCTTTTCTTTCTTTTTTTTTCTCAATATTTATTTTTTAAATCGTCATATATGAATTATGAATTAACAATAATTAATCCAATCTTATCCTAATACTTTGTTTTATGTCCTGCCATTGCCAGACAACAAATTTCATATTCTGATTGTGTGAGTGCTGCAGTGTCTCTGTGGGAAGATTCAAGCCATTTAAAATATTTTACTGCATATTCCGTTATCATGGTTTTTACTGGTGGAGATCTACTGGTGAGATCCTAATGGATGTTTGAGTTTTTAACATACCAGGGAGCGGCTGTGATTATTCGAAGAACTTTATTTTGGCGCCTTTGATTTTTTTCGATATAAGAGGCCGAGGCAGTGCCCCATCACTGAATACCATACCACCAGATTGGCTTTAAGATGGAGGTGTAAAGTGGAAGCTTGCAATCGAGACAAAGGACAGAATTTCTTCGAATAAACCAATGAATTGAAATTTCCCACGTTAAGCGCCAATTGGCTGAGGGAAGCTTAAGAAATTGCCTTCTTTGATAATAAATTGGCGGCCAATTAAGTAGCTTACTTTCTTAAACTTTTCCGCTCTTTTAATAATTTCTTTTTTATTATTCTTGATTTTGTTGAAGGTGATAATGGATTGTTCAAGATAAATGTCAAAATTAACAATAGAGAGATCCACATTCTCCGGTGCACTAAGTGGAATATTTTCTGTGAAATGGGTACTAAGAAATTTTTTAAAATTAATTTGTGTGGCTGACGTCGCTAAGTCCCAATTCACATTATACGATTTTTGTTGTTTCGATTATTGTCGTTTCCTCTTTGAAGTCGGTCTGATGTTTACATTCTACGATATTTGTCGTTACGACTTTTTTTTTTGCAAACGAACTTGCATGTGCCCGTGCAAAAAAACTGAATTGGCAAATTGGTTTTTTTTTTGTTGTTTTCTTACGAGGACAGTAGAATGAAGCAGTTTGTTTTTTAATTATGTTTTTTTCTTTTAACCCACTTACAACTACAATTCGAGTCGGAAAGAACCCAACCAATTGTAGGGGAATGTAAGAAAAGATAAACTCACTGTTTATTGTTGGTGTTTTGTTTTGGCTTTGATATTGTTACAAGTAAGACTTTGAGTGTTTATAATTCTTATTCGCTTTAGGGTTTTATTTGTATAATATTTTTGGCCTTTCTAAAATCTTTGGAAAAGGTTTCCTGATGAGCTGGCCTAAGCAACCAGTGAAATGCGTATAGAAGCTAGCTTTCCCTCAACAATAAATTTCAGTGTATTTTTTAATATGAAAAACTGGGAATTTAGCACGTCATACGGAAATCGTATTAATAATGAACTTCAATATATTTTTCGTGAAATGAGAGAACGAATGAGCGAACAAAATGAATCGAAGAGTACACTTGCTTGTGTACCCCTTTCGTCCATAAGGTAAGAATCATAACGACAAAAATCGTATAATGTGAATGGGCACTAAATAACCAGACGGAGATTCAGTTCTATTTGGGTTCACAATAATACCAATTGTAGACGTGTGATCGGCCGTATATTCTAAGGAAGCTTCAACATGAATCGTTTCTGTCGGGATGTTTTTAACCAAGCCAAAATCGATAACATCTGTATTTGTTTGGTTGGTTGTCCACTCGCGACTACATTTAAATCCATTTAAGAGATTGTATTAAACAAAACACGAGATTTTGGTCTTATAAGTCGTGACCCCAAGCGCTATAATCGCCAGCGGGATCCTTATGATTTATAATATTGGCTTTCAGATATGGAAAATCTAGGCGGAGATTATAACGATGAAATTACTATGTTTCGATATAGTCTTCAACATAAATGATCATTGCTTGCAGATAATCCTCACAATAATCGAGGTTCCTTGGTATCATATAACATATAACCATTGATTTTAGACGTATTTCTTGAGGTCAGATGAGATTTAGAAACCATCATAACATCAAATTGTTTATTTTTAAGAAGGTATTCTAGTTCATTTTTATGTTGGCGGGTGCCGTTTGCGTTCCAAAAACCAATTCGTTTGTTAAGTACAGCTTGCAACAACATCGATTGCATTCTAAGCATTTCCTGCATCATATCACCCATTGTGTTCGTAAAAATATTTACTGTTTGCAGTAATGTTTCCGTGGTTTTTTCTAGACGACATAAATTAGAACCTTGCATGGGCACATGGTTTGATTTTAGGACGTTTGCGTAGGAGGTTGAGTTATTACTTGGCTGCGGACCCTGAATGTCAATAGTGTTTACTGGATTTGTTACCTGCATTTGAGGGGGAATAGTTTGCGGTCCAACCGACTGCTTGACGATAGTATATACAGGACATCCTCTATAATTAGCAGTATGATTAACGCCACAGTTGGAAAATGTTTATTACGTTGGTGTCGTTTTTAGACTTAGCGCAAGGAACTGTACCATGTTATTCACTACTTACTACGCAAACAGGGGGTATAACCAATTTCTTGGCAGTTTAAACACTGAACGGGTCCATTTCTTTTTTGCTGCCCCTCTATCGTGATTCTTTTGTATAGAACGCATTTCAAACTGTAAATCGCCGGGTGCTAACTCCACTCGAAATAGTGGTTGTGGATTTGCTTCTTTATTTTGAATTTTTGTAATAATGCACCGATTTGTATTTTTCATTTCTTGATCCTTATGTTGTGTTATGTATGTTTGATGTATGAATATAATAAAAATTTAATTGCTAAATTTTTGTCAATTTAAAATTAAAAGTTCTTAATCTATTTTGAATTTTCTTAATTTTAAATTTCTCAATATCATTTGGAAATTTTTCAATTTCAAGCTTTAATATCTCAATTTTAATTGGAATATTTAAATTCCTAGTTTTAATTTCTCAATGTAAATTGGAATTTTCTTTATTTTAAATTTAAATTCTCAATTTCATTTAGAATTTTCTCAATCTCAAAATTTAATTCTCAATTTCATTTGAAATTTTCTTAATTTCAAATTTAAATTCTAAATTTAATTTAAAGTTTCAATGAAAAATGGTGCAGTCTTTTATAATTTGAAGTTCGAGTTAAATGGATTTTGAAAACGAAACCTTTTAAAACCGATAATATCGTTTTCAGTATCTTTAAAAATGTATTTCTTATACATTTTCCTCTAATTTCTTGCAAATATTCTTTTAAATTGTGTATTACAGTCGTACTTTTATTTTTTTTTTAATTTTTATTTAAACAAATCGGGTGTTTTAGTTTGAATTAAGCTCTTTGATACGGCAGCTATCCTTTCGAAGCCTTTTGCATTTAGTGTTTCAATGCAAATATTTAAAATTTTTGGAATAAATGCACTGCCATTTTAAATACTTGATACAGTGCTGTGAAGAATCCCATGCTTTTAAGCTGGGCATACATATATCCTTTTTAACTTTATTATATAGTTACAACATTTTTTTTAAAGAAGCGACATTTTCGTTTACGTTAACGTTTAAAATTTTTAAACAAGCTTTAACTTCGAAATGGATTTTAAAATCGCTCGAAATTCATAACAACATTTAAAAACGATTGATTTTCATGACGTGCCTGACTGTTTTTAATTTTACCTCTATTAAACTCTTATATAAACAAAAGTCCATGCATAACCCATTCTCGAAAACGTACTTTTGGAATACGGCTAAAAGGATGCGGTCAGTTTATGTTAAAGATTGGTTCAAAAATTCCATATGAATCTCACTTCTGAAATATTCTTCCTCTTGTTGGAGGGTATTAAAGATACGCCACAACCAAATATAGTATTTTGCCCGTTTCAACTTATGTCAAGCGGGTTCTAATGCAAAATTAGTAAAAATCTGGGGCCAAATTACGGCATTCGATATCGATCGAAATGACATATTACGATATGGAATGCCGTTATTTGTCCCATGTTATAATTTTATTCAGCAAATCGACGTTATTTAATGAAAAATTATATTAAAATTCTATATAAAGGGTGGTTAAATTAAAGAGCCGATGTTGAATGGGACCCACACCTAAACGTCAAGATTTTTTTTGATTTGATTTGACATTTCTCAATTTTAAACATGGAAGGATACACAAACGAGCAACGTGTTAAAGTTATTAATCCTTAATATGAAAATGGGCGTTCAAATCAAAATGCATATTGTGCACTTCGTGATTCAATGATGAGGCACTACACCTCAGTGGATTCGTCAAAAAGCAGAATTGCTGCATTTGTGCGAATGATTGTCGAAAAGCCGATGCACCCACAATATTGAATTGTTTGTTACGGTTAATGCGCTGGTGGCACCATCGGGCCGCATTTTTTCCTAAAGGAGGCCGGTCAGGTAGTTACTGTGAATGGTGTTCGCTATCGTGAGATGATAACGAACTTGTTATGACCTGAATTGGAAGATATGGATCTGGACGATGTGTGTTTTCAACACGAAGGTGCCACTTGCCGTTCAGCTAACGAAACAATGGTTCTTTTGTGCGAAAAATTCAATGGCCGTGTTATCTCGCGTGTTGGCGATGTCAATTGGCCGCCAAGATCGTGTGATTTAACACCGTTGGATTTCTTTCTTTGGGGTTATTAGAAACAAAAGGTGTACGTCGATAAGCCAGCTACAATTCAAGAGCTAAAGGATGCGATAATTCGGCACACGGCATAGAACCTTAATCGGATGGTGGTGTGCCGTCGAAGTCGTGGCGGCCATTTGGCCGATATTTTGTCCCATACATAATTGAACCATACCGATATTATCATAATAAAAAGAAATGACAATAATTTCCTAAAAAATTTGTGTTTTATACAAAATCAACAAAACAAGTTGCTTTTGTAACTGCCATTAAACACAATCGGGAAATTTTAATTGAAATTTTTAAATTGGCACCACTGCTTAGTTTGTTCTCAATTGCTTTCATTAAATTTCCAAAAATCGCTTTCTTAAAATTTTGCTTGAAAGATAGCTAATAGTTGGACTGAAAGGTAAAAAATGTAAATGTGTTAGTGAAAAAGTGTGAGTGTATTCCAACTTTCAAAAAATACTTTAATGTTGTGTTTGAAAATGAACAGTTGATTATTCAGCGTTCGGCTAACACACCCAAGCACCATATCTATTTTTTTTAGTGATTGTATAGACGAACACAACCCTTAAAACCGTTCGTAACTATTTTCAAGTAAGAACCGAACATTATATTATGTTCTGTTCTGTTCTTCGTTAAAAAACAGAACAATTGTAGTGATACTGTAGACAAACATTGTATTTTAATGCTCTATAATGTTTCTTTGTTACATTGATAAATAAGTGAACAAACAAAAAATTTTAGCAACGACCGCACCACGAACAGCTTGTGTGTGTATTTTGTATATGTTTTGTTTGTGTAAATTTTACACTGTAAAATTATTTAGCTGGCTTTTTGTTTTTTTTCGTGTGTGTATTTTGTGTTTGTAATAAAATTTTTGTTTTTTTTTACCAGTCGAAAGGGACGAACATTAATGAACCGAATACAATGAAGTTTGTGGATTTAAAAAAAAAACAAACGGAATAAAATGTTCTCATCTTTTGTTGAGTTTGATGAAAACAGTATTATTTTGTGTTCGAAAGATGACTAACAGGGAAACGTTATTTTTATTGGTTTTCTAGAACAACACTATTAGCGGTTGTGTTTTCCACAAATCTACTTAACCGAACACTAAAGGCCCAACCATAATGTGCATAAGTTGACTTAAGCAATTGCACGAATACATGTAAATCATATGAGGTAAACCATATTGAACTCAAGGAAACTTTTTGTTAAATTTTATGAAACTGTCATTTGCTAAAGCAAAGTGCGAATCTGTTCGCACATTCCGTACGGAATCAAATGTTTGTTGATTTTATATTTGTTTTTTTAAATACATTTGAGAGACTTTTTGTTAATTTTTGACAGTAGGTTAAGCTTGGCTATGCATATTATGGTTGAGCCATAAGGGACGATATTTATTGTTTATTTTTGAACACTGGTTTTATGTGTAAATGCTATGTAATATTTACGTATTGTTTTAATAAGCCCGGCCAGCCCAGGGCTTAAACAACAAGTATAATCAGTTTATTTTTACTTTACCTTATTATTTCTTTTTTTTCAAGATGGTGACGAGAACGAAGAAAATATTTGTGGGCGGCCTATCGGCGCCCACCACTCTGGAAGATGTCAAAAGCTACTTTGAACAATTTGGTCCGGTAAGTAACTATAAGGTAGTGTTTTCTATAGTAAGCATTTTGTTAGGATATGTACAATGTTAGGTATGCAATTATATTTCTTCGTCTTGTGAACATTTTTTTATTTTTGGTGTTAGAAAAATATTTTGTTTCCTCTATTTCTATTCCACTGGAAAACTCCGTGGTTTCTACAAAAGTCTTCTACATATTTCTATCACAGCAAATAATTTTTTTTCGTCCGAAGTTCGGTTATCGTCGTTTTCGTCATGTATTGCTTGGACGTCCGGGGCGACTGCTGCCCTAAGGATTCTATTACAAAGCTGTTGTTGGGCTTTTGTGAAGTAGTGATGCTGGTAGAGATTAAAAATTCCTAATTTATTGTTTTTAGCAACAAAAAAATATTGCAAACATTTTGTAAATATGCATTATAATTAAAGTTTTCATTTACATATATTATTAAAACATTTATTAACAACAATAACAAAAAACCAAAATAAATATGTACATGCAATACACACACATATAAAATTTCAATTTCAAAAATAGCACTCTGTGAAAAATTTAATTTATTTATTTTTTGGCAGAAAGGTTACTATATATCCTTTAATCTAGAGACACAACTTAATCTAACTGCGTGCTTGATCTTTCATTTCCTTATCTTTTGTCCTTTTTAAGGGACTTAACATTTTTCAAGAATACTTTTTTTACATAATTTTTTTTTCAATATGTTGGCCAACTCGGTAACAAAATAAAGGGAATGTTCTGTAGAATTAAAAAAAAAAAAATTTTACTTCCACTGAACAAAAATATAAAAACAATTTCCTTTTACAAGCAAAAGTAAGCCTCGTAACAGAAATATACAAACAAAAATTCTGATAGTGCATAGAAAATATTTGTGGAAAATATTGAAGGAATAAGACTATTAAACTATGGAAGCTTGATAAATTGAATTTTCCTTAGAATTAATATAAAAATTTATATATTTTAAAAAATTTTTCTTAAATTTGGTGTTTTCGGAGAGGCTGTTCCACCGTTTATATCATAACTAATAGCTTTTTAGCACTTTCATAAATTTCGAGACAACGAACGCATGGAAAATGTTGAGAATGTGAAACACGTATTTACATATGCAACATCTAACATCAACTATCAATCAATAAAATTTAAATAAAACTTATGGATAGTCGAATAATTTAAAATAGTATAAATGGAAAAAGCTATATATTTTTATTATTGGATTATGAAACTACGAATACCTAAATTGAATGAACTGTTATTTATATCACAAAAGTCATCTTTCAACAAAAATATGTGGACCATACAGATTTTAACTCGTTAAATTCAAATGGGATGTACTAATATTTTGCATAGAATCAGGGGTTTATGTTAATACATTTTATCATAACTTAAGAACAATCCATTCTATTTTGTTCAAAACACCAGCAAATGATAAGCAGTTTTTTTAAGACTTTTTGCTATATTTTCAACTCTCTAGGAGCTATTTAGAAACTTATGCCGATAAATTAAAAGAAATGTTGGAACATAACTGCCTTATTATGGGCGAAATATTGGGCTGTACCATTAAAAAAAAATCCGAGCCCGATAGAAAAAAAAAATTTTTTTTTATTGTTTTACCTGTAAGTTAATCAAACAAAGTCTTGGTCGAAATCGATGAACATACCATTAAGCACATATTTTTATTTAAGCGCGATTTTTGCTGCAAAGATAAAATTCTATAAAATTGTTCACCAACAAAATCATTAATCAAAAATTATGAAAGTAATTTTGTGGGAATACAAAAACGTTTCATTTAAAAGATTTTATTTGTCGTGCTTAATTCCCAATTTGTATTCTTGATAAAAATCTAAAGTTTATGGATGAAAGGATAATCTATTCCTATGCGCATATCACTGTTTTCTTAGTCTAGATTGTCAGGAAACTTTGTACAAAGATTTTAGAAAAGCTACAGATCTTATTTTGTGTTTTATTCGACCTTTAATATGTATTTTAATAAAAAAACTAGTTTTTCTTTTGAGCTCGAGGTCCTGGTTTTATTGTTAATAATTCTAATTTATTTTGCCAATATTTCGTTTTTCATTGAAAAACATCTTCTGGGCTTTAATCTAGAAATTACAAGTAACAAAAGATATTAAACAAATAAAACTGTTAAGCGAATAAGAATTATAAGCAACAGCTGTACTTGTAATAGTAAAATAGCTTAAACAAAAACAATAACAATTAACAATGAGTTTATCTTTTCTTACATTCCCCACTACAATTGGTTGGAATTCTGCCAACATTAATTGTAGTTGTAAGTAGGTTAAGAAAAATCAAAATGAAACCAAAAACAACTTGTTTTATTGTTTTCCAAAAAATAAAGCATGTTGCCATTTTAGTTTTTTTAGCCGTGCACTTGCTAGTTTATTACCAAAGTAATTTCGTGGGAATGCAACATTTAATTAATTATTAAATTAATATCAAAAATTTTTTAATTGAAATCAATATTTTACAACACATTGTACAATTTATTTAATAAAAGCTGCTAACAGGTTGCTTAACCTCATTTTGAAAGAAACTATCAAATGGTAATCGATCTTTGTGGACCAGTTTCATGATCCAGTAATAACAATATTAATATTTGCCTTTTATTATTTTTTATGATTTATTTTATGATCAAAATTGTGTGGTGAAAGTTTGCAATTTGTAAATTTGCAGTGCATATTATGATTGATCGTGAGCATACAACTTTTATTTTTTGTGCAAAGGTATTATTTTTCTAAAAATGTATTCTGGCAACACAAAAACTCCTGGCAGCACTGAAAAAAATCTGCATTTGCTTACAATTATACACAAGCAAGTTTAAATAAAGGTTTTCTTTTTAATTAATTGAATTCTCTATTTTAAAATAAAACCCACGAAAATGTTAAATTTATAAGTTTCCTGAAAAACAATATGGCGCTTAATATGTCAAATGTTATTGTTTAATTTTGTTTGCAACTAAGCAAATATGCACTTCTGATTTTGCTCATGGTTTTTTAAGTGCAAATGAAGGTTAAAAGAGCAAATTGCAAATACGTAAATATTGTTGTTGTGTTGTGCAAATGTGTGCATTTTTGCCTTAAGGCAGCTATAATTTTCTTCAATGAACCGTTGTTACTTTCGATCACTTACTATTCTGTTTGCTGTTATGTTTTTGGTTGAATGCAATAGCACAAGTTTTGTGTGTTAGAAATCAGTGTCAATAGAAAAAAAAAATATTTCAAAAAATATATAATTTTTGTGAAATAAAAAACAGACTTCCAATTAAAAGAATACAATATATAATTTTTGCTAAGTAGTTTATATATAATTGTTCAAATTAAACCAAAAATTGTCATCAAAATAATAATATTGTTTGTTCTAAGCAAAAAAATATTATAGCAGCCTCAGGGCACTCTTGCCCGTTTATGGCAATTTTTGTGTCCTAAACCATTTTTACAGTAATATAAATAAATTATTTATTATATAATAAAAAATATTATGGATTTTACTTTAAAAAAATAAAAAACCAGATCTATTTCCCAGAAACAAAAAAACTTTATAAATTGACTGATAGCATGTTCGGAAAGACGATCGGTTGGCCATCCTTTGTTAGAGCTCGAAAAGCCACAGGCAACGACATCTGGAATCGGTTGCAAAGCCAAACATCCCACCGAAGACGACCGATTTAGGGTTATAACCTTTTTCCAATCTGGCAAGAAAATGCAAACTCTGCAAAACATATCAAACACAATGTATATTTTAAACTCGTCAAACTCACCAAAATATCTTAATAAATATGCTATCAAAAAATCGAGTTTATTGGAATTATTTTGATTTTCTAACTAATAAATCGGGAGAATGGTTTACGCAACCGGTTAGAAAAATATATTCATTAAATCAATCAAACTTTTTGTTATGAACACCAATAACTTTTTTTTTAATTCTGAGAATCATAAAAAAAAGTCATCAATGTTTTTTCCAAAGAATTTTGTGGATATCTCGAGCAAATTTTTGAAATTCATACCTTTACTTAATTGTGAATAAAAGCGAAACGAATTCATCGATTTACATGATGTATGTCTCATTTTGTTTATTGGTTATGCGACTTTAAGTGAAAGTAATAGGACTTGACAATTTTTTTTACCGTTTTGTATTTTTTAAAAAATTTAAATTTTTTGGGCAAAAAATATTTTTTTTCTTCATACATTTATTTATAACTGCGCAACTGTTGCTTATGTAGCGAAACGTTGTATGAACAGATTAAAGGAATTGTAATTCTTAATTTTCTTCAATTTGTTTCAGCTTATTCGGACTAGTGGTTCTCGAGTTATGACAAACAAAAGAGCCTAACACGTGACAAATTCCCCTATACGAAACTTACTAACTTCAAATTAATTTTTAAATTATTTATTGAGGTACCATGACCAAACTAATGATGCAGAAGTTCTTCTTTTTGGGTCTACTTTCATAAGCAATTATCAGAATTGAGTCCCGAATCAATCACCCGAAAAATGTTGTACTGTGCTATTAAATATTCTTCTGCCTTTAAATTTTTTTTATTTTTTTTACAGAAAATTCAGTAATTGTATTTTCATTTGTTCTACACCAATTAAAACCATACTTACAATCAATAATAATTAGCTGCAACAAATGAATAAGCAATTTTATTATGAAATTTATTGACAAAAGCAAGTTCTTGATTGTAATGACCAATATTTAGTATTGCACTGCATTTAATTTGGTTGTGATTGCCACTGTTAGTACTAATTTTTGGTAATAAATGAAATTAATTATCATAACTAATAAAAGAATTGAAAGAATCATATTTCAGTTAGAATTATGTTCTAAATTAGTATTAAAAATCAGTTAAAGTGACACATTTTTAAAAGTTGCGATAACACCGTCCGACAAAAAAAGAAAAAAATTGTGAGACACGAACCGGATGATAAAATTGTGAAACTATACATTAAATGGAGAAAAACAACGTTTTCAGTTTTTCATTTCGTGATCCTGTGTCCTTTTTAAAGGACTTCAAACTTTCAAAGAAGAACACTTTTCAAAAAATATTTTAAAATACTTCCGCGGATCCAACAATGCCAAATTTGATGTCAAAAGAACAAGAAGAGCTGTAAAATATTTTGTATTATTTTTATTTTATCCTGTCAGGATCAAAAGTTGTCAAAAATGTCCTTTAAAATATTTATCCTTTAATATCCTTTAAGATTTAAGATTTTAAGATTTTCGCATGTCAATATTTGGTCCTTCAACGCACTATTTGTTTTAAAAAAAATTATTGGAAATCTAAAAGGACATTAAAGGATAAAAATTTGAAAGGACATTTTTGACATCTTCTAATCCTAAAAGAATAATAACAAAATAATGCAAAATATTTTACAACTCTTCTTGATCATTTGACACCAAATTTGGCATAGTAGGATGAGCAGAAGTATTTTAAAACATTTTTTTAAAAATGTAGTCCTTTGAAATTTTGAAGACCTTTTAAAAGGAAACAGAATCAGAAAATAAAAAACTGTGAACGCAGTTTTGCTCCATTTAATCTCTAGTTTCAGACTTATGTCACCCGGTTCGTGTCTAATATTGAGTGTCGGACGGTGTAATATATTATATTACTTGATTAACATTTAATTACTGCAACCGTTTTCCAACCAATTTGTTTTCTGTGTGTGATTTTGATATTTAACTATAAAATCGATCGATGTAGGCTTCATCATATAAACTTTAACTCATTTTCGATACTCGTCATATTAATTGGTACAGCCGTTGAAAATGCACATATTAACATTCCATAACTTATGATTTTGTGCCGTGTAGTTAAGAGTGCGAAGTGATGCAGATGAATATAAATAATATTCCTAATAGACACTTATGCTACATAGTACAGTTTTCAGAATACTCGAATTTGTATTATTTACAGAATAAGGAATTTCTTGCGAAATCACGAGGCTTAAGAAAACACTTCGTAGCTGCTCATGAAATGCTGCAGAGTCTTTAGAAAATTAACTGGTATTATGAGTTGTAAAATTTTATTCTTTGCACAAAAAGTTAGATACATTTTCTGACAAATTGGTGAATAACAATGAAACCCAGGGGAGACAAGTTTCACAAAGATCTTAAGTCTTTAAATGAGGTTGGTGGCTTCTCCTCATAATGTCATCCATTTGATGTACCATTAAAAATATTTACTATTAAATTGATTTGAATTTAGTTAAACAGAATTGTTTGTCTGTGAGTCAGTAAATTTCTAAATTAGTTGTGCAATGCACAATGTGCATATTTAAAATAAATGAATTACTATTTCTATTTCTTTAACATTCTCTGTATGAATTCAATTGTATTGATGTTTGGAATTGTTTGTGTGTGTTTGTGTGAATTGAAGTCGGTACAATGTTGTAATATGCTCGAAGCTTTTCCCAGAAACATTGTTTGATCAATATATAATCAAATTTAATCTTGACAAGAAAAGGCATTATTTCGGTTTCATGTACAAATCGACACATACACATAAATTGAAAGCACAACAAGCAAAAGAAATAAAATGGAAACACATTTCCATTTTATTAAATGTTGTTGGATTTTGATATTTTTTAAGAATATTTTGGATTTGATAAATAAATGTCCTTGTTGTATGAAGACGTTTTTGTTTATTCAACATAACAATTTTTCGCTTGTATAACTTCTTTTAATATAACATTTTTTGTTTATCATGAAGCTAAAAAATATCAATCCCGCTTACTGAAACGAAATCTTTAATAAGTTAATTTATAAAGTAATTAAGAACTTAACAAAAGTAACTAATAATACAGTGTAATAGTGCAAAAATCACGCGGATTCGTTTGTATTACCAACCGGTAGTAAAATCCTATACTCAGATTGGCGTTGGGCCCTCAAAAAAGGCTGTCATTAGTGTTTGGCCCACAGCTTGGTTGGACTTCGTGATACCGCTTAACTTAATTTGGCGAAAATATACCTAAGAATCCGCAATACCTAAGAATGTGCACTTTGGCGCATAATGTCGCACCCTTAGCTTAGCTAAAAGATCTTTGATGAGCCAGTTTTTATATATTTTTAAAAGTTTTAATGGAAGTGATTTTGGGTACGAAGCAATTTTCACATAAAAAAAATAATCTCCAGTCTATTGTTTATAAACAAACTCATTATTAATTTTAAGCAATTTTCATAAAGGTGCATCCCAAAGTTTCCCTGTGTTATTTAATTTTTTTGTACATCAAAGATATTTTCATAAATCTGTTTCAGCCATTTAGCATTTTGCAAATATATACACTATAGTGCGTCCACACTGTATCGACGAAAAAACAATCTCCCCCTCCCATAGAATTGTTCTATGTATTATAGATGCGCGTTGTGTAAAATATAAGGATAATAGGATATCGTAAACTGGTGCCGCAGCGATGCTAAATTTAAAGGTTCATTTACAAAGGGGAAAAATACATATTTTTCAGTATTTGTAAAAATGTTGCCATTAAATATTTACTTTTGCAATTAATTGTAAAATAACTGAAATGTGTTCGTTATTATCGATCAAATAGGATGAAAAAGACAACATTTGGTTAAATAATGAAAAAGTTATTAAAATTTTCCAAGGCCATGCACCACTTGAAAATTAAATGTTGGAATAAAATTTACATATTTTAAGAAATATTGCAATAAGAGCTAATGTTAACTTAAAATATACCCGTATTTACTAGTATATGAGTTTTTATCTGTAAAGGATACTGTTAACCTATTCACAGGTATTACTAAAATAAAAAATAAAAATAATTTTTGTAACGGCAATTTCAAAACTCAATTTTAAAATGCTTAAACATTTTGGTCAACAAATTCCGAATTTTTGGATCATCACAAATGGATTTGTAAAAATTATGTCAATACCTCCCATAGTTTTTCCTTACCTGCGATTGAAATTTTCAATTTTCGGGATACCTTTTTTTTAGCCATATTTTGACGAATGTTATGAATTTTAAGTAAAACTAATTTAGAATATTATAGTCCAGATGATTATAAACAAACTCTGATGATTGGTTAACGGCTTGAGGGTTCTCTTCGCTCCAAATATGGCAAAAAGCGTTGTTGTAACGGTAAAAACGTTACTGCATAGAACTGCTAACACAGTTTGACATTTTCAGCTATCGAATCGTAGTTATGGATATCAAAAGTTATAATGCAGCTAAAAATAACAGCCAATACAATTGCCAATACAAATTCTTCTTTGATGGCTGCTTTTATGTAAAACAAATGTGGAAGAGAATTATATGAGCACCTGTCGGGTAGGCATTACTCAATGGTGGTCCTAACCACGGGATGACAAACACACAGGGGCGTTACCGATCGATGCAATGTGTGGGTGCAAGTATCACATATGCACATATAGCAATGTGGATGTATAACAGGGTATTCATTCGGTTAACCGTTAATAGGTTAACCGATTAATTACTACCCGATTAACTGATCGGTTAATTTAAAATTGGCTTTTTCGATTAACGATTAAACCGGTAAATTTCATTCGATTAACCGACGTAACAAAATTTTAATTTTTTGTATGAGTGAGTTCGAAAACGTTGATTGCAAGGCAACTCGCTTTTTTAGATGCATTCTAGAATGCAACCATGTACAAATTTATAAACGTTATCTGTACCAAAGTTCACCAAAAAAGTTTCCTTCTAGAAATACATTTTTAAAGTGCAGTACAAAAACGGAAATAAAGGAATTCGGAAATGAACTTTTTTGCAGAATATTCGGTGCTGAGCTTTGTGAGGATGAGTTAGATGGTGACCTGCCAACAGAAGAAACTTTCGATATTATGTATAACATACTTGTGAAATTGTGAAATTACTTAATTTTTAAAAAAAATTTTATTAATCGGTTAACCGATCAATAACAAAATTAACCGATTATTAACAGATGAAACCAAACCCTCGAAAAAGTAATCGAGCGATCAACCGGTAAAAGTAAACGCCCGATTAAATGAATACCCTAGTGTATAACCAAACAGAATTTTACGCTCACCCCTTGCTTATAAGCAGGACCTTTCTCACCTCCGCTGCCTTTTGAGGCGCTAGCAACTACCGATAAATATTAGCAGCACTAGAGAAATCCATTAGCAAGCCGAACTTGGAAAACCAGCTCCTGAAGCTGACTTTTTAAATCTTCCTTCCCGCGACTTTGGGTGCAAAGCACAACCACCCCATGATAGCTGAAGGGTTCTCAACCAATGGTAAGATGACAGCGAAAACTCGGTTCCTACTAACCAACGTGTCACGAGATACGGTTTCTTGTCGGCTACGATCTCAAGCGATCTGCCAATTTTGAACTCTGCTGAATTCAATGTATTAGCCGCATCTGGTTAAATTTTTTCCTACAAAGCCACCCCTCCAGTTGTCACAATATATGCTGTGGCATCCCACCACAGCTAACCGAACTCTTAAGTTTGCTCTGAAACTGCTGACATGCCGTTTCAAATTGGTACTGCCCTTGCATGTGTGTTTGTGTTTTAGATTTTTAGCATCAATATTATTATTATTTTTCCCGCCAATAAGAGGTAACATTTGTGTACTACATTATTATATTTTCTTTTCAACCAATCCTGCAGACAACAACTGGTGAAATATCCTGTGAAAATCTTTGAATATTTAAACAGCAATCTTTTGTGCACAGAAAATAGTGAAGAAAATAAATGTTCTACTTGAAAAATTCAAAATAATGAGATGCAAGAGATCCGTTTGAAAGAAGGGTAAGCATAAAATACGTTTAAAAATCCAGTATAAAAATTTCGTTTTCAACAGCCTTTCCTCGATTCGTAACAGATTGGAAATAAATATCAATTTATATTATTTTCTTCCTGACGTTTATTTATTTATGCAGTTCATTTTTCTTTAACATGGCGGAATCTGTTTGTACAAATTTAACTAAGCTAAGCACTTAAATGTTTGCACACAAAGAAACTCACTGAATGAATTCTCTTGGCATTTGTTAATCAAAGCAACAGCTTCAAAATCAATGTCTTCCATTTGGCTACTAAGTACTAAAAGGAACGCGGAACACGATATATGTATATCTTTGTATTTAATTTTCTTATTTGTGTGTTCCTCGTTTTTGTCTATCCAGAGCTTTTTGAAGCCCACTGATGAGCTATAAAGCTTAAAGTTGTCCGGTATATAGTATATAGTAGACCTAGGCCAAATCCTAACGTAGCTACATTTTTTGGGCTGTGGGTGGCGTAGTAAAATTCAATTCAACATTTAAGCATATATTAAAGCACCCTAGTGACATAAGAAGCTGAAAACTGCCTAGCGTATAGTCCTAAAAATGAAGCATTGCCTGAGAAGTCTAAGAATTTTGGACTAAGGGCGGAGAATCAAGAGGAAAGGGGTGTGGTAGTATTGTGTTATTTTACATTTCAGCCCCCCATAGACCAATGAAGCTTAGAATGGCCCACCATCTTTCTTCCAGCCTGGCAGAGACAGGTCAAACACCTAGCATATATGTATGTTTATTTATTTGTCAATACAAACGCAAAAAAAAAACATATTTTGGCCCCCGCAAAGTACACTTATAAACTATTGTCACGATTAATAAATGTGTGTTTCTATTTTACAATAAAATGACTACCTCCAAATATGGTTGCATTTAGCAATATACAGCCGTATTCAAAACAAAAAGGTAGCCACAGTTTGTACACTACGTACAACGAGCTGCTTACTAGAATGCCGATTAAGCCTGGCAGCTTGTAAGCACAGAGTTTATTCATAACCAACTTTTGTTTATCTGCTAACTTTTAAAAAATCAACTCTGAATTTATTATATTTATTATCGCTGGTTTTGTAATTTTTTTGTAATTTTTTTTTGTTTGTTTCCTACGCGTAGCTATAACAATTTAAAAAAGTTTTATAAATTAAAATAAAATAAAAAAAAAATAAAAAAATAAAAACAGTAATTAAAATAAAACCAACCAAATTGTTTAACAGTAAACAGCTGTTTTTACAAGTTGGCAAACGTTTGGCAGCTCGTTAACAAGAATTTAGCAAATCGTAGCCAGAGTTTGATAACTTTGTGCTAACTTCATGCCAAATTTTCATTATGAATACGGCTGATAATGTTTTATGAATCATAAATTTCTTTTGAAACATTATGAATATACTTTGCTTTATCATCATGATTAGGAAATTGGAGTTTTATTCGGAAGCGCATAGCTACACGTTGTTTTTTAGTTATAAAGCGTGATCCATTTCGAGGTTCCCTACATTTTTAAAGAAAAAAAAAAAACACAGAAAATTAAAATTTAATAGGGAATGTTTACAATCATTTGAAAGAACATTCTTTGGCATTTATTTTTTGAAGATTATGTCTATCAAATGTTGGCCGTTGCTACGTCGCATTTCGGCTGGTAACTGGCGAATGACACGCGTGATGTTTTCCTCCAAGGCCTGAATCGAAGCGGGTTTGTCCGAATAAACTTTATACTTTACATATCCCCACAGGAAGCAATCTAACGATATCACACGATCTTGGTGGCCAATCAACCGGTCCAAAACGTGAAATTATGTGCTCACCGAAGTGTTCACTCAATAAATCCATTGAATAATGCGATGTATGGATGGGGAGGGCGCCGCCTTGCTGAAACCAAATGTCGCCGAGATCACTAGCTTTAATTTTAGGCATCAAATAGTCAGTTATCATGGCACGATAACGTTCGCTATTGCTGCGAACGTCGCCGAATCGACTCTCCACGGTCTTCGTGTACACTCTCAGCTTCGGCCGCTATATTTTCTTCACAGCGCGCTGGTCTGGTTGTCTATTTGGTCGTATATTATCTAATAATGAATGCTGGGTCTCAAAATGGGTGATGGTGTTGCGAAAAGTACGCTCAGTAGGTCGATTATGTTGACCATAATTTGAGCGAAGTGCACGAAACACATTCCTCACAGAACGTAAATTTTCGTAATAAAGTTGAACGATTTGTAAACGCCATTATGAAATGCCAAACAATACTAATCAAAAATAACATGACAGCATGACGCGACTTACACGTGATCTGTCAAAAAAGGCTATTGAAAAAATTATCTTTACTTTTATCACCCATTACTTTGTTTAGTGTGGCGCCAATATATTTTCTAACGCTGCTATTTGGCCCACTGGGCTTACAGCAAGCATGCAATTGAACAAAATAAATAAATAAATAAAATAAATAACGCATTATTTCTCCGTTTATCATTTTATGTAGTTATGTCACGTCATTGGGTTAAGCAAAATTATTTGTTTTTTTTACAAATAACCTCTTGGGACTTCCCGGGAATGAAAACAAACATTTTCTGTATTTCCGGGAATAGAAAAAATCTGGCAAATTAAAACCAAGCAAATATTGGAAAACAAATTTTCAATGTTGACCAGAATTGTGAAGTTTATTTATGTTACAAGTAAGACTTGTCGCTTTAAAGTTTTATTTGTATAATATTTTTAGCTTTTCTCAAATCTTTGGAAAAGGTTTCTTGATGATCTGGCCTAAGCAACCAGTGAAATGCGCATAGAAGCTTGCTTCCCCCCAACAATAAATTTCAGTGTTTTTATTAAATATGAAAAATTGGGAATAAAGCACGTCATGCAGAAATCTTATTAATAATAAATTTTGGTTTCCCAAAAATAGCTTTGATAAGGTTTTCTTTTAGTTTCTGCATTGAGATCTCGCCGTATACTTAATGTTATCTAATAACGTTGACTAATGAATTGCTAACAATATTTTTAAAATAAGACGATAAAAATTTTCAAAAGTAGAAAAATAAAAACTGCGCCGAAACATTAATTATCCTGTAAATGTCTACCATTTTTCCCCACAACTTGTGTTGCTTTTTTTTACTAGAATTTTTCTTAATTTTTTGTTCGCTTAATTTTTTTTTGGTGCAACCAAAGTACTGGCATTGCTCTTGGTTTTTCTTTCTTTAAAAACACTGAAGTTGGCTACAGTTGCAACATTAAGAGCAGTTTAAACATCACTGACAGTGGCAGGAGCAGTAACTAAAAACTAACAAGACTGATATTTAATACTTTGTTACTGTTTCTAATTTATAACCTTTTTTCCGCTTTTCTTTTTCATCCATTCCAGTCCCTTTGTGTGTGAATGTGTGTGTATATACTTTTTTGTCGCTTATCTGGATATTTTATGTTTTTGAAAAATCTTCATTTTAGTAAAATTTTGTGGTTTTGACCGGCTAATACTGTTTGTTGCTGAATTGTGTTTTTTCTTATTTGCGACTGTGCATTGTTTGTTTATTTAGGAGTTGTTGTAAATTGCAAACATTTATTTGTTTTGTTATATTGTGTAGATGCTAGTAAAATGATATACATACAAAGAATTTCATGAAAGCCCTGCAGGTGTTTGCTATCGCGGATGCTTAGAAGAAAAGGCGTCCCATTTTAAATTCAAACCATCGGCAGTCATATCGTCAAACTTGTTTACCAAAGCGTCGTCTCTGAGTTTTTAAGAATATGCTGATAAAAGACACTTTTAAAGGATTCGATTAAGTGTCTCTGAGAAATAACTTAAAGAAGTTAATCGGAAGTTTTAAGAATATGTCTCCTTGAAAGTGAAATTTTCTCTTTACTGTTTTTAAAATTATGCTGTATTTTATAAGAATCCTTTTAACTTTACATTTACATTTTAGTTCATTTTAACAATATGTTTATGGTTTACGGTACATTAAACTTCTCGTCAAATAACATCTATTATTATATCTATATGTTCCTCTTTATACCGCTACCTAAAGAATATAATGTTAAAATGCTATTGGTATAGTAAAATATAATACGCTTAAATGTAAGTAAACTTAAGGGAAGCTAAATAAACGAATCCGTTAAGAATTCACAATATTTTAATTAAAAAAAAAAACCAGAGACATGCAACTTTGATATTTTAGTTACAAAAATGACAAATTTGTTTATAAGAAACTTGTTTGTATTTAATTTATCTGTTTAAAATAACCGTTATTCATATGTAATCGTATGCCCCTTCGACCAGGCCTTCCCTAAGAAATAGCCACGGCACCAGAAATATTTTTTTTATATCAGGAAATTTGTCGCGGGGATCCGCAGTGCTGCGAATTCTACTAGTACTTGAATATACATATATTTGTTACAATCGCCGAATAAAGCACTCCTTCTTGTATTTTATTTTAATGTGTGGACTTTTTTCCAAGCATAAAATAAATATGTACTCACATTTATTTTTTTTTTTTTAACTTCTGTGTGTTAGTGGGTCTGTGGATAAAGACGCTGCATTACGTTAGGTGAAGGTTATTAAAATTTAGCACAGCCGAATATAGATAGCACCCTTTCTTGTTGTACATTAAAATTTTTTTCCACGGTGGAAAATATTTCTGTAAAAATCATTGCCACCAATTTTGTACTTTGGATTTGTAAAATAAACGACCTGTCTCTCTGTTTTTTTAATTTTTTGCTTATGAAACTTTTGTGTTCTTTAATCAGATGGTATAAAAATGTTTTTTTTATTGTTTTTATAAAATGTGTAAAATTGTCTTTCCATCGTCTAGAAGGGGTGAAGAAGTGACGCCCAGTCGCATACATCTTCCAAAATCTTGCAGGAAAGTATGAGTATGTGTATTGAGCTAGTTTTTGTATGTTGTTGCGGTTACTTTGAATGACTAGGCGTTCAAGCTTAGTTAATCTTCTGCAAACATTGGATTCGCAATACAATTTCAACCACAACACAGCAAAGGATTTGTGTCCACAAAATCTATTTTGTTTTTTCTGAATGTTTTTTGGGATTTATTGCATCTTTTTTTCTATGTTGAGGTTGTTATGTTTTCTTGAATAAAAAAATATTTTGGATACATACACGTATTTTGTATATATATATATAAATATATATATTATATATACATATAGTTATATTTAATTTTATAAAACATTTTACTTTGCGTAAAGTTAATATGAATTCTTTCTTCTTTTCTTATTATGAATATAAAACTCCTCTACAAAATTTAAATTAATATTATTTAAAATGGTTAAAGATTTTTTCTTTCCTTATGTATACACTCAAACCATATAACAAGGCACAGTAAGTTCTGAATATAGAAAAGTAGCTGGAGTCGAAATAATACAAAATTGAGCTGTTACAAGTAGTAAATGTGTAAAAAAAATGTTTAAGCATTTGCTTTCTTAAAAGTTTAATATTCGACATAAGCTAATTTTCAATATTGGCACAGATTTAGTTCATGCATGGGCCACGAATGTTCATGACTTTGAAATTGGACGTTTAAAAATTTATTAAATTTAATATTGTATGCGTTAAAATAAAAAAATAATTTTTAATTTTTCGACCATACATCGATGGCCATCTTCAGGGGATTTAAAACACTGTCAAATTAAAAACTACAAGAAGTTGACACGTCCTAACTGCTTATCATATTTTTATCAACTGAAGATGACCATCGATGTATGGTCGAAATATCGGATGAAAAATAAAAAACAAAATTAAAAATACAAAAATTTGTGAATTTTTTAATTATAATTTTTATATGACCTTTACGCCAAACAAAAAACAACAACATAGATAATCGAAACAGGTCAACAATTAATGTTTAAAAAAAAATAATTAATTTTTATAAAATTAAAATTTTCCAAGAAATTGCAATACATATTTTTTTAAACTATTTTCAGCCTACTCCATTAAAACGATGATTTTATTATTTCTTATACTCAATAGATATTATGGTATTCATTTAATCGGGCTTTTGCTTTAACCGCTCGAATTATTAATCGAGGTTTTGGTTTCATCGGTTAATTTTGTTATTGATCGGTTAACTGATTAATAAAATTTTTTTTTAAAATTAAGTAATTTCAATAGATTAAAATTGAAAATAATTTATTATTTGCAGTTTATTAGTAAAAAAAACAATAACATAACAATTCTTGTACTAAAGCGAGCAAACAAAAACATAATTTATAAGTATGTAATACATACTTTTTAATTAATACATATTCGGTCATGTTCGGATTTAAAGTTAAACTTTTTTTAAATGAACGTAGATTTTTCGGATTTCAAAAGTAGTTTTGGTAAAGAGATATAGAAAATAAAATATTTTTATCAACTTTAAACACAGAATAGAATTCAAAATTTGTTCGGTATGGATTTCAATTTCAAGTTAATTCGATTTTCAGAACATGCCCGATCATGTTTTTATTAAAAAAATAAACTGTGAGATAATTTTTATAAAATTTTTGATAAATAATTTGGTTTAAATATTTAGGATGTAAGTGACTCTTTTTCTTCAGTTTTTAATAAATAAATTTTGACTTTAAAAAAAATCCTTTCACTTATCGTAGGTGTTGGAGTTCGATTTCTCATAAAACAGAATATCTAAATTCTGAGCTTTTTTTCTTGGATTTTTTTTAACACAAAAATCTTCCAATTTGCCATAACGGTCTTGCTTAAATTTTGAAAATGTTTAAAACTTCCAATTATTTCGGTTAATTCTGCTTCTTCTGTTGGCAGGTCATCTTCTAACTCATCCTGACAAACCTCAGCACCGCATATTCTCCAAAAAAATTCATTTCCGAATTCCTTTAATTCCGTTTTTGTACTGCACTTTAAAAATGTATTTCTAGAAGGAAACTTTTTTGGTGAACTTTGGTACAGATAACGTTGTAAAATTGTCAAAAAGCGAGCTGCTTTGCAACCAACATTTTCGAATTTACCCATTGTTAAAAACACAAAAAGTATGTTTGAATACTACAACAAAAAATTGTTGTTACGTCGGTTAATTGGTTAATCGACTGAAATTAACCGGCTTAACCGTCATTCGAAAAAAGCCTATTTTAAATTAACCGATCAGTTAGTTGGATAGCAATTAATCGGTAAACCGATTAACGGTTTACCAAATGATTACCCTAATAGATACATAAAAATAAACTTTTGGTCTTCGTCTAAAAATTATACCTTGAAAACGTTTGCAAGATGAGCATATTAAATTGCTTGAATGCAATATTGTTAAATTAACTACTGTAAATATAAAATAATTTAGAATTTTTGGGCCATCTTTTTAAAAAAATTTTATATATTTTCTTTATTATTGTGTAGTTTTAGTTCACATGCATACATGATTCTTGAAGGAAACTAAATATGTTTAAAAAAAATTAGAGAAATAAACATGTTGCAGAATTTTCTAGAGAACGACAAAAAATACATGACTGCATGAAGATCCAAGAAATGACAATTATAAGTTTTAGGAGCAGAAATCCTTGGCTTTTTTTTTAAGTGCTTGAACAGAGCAAATTTTTTTGAACACTTTTTTCATATCACTTGCTTGTTCTTGCTTCTATTGAATATGGTGCAGTGGAGACTGGTACCTACTTTACAGTTGTAATGTTAGGTTAATTTAACGAATTTTATGTGCATACACATATAAACACAATTCTTAATTAGAAATGTTTCATACATGTATGTAAGTTAACCGGTTACGAGTATCTACACTTGTCTACATTTAACTTTTATAATGAAATATTCAGTGTACAACAAGCAGGCATTTTATTAACAATTGCATGTATTTTACATACAAGTGTAAATCTACATATGCGTTAGAACATACATATGTAAATATAACAGCCACTTATGACTACCATGTGCACAAAATTTAAATAAAGTCATCATCATAAAAATGCACCAATTAATAAAGAAAAAAATCAAAAAATAAATTTTAATTTTATTTCTAAGCAAATATCATGTCATATCATTAATTTACGGGGTAAAAACACCAAAATCTCTTAAAAATTTATGCTTTTGCATAACTTAAAAGGAACTCTGTACAGCCTATTATTGTTCTATTGCATACGAGGTAAAGCTAAGAAACAATAAAAAGCTTTTTAGATCGAAACTTTTAAAGGTCATAACAAACTAGAAGGCGCTTGAAGAGGTAAAGTGTAAATTACGTCTTATACTGTTAGGTATCAAAACAAGTAGTATAAAATTTCCTTGCAACAAGAGCATTTTCAGTGTCTTCATCTATATACATACATACCCAATAAAAAATGGAGCTTCCAACGAAGCGAAACGGAGAAACAGAAACGTTTCGCTTACCATTGCGCTGACGGAAGACATGAATTTTATATGGCGAGTTCCCACTTTGAACCAATACATTTTTGACACATAAAGCGCATTATTCAGCGCATATAAAAATTGTTGTATGTAACGATCGGCCTTAATCACTGAATGTTTTGATTCAGTTATTTTTTAGTATTCTCCCTTACAAACCTGCTTCGTGGTACGGGAATGCCGTAGTACTTGAAATGTTATTTTTTTTATAAAAGTTGTTGAGAGTTCTTTCACTTACTTTACTGCATTTCTGTATGTCTTATTGTGTAGCGCATAATTGTGCGCTTATTTTTTTAAATGTACCATTAGTGCTTTGCAAAATGATAAAATTTTTTATTGGGTAGACAATAAAGGTATATTTCATAAACTACTAATATTTCCCTCAATCATACCTTGAATGTCAATTCCATCTTTTTTTTTATTTATTTTTATCGATACATTTGGAAAGTAAATGCTTTCTTGGCAAACCCCATGGTCCGAAAATACAACCTTATTTGCAATCTGGCGTTACATTAAAAAAAGAAGCCTTTTAGCTGAAAATTCCCATATTAACCTTAAAACGAGCAAAGATTTTTAAATTTGATAGCTTGAAAAATAAATCTATATAAGTCCTAAGTTTACTAAAAAAGGTTTTGTACAAAACATCTTGCTCAATTCGCAGTCTTATTCAGTTTTGTAATGCAAGTCAAAACCCACTTCCGTTTTTTAACGTCACGCCAGCGCAGATTTTTGCTTATATCTGCAAATCCTTAGCGTCGATTACTGTTATTTTTTTTCTGAACATTACTTTGTATATATAAAAACCCTTTTTACAAATTTGACTTCGTCATTTAATTTTTTTACATTTTGTAGTACAAATATCACGACACATCAAAATGGAAATGCCCATATTTGGATTAAATTTACCACAGCGCTGCTGTGAAAGGATACATGCAGTGAATTAATGTTTCTCCATTTGGTTACGGCTAACAAATCTGTTTTTAATAGCAAAATTAATTTTGTTATATTTAACAATAACATTATTAGAGGCAACCATAATGTGGTGAAGGCCTCCAAGTAACCATAAAATGTTTAAACCATATTGAAATATATCAAAAATTTTAAAAAATACCTTAAATAACTCTGTACGTAGTACCAAATCTTAGTAGGTTTTGAATAATATTTACGTTTACACATATAAGCTGTTGCAAACGCAAAAGCGTATTTACATTGTACGTTGATGAAGATCAAATTCTATTTCATATGACGGTTTTCAAATTTTTTTTAATAAATTTGGAATTTTCTAATAATATTTTCAAAAAAAGACATAATACCTTTACGCCGGAATTGTGGGTAGACGTAGAGTGTTTTTTAATATTGAGGCGTTACGTACTGCGTGCTAATTACGTACAACCCTTGTGTAATGTGTCCAAATAAAAATTTCCTTTTAACGAAAATTGCGATGTATTACACAGCACATTTCCCAAAATATGTAATAAAAATAAACTTAAAATCTTCAGCGCTGTATCTCGGTCAATCATGTTTTACGGAGCCCAAGTATGGGGTTACATGAAATACGAAATAGTTGAAAAACTATTTAGATTTTTTATTAAAAAGATGTTATTTTTACCTAGCAACACTCCAAACTATGTGCTCTTTTTAGAAACGGGTTTAAACTCTTTATACATAGGTACGTTAAAATTGCATTTTGATTACATAAACAAAGTTCTTAACATGCCTTGCGACAGATTACCTCGAAAGCTTGCAGAAATAATAATCGCTAAACAAACTTTTTGGGCTGAGGATTGGACGAACTTGTGTGCTTAAATTAATTAATTGTGCCACATAATAATTCTGTACCACCAAGCAAACATTGCAAATCAATTTTACCACTTGTTAAAATTTATGAATATCAAACCTTTATTGCCGACGCTAGAAACTCTAAGTTTCTTGACTTATACTCACAATTAAATTATTCTTTACTTCAAATCACTACTTCTGAACTCTCGTCTCGTGCGATAAGTCTATTGATAAGAGCAAGAGGAGGACTGTTGAATATAAATGCTAGATCTTTTAGAAGTACATCCGACGGAATCTGCACTATCTGCAATCTAGACGCAACGGAAAATACTCTACACTTTATTGGTACATGCCCCATTTATAGTGGATTTAGAAGTACATTTTTCAATAAACATAAACTAAACCTACTCGACGTTCTAAATATTCTGAATGGGGATGCCTTTAATTTTGGTTCCCTTGTTAATTACCTGGAATCTTGCCTCAAATACAGAAAAGTGATATTAAATGAATTTGCTTAGTTTCTTTTTACATTTTATATTTTTGAATTTGTTTAGTTCCTTTTTATATTTTTATAATTTATATAAATATTTGTACTTAGTTCTTTTGTTAAACAAATTTTATGCTGTAAATTAGTTTACAAATTTATCTTTTTGAATTTTTATTTTTTTTTAACAGCTTTAATTTTGCCAATCTGGCTCACAACTGTATGTTATGCCAGTTATAGATTATTATTTAAATTTAAACAAATTTTGTTATTATATTAGTAAATGAATCTATTATTAAAAAAGAAATAAACAGCACATTTTACAGCATGCTTATTTGCCCTAAATTTTCAAAATTTATTTTTAAAGTAGCTAAGCAAACATTGCATTTTTGCGTTTTTGCAAACTTTTCAGAATTCTTTAAATTTGTATTGCCACGTGAACTAGAAAAAACTTCAACGCTATTTTTTTTCTCAAATCAATAAACATACATAAATGTTTATCACACACACATGAGTTGAAACATATACCCATATAGTATTAAAATGAGTTAATAAACATTTGTGCTACCTTTTTAAAACAAAAGTTGTAATTCGGGTTGTGTAAAAGACAAAATATGAAAAATTAAATTTAAGCGATAAAACTTCATTTTCGAATATGTTACTATACAAACGAAACATTTAACATTTTGTGAGACTCATTCGAATACTCTATTGCAAGGTGTTTTTATAAGAGAAAGTGCTAGTCTGTAAGAGTAATAAAATAAATGATATCGTAGTATCCCCAGGGAACCCTTCGCGTTCGTTGTTGGTTCGTAATAAAATTTCAAATCCACAACTCAGAACGAATGCAGAGTTGGGGGTACATCAATGAATAGAAAACAGGCCGAGATAAGAGCTGCGAGTGTTTACTTTACATATTTACAAAAATTATAATGTTAATGTTGTTTAGTGGTTTCCGTTGTTATGAAAATATATAAAAGTTATACTCATGTATACATACGTGTTACAAACGCATATGTATGTATATTTAAATATGTTTGTATCTACGTTTTTTCGTAATTAGAGTGTGCTGTATTTTACTCGTATACAATATACAAACATACATACATACACATATTGATATGCAGAATAGGATGTAAACCCGTGTGAGTCTGGCATTTAAACTTTGCTTAAGTTGTAACATTAACAATATATAAAAATGAATTAAAAAAGTTATACAAAATTAATTTGTTTTTTATCATTTGCCTCTAAAGCACATGCATACACTCTACACTCAAATAACAGACAGAAACGTTCAAATCCCATGTGAAAATCTTTTCCAAATTTAATATGATTTATGGTTTTAAAATATAAATGAGATGGCAAAAAAAAGAAAAAAACAGACATCAACAACAAAATTTGTTTTCGCTTTGGCAACATATGGATGTTAGATGAAATTGTAATAACACTTTAGTTATTAGCGTTTTCGGTTGTTAATTTTTAATTTGTAATAAACAATAAAAACGATACAGCGAAAAAAGCGTGCCGTTGGTATTGCATACACCTTTATTTTAATTTTAAATTCACAAGGACATGAATGAAATGAATGTGTCGGAAACATTTTTCATAAAATGGAACACATTTATCATGAAAAACACACATTCAATGAGGGCTATAGAATCAAAAATGCAAATCTCAGTTTTTTTGTAAGCTGATTTATAATATCAAAAGCTCTCATCCAGTTGTTATCTGCGGTCAAAAACGACCGATTGAAGCAAAGACAGTTGTTTTCATTCCATAATAAAATTTAAATATTATTCAAAATTCCACTTGCAACAGTATCAAAGCTTAAACAAAACACCAACAATAAACAGTGAGTTTATCTTTCCCTACATTCCCCTACAATTGGTTGGCTTTCTTCCGTCTCGAATTGTAGCTGTAAGTCGGTAAAAAGAACAAATTAAAAAAACAAATTGCATAATTTTATTGTTTTTTGTTAGAAAACAAAAAAAAAAAAACTATTTGCCATTTCAGGTTTTCTTTTGCACGGACACCTACAAATTTATTATCAAAGTTTTTTTCGCGAATACAAAATTTATTATCAATACGATTTCTCTAGACGTGTTCAATTCCCAATTTTTATTTTTGATTAATACACGGAAATTTGTTGTTTAGCCTTTGTTTCTATACTGCTTATAAAGAATACAGACAGAGATAGTTACAAGTTTTCTGTAATCTTACGCAATGAAATTTATCATTTTTAAAAATCGGGATCATTGAAATTGTTAAAAGAAGAATTGTATATTTCTTATTTTTTTTAACAGTGATCCCTAGATGGGACTAAGGTTGGTCAAATGTAAACTAGCCTTCCAATAGTATTTTTCCCATGCAGTATTAAATGTGTACTGAAATTTGACATTTCATCAAGAATAAAAAATTGAAGTGAAAAAAATTACTTTTATCTATGAAAAAATAATCAAAATAAAATAAACAAAGAAAATTCCAAATTTACATACATATAAGAAATTTTAGTTTTTAAAATTTATTTTATCTTATGGTGTTTTCTTTTTTACAAAAAAATGTGCCTTTTATTTAAAAAAATGCAATTTGGTGGCTGTTTCTTAAAAATTTTGCTCCCGAAAAGCATGAGTTTTTTTTAAAATAAAACAAGCCACCCTTTTCGGGAGCAAAATTTTTAAGAAAAAGACACCAAATTAATTTTTTTTAAAAAAAAAAGCACATTTTTTTGATGAAAAGAAAACACCATTAATAAGGACAAAGGAAAAGGTGTGTTTATATGTCCATGTGTACGTGCATCAACCCAGTAAAAAAATTTTAGCTTTTTGGTAGCACGAAAGCTACATGAGCACTGATCTATGCGCTGACTTTTACACACTACTAAAAAGCACCAGAGAAGCGAATACCATTTAAGTGAATTTTTAATTTAAGTAAATAAAAAGCTGGGGTCTAATCACCGCATTCGATACTATCGTATCGAATAAACTACCGAATGTTTTTGCATACGATAGACACTGACGTATCGAATGAAAACTCGAGAAATGTAATGTCGAGTTACTCGATATCGAATGCTATTATTTCAAATTCAATAAATTTCATTCTATATCGAGATTCATGATACCAAAATAAATAATTTCGATCAATTTTGCTCGATATCGTATGCGGTGATTAGACCCCTGGTTGGAAGTGAATAACTAAAATCATTATTTTTAAGAAAAAATCACGAACAATATTCTAAGTGGTTCTGTTATTCTTTTACATGGAAGCAGGTTGTATTGCAATGATTTTAAAATGTGTTTACGATCATTACCGAAATATTACCGAACATAGAAAATACATTTTTTTTACACACAATCAGCCATCAATTTTTTTTTTAGCAGAGAGGAAAAAAGTAGTGCTTATAAAAATCGTGCCTCTTGTAAGCAGGTTTGTAAGTGGGTTTTGTGCTTCCCTCCCTTCCAAAGCTGCTTACCAGTTTTTTTTTGCTGGGAGCGTTCTTTTTTTAAATATGGGGTCTAAAAATGTTTTGACTTGCCAAAGATAAACAACTTAACTGTCTTAAATGCTCATGTAAACGGTAAACTTTATGAAAGTATCTTACGATCATAAACTAGTTTGAAAATTACAAGTGTAAATGCACTATTGAGTTGCTTAAAACTTATTTAACAACACTTGACATCTGCTGTTAATGTAAAGAAATACCATTATCCTGATTATTTACATATAAACTGCAGGAATTAAGCACGAAAAACCTTTCAAACAAATACAGGGTGGCGCAGAATGAGCAATATGGTTTAAAAGGCTTATAACTTTTTTATTAATGCGATTATAACAATTTTTTTTAAATATTATTGGGAAATTTTTTGCAATTAGCTTTGAAAAATAATGTCCTTTAAGTGATGTCCATTTTCTGCTTCGCACATACGTGCTCTTTTTAGCATATTTTTCATAGCAACATTTTGGGGGTCATTATTTTTGTTCGATTGTATGTTTATTCATTAATAATTCTGCAAGCCTTCTGGAAAACAACAAAGAAAGAATAATAATTAAAAAGGTCATTAAGAATTCAAACCATAAAGCTCATTCTGCGCCACCCTGTAAATACATCCGTAAAAAAGGTCATATATTAAGTAAAAAAATTGTTAACTTCTATTTCGATTGTCCTTTTCTTAAGTTTATTCGTTAATGATTTTTTTTTATTTTTAAAGTCAGCAGTTAAGAGATGACACTTCATTTTGTTTTGTTGCAGATTGCATGTAAATATTTTCTACATTTCAGGAGGCATTAAAAAATACTTTATTTTTGACTTAAGAGAATTTCAAGTTTATAACAGGTTTTTAATTTAAAGTAGTTTTTTAAAAAGAACCGACTTTATTGCTTAACTATGGTTAGGCTACTATGTTTATTTTAGTTTTATACAAACCTTATAGAGCATATACCAATAAAGCAGTGCTGCCAAAACTTTGTGATGATGGAAGTCGGTGAACCTCGTTTCCACCCCCACCGTTTATATTATTATACTAATTTACCATTTATATTGAGTTATTTTTGCTGATATTTTTTAATATGTTTTCTTTTGTGAATATTTAATATTTAATTGAATTGATACTTATGATTTATATTACATTTATGATTTGAATTTGAATTAGTAACGGCCGTTTATGGCGACTTCTAGTGGTATCCAGTAGAGTAGAATTGGCATCTGGCATGGCCAACAGATGTGCCCAACAGCTGACCAAACAGATGGGCAGTTGCAACTAGCTTGAACTTACGTCGACAAGAAAGTATAAAAGCAGAGCGAAAATGAAAATCGAGATCAGTCGGTGTTGAACGCAGTGGTTGGTTAGTTGTAATTTATGGTGGTATCCCGCTGTAAATTTTTGGTAGTTTGTTTAGTTTGGCTTGTAGTGGTGTTTGTGTAGAACTAATTGAAGTTCCGTGGTTATCTCGCAGGCTGCAATTTACTGCTACACCAACATTATTGGCCGAGCGTAGTAGTGTGCCCGTGGTCATCCCGCAGGTATAAGACTACGAGTTACTCGACGCAGCGGATCCGTGGTCATCCCGCAGATTTGCTGTAGTTTGGTGGATTCACTGGGCATAAGTAGAACCGTACACTACATACCTACCACTGCCTGCAGAGGATAGCACACCGACCGTACGGCCAGTTCCCCGTTCGTGTAGCCTGGGTGTCGTGTCGAATCGAAAAAGCCGTTTGTTTAGTTTCCTGTATATTAAATAAGAAATAAAGTGTGTTTGCTGAAACCAAATAGTTGATGAAGTGTGTTGTTTTTTTTTCATTAACGAGGTCATGAACTAATTAGAAATTTACTGCAAAGTGAACCCTGGATAACCGGCGAGTTATACCCCAGCCAAGAAGGTTCGTTACAACTTGGTGACCAAAAATGGCATAAAAAATTTTTTTAAATAAAAACACATTAAAATTCAATAACAAAATAGAAATAATTTATTTGAAGTTGTTTAAGATAAAATTTTTAAATAAGAACAAAAGTTAATTAATATTTTGTTTGATATTTAAAAAATTAAATCATTGATAAATTCGATGTCGTTATTATTTATTTAATAGGAACCACTCGTGCCTATTAGTTTTGAATAATTTAAAGGTAAATCATAATCACGACAACATTTATCCAACCTTTTGAGTCCAGATCTACAATAAAAAAGAAGTAAGAAAGTATAGTCGGTCAACCCCGACTATATGATTCCCTACACCACATTATGTTCGTATGTACCAAATTTTATCAAATTATCTCCAAAATTGCGACCTCTACTTTGCGCACAAGGCTTACATGGACAGCCAGCCAGCCGGACAAACATCGGTTATTCGACTCTGAAAGTGATTCTGAGTCAATCGGTATACGTAAACATCAGCACAAACGCACAGTACCCTCTCCACTATTGTGGTGTTGGTATAAATATTTTATTGTTATGGTAAACATATTTACCTAAATGTTTCATCATCATAGTTTATAGCGATTTTCAACATTTATAAAAGTTATGATTTAAATTAAAAGCATTTTAATTGTTAAAAATGTTTTTTTTACTTTTATGTATTTATATAATAATATAAAAATTATTCTTTTAAAAGGAAAAAAGGCAAACAATTGTATGGCTAAACAAGTTGAAAAATGGCTAATGGCTAAATTCATTTTTTAATGGATAAACAGGGTGAAAAATGGCTAAATCTAGCCTCTAAATGGCTTAACTGGCAACACTGCAATAAAGGCAACATTTAAGTTTTGGTTGCAGTATTTAAAGGACAATTACATTTTGTAACACAAACGAAACACATACATAAATTTAAAAATAAGAGAACTGAACAAAAAAAACGAAAAGAAGACAATGAAAGTACTACTAGACCTGCTCCTAAAAATATTTGGTTTTCTTTTTTTGTTTTCGTTATCAGGTTAATTAATAGTTTCAATAGTAAGATTCAAAAGCCAAAATATGTTCAATTACCCAACCATGAAATATTTTTTAGGCGAGTTCATATAAGCCGATTAATGTTTGATTGAGTATGTAATTTTTATACGCCGACGGCTAAAGCAATATAGAATATAATCACAATCTTAAAAAACAAAAAAATGTGTTGTCAACGTAACAAGTCAAATATTGATTATAGAAAATATAATTGCTGATTATGCGGGATTAAGTCAAGCCCGAAATTGTTAACTAGTTTTTTTACATTTTTATATAAAAAAAATTCATTATGGTATTCCCCCTTAAGAGGATAGGGAACTCTGAAAACGAAAAAAATTTAACCTTTGTTATTCTTTTTAAGCGTGCCCACCAAATATAAAGATATTTTAACGTGAGAAGTGAATGGTTAGGATTATTAAAGTGTTTTCCGGGAGTGGGCATAGGACCTACGCTAGTTTGTGGAGCGATTTCACGAAGTTAAGAAGTGTATTTTATACACTACATAGTTCCTACCACTGGTGGTGGTGTGTATAAACATGTGTTTATGTTAAAATACGACTTTTATGGTTAATTAAATAAATTGATTATTTTAATTAATATAGAACTCAAATTTCAATTATTCATTTTAATTCATTTAATAAAAATTTCAATCCCGTAATATTTTGATTTTGTGAAAATCCGAATTTCGGGATATGCAAAAACCAGTCCCGATTGGCTTGCCTAACCCTAGGTCTACACTAAAGATAATTATCTCAGCAAGTTGGCAATAACGTCGGCAGAATAACAGAGCAATATTTCTTATTGCTCAGCTTATGTTAAAGGCATGGGACAACGTATTTATGTTAACTCATAGTTTGAAAAAATCCAGAAAGAAGGTGCAGTGTAAAAAATGGAGGTATCTTACAAGAATTATTATTCTTAATACATATTCTTTCTTATTCGACTTTACTATTTAAATTTATATTAATTTGTTTAAGCTTGAGGGCATTTTTAATACAAATTTATTTATTTTATTAATTTTTTTATTTTTGTTAACATAAAATTATTATTTTTATATAAAAAAGAACTCGAACTTTAACAAATTAATATTAATTTTAACAATAAAGATCGAATAAGGAAAAAATTAAAATTCTTGCAATTTTATTTTAGTCTTTATTTAATTTTTTAATTTACTTATTTTACTACAATTATAATTTGCTACAATCTCAAAAAACTTAATTTCTTTCCCACAAAATTGTCTTCTATTTTTTTTTCTTTTTTGCTTCTTTTTTTCAACTGACAACCAAATTTACGTTTTTTGTAAGCAATAATTGTCAACGAAAATGGCCTAACAATTATTGCAACATAAATTGTTAGCAATAAATATGTACAAAATATTTCTGTCTACATTAAAGATAACATAGTTTTGACAATTACTGCAATATATGTCGCAATAATTATCTCTGGTATAGACGGGATATAATAATACATGTTTAAGTAAATGAAACAAATAGCAATCACCATGGTTGCATGACGTATGAGCATTATTTAATAAAAACCTAATTTATTAGTTATACTTTTGGCAGGCAACTTTTAATTAAAATGAAATTAAATGTAAGCAGAAGTTCAAACAATTTTAATTTATGTTTAGATATAAATTGTTGTTACAAAATATTTACAATTTGTGTGAAAAATGACCCAACAAATATTTTTCTTACCAAGTAAGTTTTTCTTTTGTAATAAGAATGGAACGTATTATATTGTTTTACTGAGAACCTATTTAGTAGAAGAAACATAAAACAATTTACTTTATAAAAAAATTTTAAATTTAAAGAATGCAATTCTAAGGCGGCTCATACACTTGCAATAAAATTGTTAAATTTATAGAATTATATCGCTTATCAATTTATATTGTTTTTTAAGATTTTGCGTTTATGTGAAAAAGCTCATCCTCAATCGAACTGAAAGGTTAAAGGCAAAAATGTTCTGCATTACGTTTTTAAGACTTAAAATCCAGCAGAAACGAGAAAGAAAATCTAAAATTAACGAAATAGTTTTCCAAATAATCAAAAAAATAAATTTTATTCTTAACTAGCAAAAAAAGGCACATGAGTAGTACCCAGTTGTAAGATGCGAGACTCTATCTTCTTTATTCTTTAGCTTTTAACTATTTTCACAATAAATTATATAGGATCTCCAGAAAGTCGAAAAAACAAAAATGACAGAGAGAATGATAGTAGAGAAATTGTATAAGAAAGTCCATTTTTCCTAATCTTTTTCGTGATATGTCGCAAAGAACATTTGTCATAGTGATTTTGTTCACCAATTTAAAATAATTTGAGCCGAATCGTAGATTTTTTTGTCATTTCAAAATAGTAAATTCAGAAGTCTTGTAAAATAATAAACAAGGCCCATTGAAAAGGTCTGCGCAAGAAGCCTGATGATCATTGTTTATGTTCTTTTTAGTTGTCAAAAGTTGTTTACATGTGCATGTATACGTTTATGGTATGCCACACATACACGTTTTTTTCTTTTGCTTTGTATATGTGGTAGTAAATTTTTGACAACTAAAATGAATCGTATTTTGTTTTTGTACAAGTAAGCAGACCTGATAGATGGGCCTTGAAAATAAATAAGTTTCGTTTATTTTCAGTACTGTTAATACTTTTTGCACAAAAATAATGGACGCTATTAAGTCGAATGTTTTCATTCGACAGTCCTAAAAGGAGCAAAAGTTTATTAATTGATAAAGTTAAACGATTTATGGTTATCATAATGTTTTCCTCATATTGTATGAACTGATATTGTTTACTGCGATCTTCGGAAAACCCGTTTCAATAACAACTCGAACAAACGGTCATCATTTAATCAACTCCCCTTTTCATAATGGGCAGTATTAATTTACTTCATCGGATTGGTTTTAGAATACACGGTTATTCCTGTGCGTATCACTTTTTTAAAAATTAAGTATATCTTACGTAAAATTGCCAGATGGTTAAAATGTTCAACCGAACAAAAAATATATTAAAACAGCTGTTTTATACACTGATAGAATAGCCATCATAACGCTGATGTGTTTCGATGAATGTACTGTCATAATTGTGATGTCAGCCCTAACATCACTTGGCAAAATTGTCATCATGTTAAATTATTTCATCAATGGGATAACACATCGGCTTCACAAAACAAATGTCATCAGTGCGTTGACTAAGCAACATCGGAGAAAGGCTCTGTTTAATGACAAAGGCTTTGGGATTGACTTAAGTCAACGCGATAGATGATGTTGTTTACTTACCCGTTACATATAATTGTTCCACTTACTTTTTGCCTCATTGATGCCATTTGTAACATTTTAACATTGATGCCACAATTCTGATGTTCTGGCATCATCAATATGAGAATGCATTTTTCTATGAGTGTATGTATAACAGTTGAATAGTGCACTACGTCGTTCTTTTAAATTGTTTCTTGCAAGTATTTAAAGTAGATGAGTTAGCAATAATTCCACCGATAACAGCTTGTTCATTTGTTAAGGTATCGATTTCATATATTTAATATGCACATGTGTTGTTGTACGTTCTGTTAGTATGTTATTGTTTTTTTGAATAACACTAAGTAGCCTTATTTGTCTGGACTTTCTCTCTATTGAACGGGGAATTCCAATGGTTTCAGTATTGCTCCTTAACTACATATTAATTACTCCTGTTTTACTTACATATGAGTTAAACGTATGGTTGTATTTATTTAAGACGCTGAAAATTTTAGCAGGTAAAACTTATAACAAGGGAAAGCTTTTAAAGTTCCGTGTTAAAAAAAAATGATTAATAATATAAATTATTTTCTTTGCATATTCTTTTCTGCTTTTAAATGTTGAGAATAGAAAGGAGAAAGTAAAGGGAATTTTAGCTAATAGCAACATTAAATCTACATTGTCTATGTTCCCTTTTGCTCTACAGTAGATATGCAAAACTTACCTAATAATGTTTCATTACATGACGAAATAAAGGAATCCATACAATTTGGCTTGCAAATTTAAATAATTTTAATGAATTTTTTTAAACAAAATAATAAAAAGTCCCAATTTGATACATAATATAAAATCAAAAATTCTGATTTTCAGAATTTACGCATCCGAAACATGCGA
The DNA here is from genome assembly GCA_949318255.1 of Pollenia labialis. Lineage (NCBI taxonomy): Eukaryota > Metazoa > Arthropoda > Insecta > Diptera > Polleniidae > Pollenia > Pollenia labialis. The sequence continues at coordinate 175,004,267 of OX439140.1, read as the reverse complement.
ATGATTAACAAATTTTAATTAAAATTTAGATAGTTAAATAGTTTAAAATGAAGCACTTTAGATTTAAATAGAAAGAAATAAATTTTCAACTAGTAAGATTGTTGCATTCGGCATTGTTGAATATTATAAACCCTTTACCGTAATATCAAAGGCAAGTTTTATAACATAGAATTTTATTAAAATATTGGCCTGTTATGGGTTCCAAAAGCTTTGTGTTTTTTGAAAATGGACCGTTAATTTTTGTTCGTTTTAATTTGATTTAAAAAAAACTTTTGTGTTTTGATTGAACTTTTGATCCGAATTTTTCGCCAAACTTAAGGCCCAAACAGAATGTGCATAACGTTGCTTAAGCAAATGTGCGAATACATCTAAATCTTATGTTCCAAGCCATATTGAGCTTAAGGAAATTTTTTGTTAAATTCTATGAAACTTTCATTTGTTTTTCTATTTCGTTTTTGTTGTTTAAAATGCATTTGAGAGGCTTTTCGTTGTTTTATGGCAGTAGCTTAAACTTGTTTATGCATATTCTGGTTGGGCTTAATGTATTTCGGGAGTTATTTATATGCCAGCCGAAGAAAACTATGAACCTATTGGTAAAAATTAAATAAAAGATGACATTTGTTAGGGGACAATTTAAAAGAATGGGCCTACCGAAGTCATTATAAAAAAAATGTGTATTAAAGAAATAATTAGGTCATTCAAGGAACTTAGCTTTATAGCAGATCACATTTGTATTAACGCTTGGCTTTGATTCAAAAGTCTTTAATTCCTAAAACCGAAGACCTTTCATTCATAATTTCTGTTCTAAATAAACAATTTTCATAAAAGCTATAACGTTGGTTATAAGTTTTATGTTGCTTTGTGTAGAATTCAAAATAAAAGTTTTAGTTAATGTAAGAATTTTCATTTAACATACTTTAACTTAAATGAATTATATTAATTAATTTATCCTGATTTAATTCATGTCTGCATAAGATATTTAACATTAAGTATGTAAATCAAGCATGTTCATGAGGTGTTCGTACTACTTACAGTGTGAGTAGAAAATAATGTATGCATAAAAAAAATTATAAGAATTCGACCTAACTTTTAGTTACCCTCTTCATTTAAGTTGCATACGAATATAATTTTTTAAAAATAATGGTAGAACATTCGGTTTGAATTTTGTTATTTCCTTTTATTCTGTTTTATTCTCCTTTCCTTATGGAAATAAAATAAAAAAACCTTCAGACATATTAATAACATTTCAATGCCTTTTCTCCGTACTCTTTTTTTTTTTATCTATTTTGCCATCCGTGCCCTCCTCTTAAGTTTTGAAGCGGTGACTTGAATTTGTATGTATTTGTTTGCACTATAAATGAGTATATTTATGTGCATACTTTTACAAAATTATTTCACTGTATTTGCATAAATCCATACAGCAGGGAGAAAAAGACTAACAAAATCTATAAAAATAAACAAAAATCTTGTGACAGTATGATAAAAATATAAAATAAAAACAAACAGAAAGGAAATATTGTATTCTTTCTAAGACTATATAAATATTTACTTATAGAAATATGTTTATTAGGGTAGACACAAAAATATTTAAAAAAAAAACAAAAAGATTGTTAAAATTATAATCAGGACAAGCTTGACAAGCTTTTTTGTTTGAAAAGTAAGTTATTGCATATTTCGCAAGATTTTTATAAAAAATCATTTATCTTGGATTACAGAAATACACGTACCAAATTTCTCCATATTTCTTAAAAGAAGTAAATATTTATATGCGAAATAACACTTGAAAAGAGACTAGTGTAGGTGAATATTCAAAAATACGCTAAGAATTTAGAAATATTCTGAAAACAACCCTTTTCGGGGGGGGGGGGGGGGGGGGTGGGGGTTCTTTTACTTTTAAGTCAGTAACTAAGTTGTTTTTAGCTGACTTATGAATCATAATTGAGTCATAAGTTATGATAGAAAAAGAATAGCTCTTTTCAACCGTACACACTTGTTTTAAAAAAAGTAACCTATTGTGTGAAAATTAAGTTTTGAGAAAAACGCATTTCATCTTATTCTACATCCTTTTTGGTACCAAAATCCACTTTTAAGTACAAACCCGTTTTTTGACACAATAGTTCTCTTTTCTCGGAGAAGGTCACAAATATTGATTGTGATTACCTGAAAATTTTTAGACATATTCTTTTTGCGCAACTTTTAAGTCTGCATTATTTTTTGTATGAATGCGTGTATATTTCATGATTCAGCTCTACTCACTTTTTCACTACTCATTGCTGATCTCTGGTCCCCATCATAACACACATGAGGACAGACAGGCACCGTTAATCAACTTCCTGAGGAGTATAATCCAGAATATGTATATATACATTAATAAGTTCTAGTTTTTGCGGGTATTATGCGGGTTTCTGTGGTAAAGGGTATAAAAAAGTATTGTGGTACTTTTAAAAAAAGATCTTGACTTTATATCTTAGAAAACTAGTTTAAATATTTTACGCCAAAGTTGGAAAAAACATTAACAAAATTAATAAATCATTGTGCAAATGATATCTATCGATAGTTTGGATTTCACTATCGATAATATCTATATTACTATCGACTGAATGTTTGCACTTGAGCAAGAAAATTTTAACTAGTTTTTTATCAGGCTACAGTTCGTCGTTTTTATCACTTAATTGATCGTATGAGACGTATGTAACTTTATACTAGGGTATTCATTTAATCGACCTTTTGCTCTAATCGGTTAACCGCTCGATTAATTAACCGAGGTATTGGTTTAATCGGTTAATTTAGTTTTTGATCGGTTAACTGAATAATAAAGTTTTTTTTTAATAAACTAAGCTTTTTCAATATATAAAAATTCATAAATTATTTATTATTTGGAGTTTATTAGTAAAAAAAAAAAAACAAAAACATACCAAACATAATAATTATTGAACTAAAACGATCAATGACAAAAACAATTCATATATATGTAATATGGTCTTTTCAACCCCCCTAAAAATTTATAAAAACAACCATTAAAAATTCTTTCTATATGACTGGAAATCACTTGTTATATTTCGTGAAAATCAGTCAATAATTTATTATAGGCTATGGGGCCTAAAACCGTGTCAAACAATGCAACTGTAACAACAATTGGTACATCACAGTCTTAATTTAATATAAATCACACTGTCAAATTTCGTGTGAATCGGTCCAATTTAGCTTCATATGGCCAGAAATAAAGCCACTCAAAATTTGTCTCATATCAAGCAGCCTTCGGAAAACCATTTTAAAACTAAACCCTATAAAATAGAAAATATTCTAAATTATATAAACATTGCACTTCAATTAGTTCATATCCAAAAAATGTTTATACACGCAAAGAAAAAACATGGTTGTGGTAAACATATTCTAAGAGCATGATAAAATTTATGTTTGTAGTCACCATATTAAGATTATTATTGAATCATATTATGACTAAATATACTCGTAATATAACATCATAATATTTTTACCATAATCATATTATTATTATGTTAATTATACTTAGTTAAGAAGTTATTAAATTATTGTCATGTTAATCATAATAAGCTAAGAACTAATCATATTATTGTCATGTTAAACATAATAAGCTAAAAAATAATCGCATTATCATCATGTTAATCATAATTAATATAGAAGCAATCATATTATGATACAGCCCCTTTCATAACTGTCATAAAAATATAAAATTAATTAAAACTTTTCTGCATCGATTTTGTACTTTGTGGCTTTTTTCAAACAGCGGAGTTCAATATAAGGCTTGCAAAAGAGCAAATTCAAAATCTGCAATACCTAGCCCATAGTAGGATAAATAATTGTTTTTCGGCTCACCTGAAAAATTTGTTTTTAGACATACGCGGTTGCTCATGAAAACCACAGAAATATCGTAACACTTTTATAAAATATAACGAAATCTCTGTGTGTTTTGTTTTTGGATTCTACAAAAAAACTACGATATTTTGCATTTGCACTATTAAATCACTAATACGGAATGAACTCCGCTAATATTTTAATTTTTTTAATTTCTTTAAACATATTTTTTTATGGGAATTTATCTTTAAATTGATTAACCGCTCACATATAAAATAAATGACACAACTGATACAAAATTATTTTACAAATGGCGCTTACATAATATTGTTAGAGTAAAAATAGTTTGATTGCATCTTAAACATTTTTTTTTTTTTTTTTTTTTTTTTTTTGTTTTATTGAATCTTTCTTGTCGAAAATTACAATATGTATTCAAAGCTTAATCCTAATTCTTATTTGTATTTGTTAGCCGTTGCCAATGTAACCGCTAATTAATAGCATTCAAGTGCCAAAAAAGCCTGCAAGGCTCAAAGTGTCGGATCTTTTCAGCCTCCGGTGACCTTCGAACTTTATTAGATCCCGAGCGAGGTAGTTGGGATGGACCATTAGTTTATCAATGTATTTGTCTGAATACTTTTTAATTTCTTCCTGGATGGTAGCGATGTTAAGATCTCTGTGGATCATGTCATTACGTATATACCATGGGGCGCAGACAATTTGCCGTACCCCATGGTATATATATATATCTTAAACATAATATGATAAATATATAGAAAGTTATCATGTTATGGCTATTAAATATCATGATATTGTTGTGAGTAACATAATATGTTTAGAAAATTATCATAATTTAGTTGTTAGAAAAATAATTATTTTTCGGTCAACAATTCTCAAATTAATAATTGCGATAAACATTGATTTGTTTACAGTAACTATAATATTGTTGATATTAAAGAAAAATAACAATTATTTGTGTACGACAACAATATATTGCTACATTAAACATAGTGTTGTTGCCGTAACCATGCCCAACCATATTTTTTCTCCGCGTGTAGTGGAATTGTTGCATTTTTTATGGACCCCCTCAACAACTTATCAGAATCTAAATAAAACGGTACAAAAATTAATTTACAAAGACAAAAAAGCACAAGTCCATATGAGTTTTTTTTTCTCTATGATATGCCTCAAAAGATTATTAAGATTTAAATAACAGAAACAATATAAAAAAAGAAATCCCATAAACAACTATTAGACCATCGAGATAAATACAAGACAAATTACGTAAATACTACATCGTACAATAACATGGAAATATGTAACCAGAATATTATTGTGTAAAATGCCTTAAAAAAATGCGGCCAAAGAAAATTAAGTTCTGAAAAAGTGAATGGAATAAACAAATAAACAAGACATTTGTAAAGCAAACTTATCAAAAGAAAAAATCCTTAAACACATGTAAGCTTCTATCCAGGGCTTTCCAGACACATTCAACCGAACAACACAAGAACATATACAGCCAAGAGGGACAATAAGTTATCGTTATCATTTCTTTTTTACTTATTTTGCCGTTTATATTAAACAACTTATTGCAAAGTGAAAACGTCATTGAAAGGAAAGTAAGAACATAGGCCTTCTAATTGTATTTTGAAAAATATTGTAACACACATGATAATTTTTTGGAGGAAAAAGTTCGTGTTCGATTCATGCCATTTATTTAAGAATGCAAAGAAGCTTTAAGAAATTTTGTCATATTTGTTTCTTTTTGAAATAATTACATAAATTTAATAAAGACAATGTATATCGTTATCTAAAACGCAAAAGGATCTATATAACTTTTTGACAATTTAACAGGAGAAGCTAACAACTATTTAAAGTTAAAAATTGACAAATTACTAGGGTGATCGATCGAATAGTATACGACCGGTTTTAACCGGTTTTTTCAGTTTTGCCCAAGTCGAATATTTTAAAATTTCCATTTTTCGAATATTGAATAAACCGGTTATTTTAGTAATGTGTAATTTTCCTTACTTTTGTGATAAATGTACCCGTAATTTACGTATTTTTCTAATTGAATATTTGGCAAACTTAAACTTTTTATAAAAAATGTCAAAACAAAATGAAACAAAAGTCAAAAAAACATTATGAGCAATATAAATACAAATCTCTTATATAAGCGTGTGTTCTTGTAACAAAAACCAAAAACAATTTAAAGTACTACAAAAAAAGTTCAGCTTAAAAAGTAATTAGCAATTTGACAGTATTATAAATACTATATACATATATCTTTATAAAGATGTCATCTCTGGTGATATTTCGAACTGACTTAAAAGAAAATTGTGCTTAAACGGCCCTAAAGTGATAAGTTGCAAACTTACGTCGCGACTTATTAATCATTTTTAATTAGTCTACAAGCTTGACATAAATATACGCCAAGTAAAACTTGACCCAGTTCCAAGTAGTTTTCAAGAGACTGCACATAATACTTTACTTAAATATGCTGCCAATAATGAATGAAAAACTCTTAATTAGTTCTAGCATATCTTCATGCTTAAAACAAGAACATACCGGCGGAATCAACGTTATGGGAAAATTCCTCAGTTTTATTTATTAAAACACCAAGAACTTAAAACTAAATTGAAGGAATCAAAAATGTCCTGGAAGGGTTTAAATTGTGTGATCATACAAAAAGTATGTTTAATAGTAATTATTGTTTCTATAATGCTGAAACAAAAAAAATTTAAATATATAATCCTGGTTAAGAGGTTTTCTTTGCCACTTTTCAAAAATATGGCTGAAGTTTACTGCTTCATATAGACATGCAAATATTTGTGTTCTGAACATACCTTGTCATATCTATGGAATTTTTTGGTTCCTTACCTTCGTGAATTGTTTTGTTTTTATTCTAATTAACTTTTTATTACAAAAACTAGTTTGATTTTTGTAATTTTATGTATTCGAATTAAAACCGGTTAACCGGTTATTGAAAAAAGTCGAATAATCGATCACCCTACAAATTACCTAAAACTGTTTAAATTTATTTTTCTTGTAAAACCTATCAGTTGTCTTCATAATGTTGCAAACTGTAAGTTTGGTTTTTGCTTGCTGTTTTGTTAATAAGCGATTTTATTTTCTTCCAAAAATTCCAGATTTTGGACACATTTGTGCTGATGCAATACATCAGAATCAATTGAAAAGTCGATTTTTAATATATGGTTAGTTAGGGCCTTTTGCGTTTTAAGTTACGATATGTATCTTCTAAAATAAGCAATATAAATAATTCATTTAATTTTTAGTGTTACTTTTCAAAATGAAAAAGTTCACAAAAGAGTCATATTATCTCACATTTAAAACTATTTGAAACACTATTAGTGTCAAATTTAACACTGATATTAAATAAATATACCAGCAATTTTGGATTTAAAAGAAAACATAGCACAATTGAACAAACGCTTTCTGAAAAAAATGCTTCATATATTTAATGAATCATTTTCATAAAAAACATTTCATTTGTTAAATGAAAATTTTCATTATCTTAATGGAACTCCATAGTTATAATGAAGTATTTTCGTTAAAATCGCTTTATTGGATTTCGTAATTACGTTAACAATTTTCATTGGATATATGAAAACTTAAGTTTGTTCAAGTTAAAAAACCATTTTAATTGGGAACATAAAAAAACAATAAACAATTAAATAAAAATGTTTAATTGTTAATTAAAAGATGTAAGATTTAATTATTTCATACATCTAATGTAATATGTCATTAAATTTATGAAATCAAAAATTTTTTTATAAAAGCAATAATTGAAAAAAAAAATTATTTTTAACATTCAAATAACTCTTTAGTCTCAATAATTAAAAGTATAAAAATATTTCGAAAAAGCATGCCTTCATACATTATAATTTTCATTATGACAATGAAAAATGTCATTATAGTAATGAAATAAAAACTTTCAATCCATAAACATGTATGTTTTTAGTTTTCTTTAATATGTGCATATCTACCTACATATAGTATGTTATATGTAATGAACAAACAAATGTTCTCCTTTAAAAACCTCCACCCTTATTTTAAACCGTTGTCAACCAAATGATGTATACGAAAAAGTTTGTTCTCTCTTTATGTGGTCTTTTTTATTATGCGCGCCAAAAAAAAAAATCAACGTTGTTTTTGTTGTTATGGGCAATTTAATCTCATATTTACGCTCTTAATTGAGTAATGGCAAAAAAACATACTTTTTTATTCAAAAACTGCACAACCCCTGTAGGCTAGATTGTAGTGAGCTATTCTATCAGCGTCGGGGTTGCGGGATCGATTCCCGCCAGAGAGTCACTCTGCTCCCTGCAGACAAGCGTAAAGCTTCGCGAGTAATAAAATCATTGAACCTAATACAAATATATGTATTCATTAGGGTGATCGATTATTCGACATTTTTCAGTAACCGGTTTTCGAATATTTCGAATAGTTGCTATTTTAAAAAACCCGGTTTTCGGTTAAGGATTTTAAAAATAACCGGTTAACCAGTTTTAATTCGAATATATAAAAGTAAAAAATCAAATTAGTTTTTGTAATAAAAAAGTTAATTAGAATAAAAACAAAACAATTCACGAACGTAAGGAACCAACAAAATGCATATACACACATATGTTCCAAATACATATACATACATATGTATATGACTTAAGGTATGTTCAGACCACAAATATTTGACGATACAATCAAAAAAAAGCGTGACCAGTAAATTGATTAAACTTAAACATTATTTTAAACATTTTTTAGTTATTTGCTAAACTTTATGTCTAAGATGATAATTGCATTTATGTAAATATAGTTAAGAAACCGATAAATAATGTTTGTCCTAGCCAAACGTTTTGCAAAAGCAAACAATTCTTTAAGATAGTGGTTACGTTAGAAGTCAAATATTAAATAGGTGAGAACATAGATTTAGAATTTTTTAAAAACTGGTTTTAAAAATATAGGAATCAAGGCCCATTGAAACGGTCTGTGCAAGAAGCCTGATGATCATTGTTTATGTTCTTTTTAGTTGTCAAAAGTTGTTTACATTTTGCTTACATGTGCATGTATACGTTTGTTTAAGTTTATGGTATCCCAACAAACACGGAGATTTGATTTCAAATTGAAAGTGATTTGAAATCAAACGTTTTCTCAAACGACAAACGTTTGATAATGATTTGAAAATCATTTGTAAATCATAGCGTTCTCAACAAAAAGGGGAAATTATTTTCAAATTGAAAAATGCCTTTATTTTCAACTTGCTTTCAAACGTAATTCTCAAATGTTTTTCAAATGTGGATTATAATAGAATGTGGAATATAAATAAAACTATTTAATTTTTTTAATTTAAATTTATTATTTATTTAAATAAACTTTGAGATAAACATTCGGTTCCATAGCAAAAAGATGAAATAGTGTTCTTTCCGTCTTCTAATTCTTGGAAAGACAAAATACTTGGCTCCCTTTTATTTTGAGGATTGTAGCACCGCAATCGTTCAACAATCTTTCTTCACTTTCCTGTTTTATTATTTTTCTTTTTTTTTCGTATTTTTAAACATTGTAATTTCTCACAAATAATATTTTTCACTAGAAATAAACTGTTCACTTTATATTAAAATTTATTTTTAATAGTAAAACACATGTAACCACAAGGAAAAATAATTTAACTTTAATCGCCATTTTTAATGCTTACATTTATTTTTCGCTTTAGTACTGCCAAGTTTATTTTTGATTTGATTTTAACTTTGACAAACATTTGACATCAAATTGAAAAAACATTTGATATCAAATGTTTATTTTCAAATCATTATTAATTTGAATTTAAATGTTAAATCAAACAATTGAAAAACGTTTGAGAATTGCGTTTGATGTCAAATGATAAGGTCATTTCATATCAAAGGTTTGACTTCGTGTTTGTTGGGATGCCACACATGCACGTTTTTTCCTTTTGCTTTGTATATGAGGTAGTAAATTTTTGACAACTAAAAAGAATCGTATTTTGTTTTTGTACAAGTAAGCAGACCTGATAGATGGGCCTTGATAGGAATTTAATAAATTTATTATTTGACATATTTTCCCAAATTTATTGTAAATGAGTTTTAATTTGTTGCTGGTTAAGCATGACAATGAAGCAGAAAACTTCAGCCATATTTTTGAAAATTGGCAAACAAAACCTCTTATTTATTTATTTATTCACAAAAAAGTAATATAATAAGCCTCATAGGCCAAAACATTTATATTTAAATTTTTTTGTCTCAGTATTATAGAAACAATAGTAATATGAACATGCTGTTTATATGAAATATATGTCAATTCGTCGATCACACAATTTAAACCCTTCCAGGACATTTTTGATTCCTTCAATTTTATTTTAAGTTCTTGGAGTTTTAATAAATAAAACTGATGAACTTTCCCATATCGTTGATTCCGCCGGTATGTTCTTGTTTTAAGCATGAAGATATGCTAGAACTAATTAAGAGTTTTTCATTCATTATTGGCAGCATATTTAAGTAAAGTATTATGTGCAGTCTCTTGAAAACTACTTGGAACTGGGTCAAGTTTTACTTGGCGTATATTTATGTCAAGCTTGTAGACTAATTAAAAATGATTAATAAGTCGCGACGTAAGTTTGCAACTTATCACTTTAGGGCCGTTTAAGCACAATTTTCTTTTAAGTCAGTTCGAAATATCACCAGAGATGATATCTTTATAAAGATATACATATATAGTATTTATAATACTGTCAAATTGCTAATTACTTTTTAAGCTGAACTTTTTTTGTAGTACTTTAAATTGTTTTTGGTTTTTGTTACAAGAACACACGCTTATATAAGAGATTTGTATTTATATTGCTCATAATGTTTTTTTGACTTTTGTTTCATTTTGTTTTGACATTTTTTATAAAAAGTTTAAGTTTGCCAAATATTCAATTAGAAAAATACGTAAATTACGGGTACATTTATCACAAAAGTAAGGAAAACGTATATAAACTACACATTACTAAAGTAACCGGTTTATTTTACTAAAATAACCGGTTTATTCGATATTCGAAAAATGGACATTTTAAAATATTTGACTTGGGCAAAACTAAAATAACCGGTTAAAACCGGTCGAATACTATTCGATCGATCACCGTAGTATTCATCCAAAAAAATAAAAAAATATTAAAAAATTATAAAAAAAAATTTAAAGTCTTCATTAAAATAGTGATAAAAAATATTATTTTCAATGAAATTGTGTCATTAAAATCTTGTATATTTATTATCAAATTAATAAACATTATGAAATAAAATCAGTCAGTCAGTTTGGCCTTTTTATGGCTTAAAGATTATAAAATAAATAAATTGAAATTTAATCTAATACAAATATATGTATTCATCCAATGAATAATATTCATAAATCTGATGTAATGTTTCATTAAATACATTAAAAATTCATTGGTATTGTGAAGAAAATTCGTTCAGTGTATAGAGTTGTTAGTCTTAAAAGAAAGCAAATATTGATTTGCACTCTTCATTAATCTATCTCAAGCGTTTAATAAAGTCTGGCGTGAAGGTTCAATTTTAAATAAGGAGATCGTTTATTCGACTTTTTAAAAACCGGTTTTCAAATATTCCGAATATTGTTAGTTTAAAAAAACCAGGTTTCGTTTCAGCATTTTTAAAATAACCGGTTAACCGGTTTTAATTCGAATACGTAAAAATACAAATATCAAATTAGTTTTTATAATAATTCACGAAGGTAAGGAACCAAAACAAAATATTAAGATATTAGGGATGTCAGGGAGAATACCACAAAAAAACTAACAAAACATTCGGTGTGTAAAGCTGATAGCTACATTCAATTTTTTTTTAATTCCCTAAGCTAATCCCTGCGAAGCTGTATGCCTGTCTTCAGGAAAGAAACCAGTTTTAAATAAAGCGCTTTTTGTTTTAAAAGGTATTGCTTCAAAGTGAGAACTATTTATAATTCTTGCCTTCCGAAAGCGAAATGGTAAGCGAAACTCTTAATTATTTATTTATTATATTTATTGGGCATTTCTGTATGAATCAGTAGATTTGAACCATATTTTTGAAAAGTTTTTTGTTTTTTGTTTCAGCAGTATAGAAACGAATAGTAATAAGAACATGCTTTTTGTATGAAATATCTGTCAATTCGTCGATCGAAATAAAAATCCTTCCGTGACATTCTTTAATTCCTTCAATTTTGTTTAAAGTTCTTGGTGTTTTAATAAATAAAACTGATGAGTTTTCCCATATAGTTGATTCCGCCGGTATGTTGTAGTTTAAAGCATAAAGATATGCTGGAATTACTTTCGGTATTATTTGCAGTCTCTTAAGAACTACTTGGAACAGAATCAAGTTTTACTTGGTGTATATTTATGCCAAGCTTGTGACGTTCAAGAACCTTTGCAACTTGTAAATCAGTTCTAAATATCACCAGAGATGACATTGCTAACTACTTTTTAAGCTGAACATTTTTTTTGTAGTATTTTAAATTGTTTTTGGCTTTTGTTACAAGAACACAAGCTTACAACAAAAGAAAAGAAAACGTACATAAATTAATATTTAACTTTCCCGAAGCATACGCAAGTTGCTTGGTCTCTATTTGCCATTTGTAGATACTATGATCATAAAATACTCGCCAAAAAAAAAAAAAAAATTAAAAGGCTTGAATTATCTGGCGGTGCGCAAAATTACCCCAGGAACTATGACCCCAAAAGGAAAGTGAAGAACGGCCCCAACATTTGACATGTGACGCAACAACACGCAATTTTTGGGCAATTTTTTTGTTTTTTTGGGGTTATTTTTAATTTTTTCGTTAGGGTGTTTTTGCATTTTAAGTGGAATGAAAAATGGCCCACAATAAAATCAAAATTTTTACTTTGGGATTATTTTTCGTTTACTAATAAAAAATGCAAATTTTAAGAAATGAAAAATCACCCCACACAAATTATATAAAATGTAATGTCAAAGTTTCTGGGATAGTACAAAAAAACCCGAATTCTTATACTAAAGTGGTGAAAATCCTTGCCGGTTATGCAGAGATTGTTTAGTTAGCGCAGCCGGTGTTTGTTATACCATAGAGGAACAAATCCTTGAGAAGCTTTACTGCGCATAGCCGGTGTTCGTTATACCATAGAAAAGAAAATCTTTGCGCCCGTGAGCGAAGTGTGTGTTCGTTAAACCACAGAGAATAAAATCCTTGCGCATTTTTAAAACCAAAACTGTATTACTATTCGGATTTTGAAATCGGAATTCTAAATTTGGGATTTTTAGTTTCGGGCATATGAACTCCACCCAAAATTTTTAATACATATAACTTTCTTTGTGTTCTTTTTTGTGGTTAAATTTCATTATTAATTTTGAGGTGATTTCTCATAATGAAGAATTGCCCCAAATTTAGGTTCATATTTCATTTTATTTTAGGGTTGTTTTTAAATTTTTTGGGGTAATTGATCATTAAAAAAATGGGGTCATATTGCATTATGAAAAATAGCGCCAAATTTGGGGTAAATTTTTATTTATTTTTTGGGGCCATAATTCAGCATCTTACTTGAAATATCTTAATAATAGCGGCCAATCTCGCTTCAAAAGAAGACCGCGCGGGAAATTTGTGTCTATTAAATAAATAATTTAAATAAAATTTGATTTCTTATCGTTAGTTTTTATTTTGTATAAAAAGATTTAACAAAAACAATATTGAAAAAATAATTGGGTTGTTCATGATATGATGGTTATCAGGTTATATGGTTATTTAGTTATACTCACAATAACAAAATACATGTATTAAATTTTTTTAAATATATTTTGTTACTATTAGTATAACTGCATAACCACATAACGTGATTAAAAATTTTAAAATTTTAATACTTCTCTGTATAATTTACTATTTGATGAAATTTAAAATTCCATAAAAATAGTTTTATTTAATTAATCAAAAAATATATATTATTTAAAGTTCGTAAAAAAGTATAAAATATTCAGGAGCCCATATTAAGTTCAACTTTTTTAATTTATACCACCCAAAAATTGTACCTTCTTCGACGTCAACTTTACAAAAGTCAATCAATACATTTTCTATTCATTTATCTTCAGCAACAATGGAAATAGAAAGAAAGCATGCATTGGGTTGGATAAAAAAATAAAAACAAAAAAAAAAAAAAAAAATAGGACTACACCGAAGCCAAAAAGAACTAACAAAAACTCATTTAACTTAACTGACGGACTGACAGAGTTATCCATTTTATAACGTAATAAAATCAATTGAATTCACCTGTGAGACCCAGCTCTTAAAGCTTTTCATTTATCTCTCTCTCTCTTTTTTGTGTTGCTTTTAAACTTAAAGGATAAGGTAGGTGTATGGATAACTTACATCTAAGGTTGTATGTGCGAAACAGAAAAGAAAAGGAATATATAAAAGAATATACACATGCTTGTGTGTTGATCTATAACATTGCTATGTATGTATTTAATTCAAAATGCCAGTCCAAGGAACTGAACAGCAAACCTAAAAAATATTATTTTTTATATGGCTTTAAGGAATAAGGACATTAGTAACAGCAGCTCTAATGAAAGCATCAGTAAGGCAACCTCAGCATCATCAGCAGCAATGCCAGTATTAGCAAAAACAACAACAGCATTATCAACAACAAATGTTACCAATAATAAGAGCAATAAGCATGTTCAGTGAGCCATTAAGGATTTCCTTGTCTGACCAGCATCAATGTATTAGAAACACCTTTTGTAAGCCCTTTCCTTGCTGTGTAACAAATTTATTTCATGTTTCTGTTATTTTCCTTTTAACAGAAAAGCAAATTAAAATGAATGTTTTTATTAAATGTTTTTTTCCTCTCTTCAATGTGTTGACTGTAGTAACAAAGTATCAAAGTGACATCTATAGATGTGGGTTTTTTATATTTTTCTTGTATTTTCACCTTGACAAAAACAGGCTTGCCAGCATTAGTACGGAAAAGTTAATGAACGCTTGTCGAATTCTATACAAAAGCATTATTAAAAATAGGTATTCAATACATTTATAAATATATACCGCACTTGATCCTAAAGCGGGTATCAACTAAAATTTTAAAAATTTTAAGTAGAAGCAAGCAAAACTATTTTTAATTAACCATTAAGGCATATGAAAAAGAATTTTACCAAAAAGTAAACAAAATAGCACGATCTTTTTTCAGCGGTTGGATATAAATATTATTTCTCCATTTTTATTTATACCTTCTTAAAATCATCATATGAATATTTCAAAATTGGTTTCTGTAAATTATATAAATGTATCAAACTTTAAACTTGAAAAAATTTTCGAATACAAAAAAAATAATCATAATAAAAAAACAACCAGGGTTAGCAAATTCTCTACAATTGTACTATTCTCTCAAAGTTCTTGCATGCCAACACGTTTTGACACAAAAGGAAGAGACACAAGAAACAATATTCCTTACGTATGCGAACAGCTGCACTATAATTTAGAATGGGGAAGAAAAATACTTGGCATTTCACTCACTCGGAATCTTGTATTTTTTGAGACAGCGTCAGTGTTGCCAAAACTTGGTGACCAAAAATGGCTAAATTTACGGGAAAATGGCAACAAAAAAATGGCTAAAAACTTTTTTTAAATAAAAACACATTAAAATTCAATAACAAAAAGAAATAATTCATTTAAAGGCGCTTGCGATGAAATTGTAAGTGAATTTTGTCGAATAAGAATAAACGTAAATTAATATTTTGATAGATATTTAAAAAATTAAATCATCCATAAATTCGATGTCGTTATTGTTCATCTCATAGGAATCACTCGTGCCTATTAGTTTTAAATAATTTGAGGTTAATCATAATCACGACAACATTTACCCTACAATAAAAAAACAAGCAAGAAAGTATAGTCGAACAACCCTGACCACATTAGAACCTATGTACCAAATTTTTTCACTTATCTCCAAAGTTGCGACTTGTACTTTGCGCACAAGGTTGACTGGGATATGCAGTCAGACAGCGGGACAATATTATTAATTATTTTGTTCAAACTTTGATATTGTTACAAATATAACTGTTGCGGTAATTCTTATACGCTTAACAGTTTTATTTGGTTTAATATCTTTAGTTTTTCTAAAATCTTTATGGATGATGTTTCCTGATGATCTGGCTTAACCCATCAACAATAAATTTCAGTGTTTTTATCAAAAACAACAATTGGGAAATTAAGCACGAATAACAAAGTCATTTAAAATTTTTAATAGTTTAAATTTTAAAAGTCAATTTAAAAAATAGAAAATTTAGTTTGGACTGTTGTATTATTATAAATGTTTTATAGCAAAAAAAAAAAATTTCTTTCTATTCAATTTAAATAAAATTTGTGCGCTTAGTTTTGCGTATCTCTGTACTTTGAAATTCTCTCTCGCAAAAAATATGCAAAACTTTTTGAGCACCCCTGGTCTAAAACCAATATTTAACCCTCCGTCTTACACATGTTTTTATTTTCACATTCGTAACGCATGAGTCTAGCCAGACCCAACAAACTTTTGAATAAATAAAACCAATTTTTTTTAACCAAATGTTATATTATACACATTTATAATTTAAATATATATTTTCATATTTTCATGCGTTACGAATGTGAAATTAAAAAACATGTGTAATAGGGAGGGTTAAATTGAGAACTAGATGGAGGTAATAGTTTGTGTGTTTAATAAAAAAAAATAAATAATAGATAATTTAACAAAAAAATAATTAAAAACAGCAAGAAAGAAAGTTAAAAATACGGCATCTTCTATACAAAATATATATGGGTCTGGCCAGACCACATGTGTTACGAATGTGATGTGTGCAGTAAAATATTCGAATAAGTTTCCTTATATATCCTTTCCAGGTTATATTTTTCAGCTTTTTATAGTAAACTAAATTTTAGAAGTGTACCTGAAACTTCAAATCTCTACCTGTGTTTTAAATATACTAATATAACATTTAAAATCGAAAAAGGTCTGGCCAGACTCATGAGTAAGACGAAGGGTTAGAGGTGTTACTTACATCAGCACAAAAGTATATTACCCTCTCTACTATTGTGGTGGGGGTATAAATATTTGTTTTTTATGGTAAAAATATTTACCCTATTGATAAAATCGAATTAAAGGTGGGTTAAACGATGTTTACTTGGCTAAATACACTCTCTACTTTAGCATTAGGCCATGGAAGTGAGATCAACTTAATAGTCAATTCTAAAATTTCTAAAAAAAAGAAACACCGATGTTTATGTTGATTCCTTTTATAAATTTAATATTGGAATACTGATCCTTTATTTTGAAAGATGTGTCATCAACATCGTTTCTAGCGATTTTCAACATTTATAAAAGTTGTGATTTAAATTAAAGCTTTTAATTGTTAAAAATGTTTATTTTAATATGGCTAAACAAGTTGATAAATGGCTAAAAAAAAGTGGCCAATGGCTAAACTCATTTTAATTTAATGGCTAAACAGAGTTAAAAATTGCTAAATCTAGCCACTAAATGGCTGAATTCGCAACATTAGACAGCATTGCCCTTGTTGGTTACTTTTAACCAAAATCGGCTACTTTTTTCTCATTGTGTACTTGTTTTCTTTTTTTCCTTTTTGGATACTCTTTTTTAACTAAAAAATAAACAATTTGTTGTCTTACTTGGAGGTTAGACTTTGCACTTCTAGTTTCAATACCTCTAAACTTATTTATTTACCAATTCACTCATACTTTTTAAAATTCTAATCTGCTTTCAGTTTCTCTTTGAAGTTGAGTGTTTCTATTAACGTTCAAGAAAACAACTAAATTAAATTTTATGATGCATTCATTATTTGAACGTGTCAGAAGCTTAAAGGCTCCACAAAATAAATTGTAAATTAAATAAGTGATGCTTAAAAAATTGATTTCCAAAATTTTTAGATGCTACAAACAGAAACATG
Source organism: Pollenia labialis (assembly GCA_949318255.1). Lineage (NCBI taxonomy): Eukaryota > Metazoa > Arthropoda > Insecta > Diptera > Polleniidae > Pollenia > Pollenia labialis. Next base: position 174,986,478 of record OX439140.1, on the reverse strand, counting down.
GCGAAGCGTAGAAATTCCTACTACTGAAATATATTGTGGAATAATTTTGTGATGTATATTTCCCTATTCTTTGACTGATAGGTCCTGAAAAATTAAATAAAATTCAAACCCAATACATATTTTTCATATTTTTTAATGGAAAATATTAAATAATTGATAAAAAAAAAATACAAAGAGTTCATATCAAGGCAATATGAAATTGAAAAATGTACATAGATTTATTATTATTATTATTATTAAGACATGTTCATTAACTACAATTCATTAACAAATTTTAATTAGAACTTAGTCTATTTACAAATGTTTTTTACATATACCTTCCAGTCTTCCCTCTCCTTAGCTATGTATCGCAACTGGTTGTAGGATTTACTTGTTTCCTTGGCCACTGTATTCCTCCAAGATGTTTTCGGTCGGCCGACGCTTCGATACCCCTGTGGGTTCCACTCAAGTGCTGCATGTGGGACCTCGGACTTTCTTTCCTTAGTGTGTGTCCCAACCATCCATATTTTCGTTTCTTTATTTCGCTTTCAATCTTTATTTGATTAGTTCTTAGTAGCAGATTTTCGTTAGTTATTATTTGAGGCCACCATATTCTTAAAATATTGCGAAGACATCTATTGATGAATGTCTGTAATATCTGAGATAAATCTTTTGTGAGAAACCATGTTTCACATGCATATAACAGGATGGATTTTACGCAGGCGTCAAATATTCTTATCTTCGTTGCTGTGTTAATTGTGTTTGACCTCCATACCTTAAACAGCATTGCGAACCTGCCTTTAGCTTTCTTTAGTCGGCTTTCTACGTCAAGTATTGTTCCCCCATTAGTGCTTATAATGCTGCCGAGATACTCAAAACTGGTTACTTCACTGATCTCCTGCTGATGGACTGCGAACTGGGATGTGTTTACCGCATTAATTTTCATAGTTTTGGTTTTGTTAATATTGGATTTAAGTCCTACTTAATTTGATTCCTCCGTAAGGGATGTTAAAAGGGATTGCATTTCTGAGTTTTTGTTGGACAGAAGGACTACATCATCGGCATACTCTAGATGCGCTAATTTGTTGTACATAACCCAATTCAGTCCCATTGATAATGTATCAACAGCGTCGAATATTACATCCATCACACACGCAAAGAAAAAACATGGTTGTGGTAAACATATTCTAAGAGCAACATATTATGATAAGATTCATGATTGTAGTCACCATATTACGATTGTTATTAAATCATATTATGACCAAATATGTTCGTAATATTACATCATAATATTTTTCCCTTAATCATATTGTTATCCTGTTAATCATAAAACGTTAAGAAGTTATAATATTACTGTCATGGTAATCATAATAAGATAAGAAGTAATCATATTGTTGTCATGGTAACCATAATAAGTTAAGAAGTAATCATATTATTGTCATGGCAATCATAATTAGTTAAGAAGTAATCATATTATTGTCATGGCAATCATAATAAGTTTAGAAGTTATCATATTATTGTCATGACAATCATAATAAGTTTAGAAGTAATCATATTATTGTCATGGCAATCATAATAAGTTTAGAAGTAATCATATTATTGTCATGGCAATCATAATAAGTTTAGAAGTAATCATATTATGATGCAAATTGATATGAACTGTTATACATACACTTTTTACATCATAATATAATACAACTTTAAACATAATATTTTTATTGGAAAAAAATACTTATGATAAAATAAAAAACATAATATAGTTACTGTAATCTTTTTGTCGTAGGTCGCAATTATTTATAAATTATTTTATGGAGTTTTCATTATTTTTCTCTTAAAATAACACAAAACTTACCAGTAATGGTTAATATTTTGCACCAATATTTCACAAATTTTTCCACCACTTTAAGATTATTAAAATTTTTTAGCAAAGATATTTTATTTTGTGACACTACAACCCTTTTTTAATGTTTTTTCTTTATTTTTTTTTTTAATTCTTGTTTATTTAAATTGTTATTTTGTTATTTCTTTTTTAATATTGTTCTTTTTTATTTTTTAATTTCTTGTTTATTTTAATGGTTATTTTTTTATTATTTAGCCACTCTCTAACAAATAATTCGATATGTTTATGTAAACGCGACACAACTGATACAAAATTATTTTACAAATGGCGATACCAAAATATTATTAGAGTAACGATACTTTGATTGCATCTTAAACTTATTATGATAAATGTATATAAAGTTATCATGTTATGGCTATTAAATATCATGTTATGGCTGTGAGTAATATAATATGTTTTGAAAGTTATCATAATTTAGTTATTAGAAAAATAATTATTGTTCGGTCAACAATACTCAAATTTATAATTGCGATAAACATTAATATGTTTACAGTAACTATAATATTGCTGATATTTAATAAAAATAACAATTATTTGTGTACAACAACAATATATTGTTACAATAAACACAGTGTGGTTGCCGTAACCATGCCCAACCATATTTTTTCTCTGCGTGCAGTTATAAATAAAAGCGGTGAGAGAGCGCACCCTTGTCGTACACCACTCTTTGTTTCCCCTACACGTAGAACCTTCGTAGCTATGCCTAAGAATGTTTATTAACTTTTGAGGAATACCCCTTGCATCTAGCGCCGACCAAATAAATTCTCTCTTCAGAGCATCAAAGGCTTTTTCGTAATCAACAAAGGTCAAGTTCAATTAAGATTCGTACCGTATTGATTTGGTCTATGCATGACCTACCAGGACGAAAGCCAGCTTGGGTGTTTCGGATGTTTTTATCTAGAGCTTCTGCTATTCTGTCTAGTATGATTTGGTTAAATATTTTAAAAACTGCCGGCAATGACGAGATACCACGCCAGTTATTGCAAATCTTCTTATCACCTTTTTTCTTTCCAGTCGGAAGGAAAATCTTCAGTAGTCCAGACTAGTTCGTAGATTGGGCGCAAGATTTCTGCCATTGCAATGGGATTAGCTTTGAAACATTCTATTGGTAAATTATCGTTACCCGCCGCTTTTCCGCATTTCATATTTCTAATTGCTGCACAGATTTCGCTAACAGTAGGGGGTTGGTGCTTATATTTTCGTTAGGGCTTAAACGTCTTCGTATTGTAAAACTGTCCGATTCATTGTGCATTATGTTCAAAGTTTTTTCGAAATGTTTTCTCCAAACATGTAATTGCTCTAGTTTGGAAGTCATGGTTTAACCACTATCACCATCTATGACAGGAGAGCTACCCTTAATTTTACCGCTGCAGCCAGAAAGTGTTCGGATTAACTTTAAAAGTTCCTTCATATCTCCTTTTTCGGATGCTGTCTGTGCATCTTTGCCAATATTTTCATAAAATTGCCTCTTATCTTTTTTCACTTGTCGTTTGATGAGTTTGCTTGTTTCCCTATACTCCATGGTATATTCCTCTTTACGTTGGGGATCATTCTCGCCTAACATCGCTAGTTTGATTGTTCGTCTTCTTTCTATGAAATTCCAAGCATCGTTAGACATCCATGCCTTTTGTTCGGATGAGCGGAAACCGAGAGTGGCTTTGCACAGATTTTGGAGTCTTATTTTTAAAGCTGACCATAGGTTGTCAGCAGAAACGTTGCCCTTGCCATAATTTGTATTATTACTCGTGTTAATGTTGTTTATACCCTCTACGAAACGGGTTTTGACAGCTGCAGCTTTCAACTTCTGAGTGTTGTATGTCCTTCTGGGTTGAGTGGTATTACACCTTTTGGGCCAAAGTTTCAATTTCATATCGGCAACTACTAAGTAATGGTCACTACCAATTTCTCCGCTCCTCTTATTACGGACGTCGCATAGCAGATTACACCATTCCCTAGAAATGCATATATGATCTATTTGTGTTTCGTAGTTACGTGGAGCCTTCCATGTTGTTTTGTTATTCGTTTTGTGGGGAAATATTGACGCTCCTACTTTAAGATCGTGGTTCAAACAGGTCTCCAAGAAAAGTTCACCATTTTCATTACATGTACCTAATGCATGCCTGCCCATTATTGATTCAAACCCCGTATTATTATCAGCTATTTGGGCATTAAATCCCCCATTAGTAACTTAACATCGCTCCGCGGTGTAGCTTGTAGCGTCTTTTCGAGCAGATTGTAAAATGCTTCTTTGTCTTCTAAAATACTGTCTTCAGTAGGGGCATAACATTGTATTGCTGAGATGTTGAAATTTTTAGTACGAAAACGAACGGTAATGATACGTTCTGATAACGCCTTCCAACTTATTATTGATTGTTGCAATTTCTGTCTTACATAGACAGCAACACCTCGTATATGGGGATCCTCTTCTTTAGACATGCCAGAGTACATCAATACACACCCTTTTTGCTCCTCACCTCGCCAGACCCATTCCACATAGATTTATAGTCTGTTAATTCTTTTAAAGTTTGAAAGTAGACGAAAAAAGTGTAAGATTTGTTTTGTCTTGTACCTTCCAGACCATCAGTATCATATTGTTAAAATTGTATACAAATCGATTCAGAGGTTAAGGTGTCTATATACATTAGGGTGGGTAAAATTGCTCGGGCCCAATAAAAGTGACCAAGCGTATAGCAACATCGTAATCTATGGAAAATTCTTATAACTTTTCCAAAACAAACCATGGTTCTTAAAACAAAATCGAGCTTCCGGTTTTCGACTTGAAAATTTGGTGCTCAGGAAATCCGAGAAAATGTGTGATCAGTTAGCATGTATCTGTTGATGAATCTTCTCAGCTTTCCATATCAGTTTAGAAAATCCTGTAAATAAATAATTGGTTCAGAGGTTTTTGCCAAAATAATCATAGTCAAGCTGGTAAAATAAAAAAAAAATTATTTTATTTCTTATTAAAACCCACTTTTCTATTTGAAAAATTTACTACCTTTAAAAAAAAAACCGAATGAAAAAAAATAAAATAAAATTTACAATTTCAATAAAAATTTATATATTTAAGAGAAAAAATAATGGCCAAACCTGGAATTAAACCCTGACATCCTGGGACACAAAGCCCGACATAACCACTAAACCACAACAGTACTTATTAAGGAATGCGCTTAATACGGGTTTTTGTACATTATTAAATATTGCTGGCAGAGCTGCCAGGTACTTTTTTCCTTGCCCTCATAAAATTTTAATAAATCTCCAAATTAAACAACAACACCTAAAAAACTTGATATTTTTATGCTGTTGTTTTTTTCTGAAAAATAGTAAGAAAAATTTTGATAAGAAATCACCAAAACCCCCAAATAAAAATTTTTAGTTAAAACAAATTATTTTATATTGTTTCGACATGTTTTTAAAATCCTTTTAACTCATATCGTTTTAGAAGAAAGCAATAGCTTCTGTACTCAAAAAAAAACCCATTTTAACATGAGTAAACTGTTCACCCTTTCAGCCTCCAGTCTATCTCACCACTCGACCATCTTCTGAACGAAAGCGAAAGCGGCATACGCAGAATTACTGCCACTCTGAAAATATCTAACCAGTTTTGATGAAATTTAAATAGATAGATCAGCACAATTAAAACACAAGGTCGTAGCTAAAAGCAAACCACATAAAAACGATTTCTTATTTCATTTAGTTCAACAAACAATTTTATTTATTATTAAGAAACAAGTAAAAATAATTGCACATAAAAAAAGGAAAATTTAACAGTGTAAAAACGACAAATCCGTTTTCCAATTAACCAAACCTATTTTAACTGAGATTTCATAATCCCAGCCTTAAAGCTTTAAAATTAAACTTCAATAGATCGAGTATACATAATTAGTTTATAATATTTAACTTTGTCAGTGAAATAATTTAAAATTTTACTTCTTTGCGCTTATTTTGATAGATAGTAAGATGCGTATTTGAAACCGTGTAAATAGTAATTTCCGAATAATAAGAAAATCGTTTTTTCAGCTAAACAAAAAAAAAAAAGATTAACGCGTAAATGTAGGACAACGGCTCTATGTATAAACGCAGTCTTGAACGGGGTAATATCACAAAACATGTGCAATGTGCAGGGATGGAAAACGGATTTTGTGACGTAATAAAAATCAGGCATATAAAATAAAAGATATTGGTGTCAATAAAATGAGCATTATCTCTAAAACTTAAACGAGTTGTAAATATTATTTTTACAAAAAAAAAATTAAAAAAGTTTGTTTTTCCATTCGATTTGTAATTATGCACATCACTGCAGTTTTTTTTTTGCATCCAAAATAATTCGATGTTTCTGCAATTATTGAACGTAAAAGTCTGTTCCGAATTATCGGAGTCGTAAATTAAAACACAATTGTTGATCTCTTTATGCAAAATGTTAATTTTGCTATCACAGCTCAGGGCAAGTTTTTGAAGTGCTGATTTAAAATCAAAGATCTAGCTTAATAAAAGAGAAATCATTTGGTCCATGTCTTCAGCAAGCACTTTGTTTTTTGCGGTATTTAATCTTCTAAACAACACTACAAATACTCCTACAAATAAAACTTACCACATTTTCATCTTTGTTCTTTCTAATAGCCTTTTACTTCAATAGAGTCGGAGTCATAACTTGGAGTACAAATCAAAAATGTAAACAATACAATTTAACACAAGCAATAATTAAAGATTCGCTTAAAACTGATTTTTTAAGTCATTTTTTATATTTTTTTTAATTTTTTTTTTTATTTAATTTCCTAAGCTAATCTGTTACAAAAGTTTCTATTAGAAATAAATTGGGTTGAGATTAGGCTTGCCATATTCAAATTCTTCATTTTAAAAATAAATCTTGGGAAACAAAAATATTCTTAATTAAACTTTTATAAAAATAACCCAGTTGTTAAAACCAGTTAAAAGTAACTCACTTGATACACCTAAAATTACCTCCTTACTCAACGCTTATAATTGAGGGACTAAAAAGCAAAGGAGTTCAAGTGGCAAAACTAACAAAATTGAGTAATATAGAGCAGTCAACACCTACTATTTATATCTATTACTATACAAAAACTCAGAACTGTTTAATGACGCCAAATTGCGCTATATTAAGTATTCATTTATATATAACAAAAACACTATAAGGCTCAATTAGTCTATTATTGGGTGTTGAGTCCCAGTAAAAAATGTGCTCCAAAAGGAGCAGGTTTTATGTATGAATGCATACCTCAAATCGCTTCAAACCTGCTGATAAGATGCCTGATTTTTGTATGGAGTGTTCCCGGTTTGGAGGACTATTTACTGCTGACAATAAGCGCTTGTTTTAACATGCAAACAAAGCACTCCTAAAGCGCTTTTTTAAGGGATAAATATATTTCCATATTCATTGATTTTTTGCTTTTAATTGCTTAAATGCATTGTTTCAATAATTTTCGTAAACCATTATATATTTGTATTTTTTTCGCTTTAAAACCTCATCGTTGTCAGCACTAAAATAGCAGCTTTTTTCTATATTTTATTCTTAATCATTAACTGCTATATAAAAGCTCTCTTATTGAAGCGCTCGATTATGCGCTTTTTCTCTAAAGTGCTTTAAAAAACCCAAATTTTTTTTACTGGGGTATAGAGGAAATAACATACAAGTGTTAATACGGGTTTATGTTTCAAATCAGCATAATAAGGTGCTTTGTTATATTATGAATGCTTAAACATTAAGTATAATATAATGAATAAATAAATAAAAACGTGTTTTTTGGTAGGTCCTTAAATAATCTTGACAAACATATTTTTCTTGATGCTTGACGAGCACTAAAAATTCTTGTAAAAAAAAATCAACCGTCTGGCAAGCCTGGTTGAGAATGTAAATTAAAATTAAGAGGTCAACATGATTTTAATATACAGGTAATTGTATAGTCAGCTACAAGGCGAATTTATACAGTTGACCGCATCATGGTTATGCTAGCTATCCCTTTTTTTGAACAATACTATATATTATTTAGTTTTTGTAAAAAGTTAGATTGAATGTCAAAATTATTTGTTGAAAATATAAAAAAGGATATTTGTTTGTTTATAAAATAACTATAATTACGTTACTTGAGGGTTACACGACCAAGTTTTGCCTACATTGAACAAAAAAGGTACGTAAAATTTAGTCATTTTCGTCCAATGAATTTTTTCGTAGTAACAATGAATGGCCATTCTTTAAAAGGTTTTGGGGGTAATTTTGTTGTTCACTTCACCTTGCGTTGAGAACATTTTCATATAAAATTTTCAAAAATTCAAAAAATTTTATATGAAAATTTTCTCAACGCAAGGTGAAGTGAACAACAAAATTACCCCCTTTATTTTAATAATTTAATGAACGTTCGTTGATATAATCTTTTTTGTTAATTTGTTGTACCTTTACGTTAATTTAACGAACAATTTTGTTTTACAAATTTCTTTAACTCAACATACACAGAACTAAATGAAGTACTTTTTTAAATTTCCACGCAAAATTATACCACCTGTTCCACCCCTTTTAATTTACACCTATAAATTTAAAAAGACTCATAATTCAAATGTGTTTATTAATATTTTATTTTATATTTGTTCTTTTTTTACAAAAATTATCTAAATTTATTGTAGTTCATATACATATTTATGTATATATAATATACATTGTATATAAATATGATGATATATACATACACATAGTTTATTTATAATTTTTACAAAGATCTTTAAAAATTAAATTTTATACTAAACTCGTTTTGTGTTCAATCGAACTTGGTGCTTCCTTTGTTAATTTGGACGTCAATGAACCACTTGAAGCTGATCTGAATCAACTGTGTATCAGCAAATCCACCGCACTTAATTTTATTTTACACAGAAAGCAAATCATTTTTTTGAATCTAATGTTCTTTTTCACTTTTATTTAATTTTAGATAATGTTTTTTACAGACACGACAATACAATTTTTAATTTTACACTGTATTTTTGTATTTGTTTAAATAATATTTTAGGAAGAACCAGTTCCAATAGTATGATAACGAGAAAAGCTAGCAAATGCGAAATTAACACTGTTTTAAAAACCAATTGAACAAATGCTACGTGTCCCTCATGAATTTTTTTTGACTTCAACGTACGAGTTGGTTGAGGCGACAAATCAAATGTAAATTTTATGCGTGGGGATATAATATTTTATTAAGGTTTCGTAAACTGAACGAACACTAAAGAAATTTTAACGAACGAGTTTTAATTTTAATACCTGGATAATTTTATTTTAATAATCGTTGTGCGTTAATATTATTAACACTTTTTGGTTCAGTGTATTATGTTTTAAAACACTCACACTTTTTTACCAAACGAACTTGCCTTTAAAATCCTCTTTCGAGTGAGTGATTCAATTTACGTTCAAGAAAACAGCTGATTTCAAGGTAAGTGATTTATCGTTTGTCTTTATGAATTGTTTTCACAATGACATCTTGAAAGTAAATTGCTCAACAATTGCGTGCAGCCTACGTTACAGCTTTAAATTTTTGGCAAAACAAACAGTCTATGTAAAAAAAGACTATCCAGAAAAACTTGAGCGGGAAGCTGCAGTATTAGAAGGAAAATCTTTTTCCAGTTTTAAAAATTTATTGCGGCTCCACTTATTCCTTACGCATTTTTATTTCCTTGTGTTTATGTTTTATATTCACTTTTTTTGTTTCAAAAAAATTTAAACAAGTTTTTTTTCAAGTATTTAGACTTTAAATGAATTTTAAATTTTAGCTATATTCAGTATATCGTTGGTCTCATGTAGAAAAACCATAACTCTCATAGTTGCAATTTTAGAGGAGAAGGCCAAAAAATATTGGAAACTGTATGTTTCATAATGTAAAATGGCATCTTCAATTGCTTGTATAACTGATATTGTTGATGATATTGCATTAAATTTTTGTGACGAGGTGTATTTGCGGATAAAGTAAATATTTATATCATTGTCAAATTTTTTTTATATCTAATTTTGTTTTGTATAAATAATTTATGTTTTTGAATATTTAAGTTTAAAATACTACACTTGAAGAAAGAACTTTGTACAATTTCAAAACACCCATCCATCCCTGACACCTTTTGGTTTTTCTTTGCATAGAGCACCAAAAAACTTTAAATATTCAATTGAAATGTTTATTGCATGCAAGAGAAATTTGTTGATAATCTGGGTAACTCATAAAATTGAAAAAATATATTATTATACGGTATTTAATACTTAAATTACTTTTGCCTCTAGTATTGTGCATTCACCCACAATACAGTTGTCAATTATTCGCTTTCAACTTTGTTCAAATAATTCAAATAATTGTTTTTGTTCGTTCGATCAAACGATTAAATTTAAAAAATTATTCCATTAATCGATGAGAATAACGAATAAAAAAATTATTTTTACAAAAAAATTACTATGGAAAATGTTACATTCCATCCGCTATGACTGCTTCTTTTTTGATGCATAACATTTTTCATCTTAACATTTTCATTCCTTAATAATCCGATATTACTCTGGATTTTCGAAAGGCTTTGGCAGACCTAACATCTTCAGCCAAACTTCTTTCTATAGAACAGCCGCTGGCTCGCTTAATGAATTTTCTATTGGCCCAAGTTCGGCATTTCTTGATGTCGTTAGATTATCTTCCACTACATCGTTTCCAATGGTAATATTGTGGCACTAACGAAAATGTTAATTTAAAAAAAGATTTACTTAAATCAAATCTTTATTTTTAAGCTTTTTGTTTATTTCAAAATTTTTCACCCGAACACAGAAAAAAATATTAAAAATTATTTTGAAATTAAAGAAAATTTGTTAAAACTTTTCTAATATTAATTAGAATTGTGGTTATTTTGTTGAACCATTTATGGTTTTTAATCCAAATTTAATATTTTTAATCAGGCTTAAGTTCATCAAATTTAATTTTCATTAAATTATTTTTTATGAAGAAAGGAATTTTTACAACATGAAAATTAATTAAAATTGTTATTGATAATCATTCATTCTTGACTGACCTGAGATTCGAACCCAGGCGGCTGGTTACAATATCAAAATAATTTTCGTGGGAATACAAAATTTAATTTAAATGATTTTGTTATTCGTGCTTAATACCCAATTTTTATTATATGATAAAAACACTGAAATTTATTGTTGATGGGAAAAGCTATTCCTATGAATGTAAGGAAAGATAAACTCACTGTTTATTGTTGATGATTTTGTTTAAACTTTGATATTGTTACAAATAGAACTGATTCTGTAATTCTTATACACTTAACAGTTTTATTTGGTTTAATATCTTTAGTTTTTCTAAAATCTTAATGGATGAAGTTTCCTGATGATCTGGCCTTAGCAACCAGTGAAATGCGCATAGGAATAGCTTATCCCATCAACAATAAATTTCAGTGTTTTTATCAAATAATAAAAATTGGGAATTAAGCACGAATAACAAAATCATTTATTTTTAACAATATTCTTAACTAACATGTTTGTAAATTGTCATATTAACAATTTTTTTCATTTATAGAAAATAAATAAGTATATACAGTCAAATTCCGATAATTCGTACCCCGATAAATCGTAATTCCCGATAATTCGTAATAAACTGTCGGTCCCTTGAAAAAATCTCGTTAATTCGTAAAATGTCCATACAATTTGGCCCCCTCGCTAATTCGTAATTTTTTTCAAATAAAATCTTCTTTTCCTCTTATAAATAGTAATTGTTTGCTAACTACCACTTATAATTCGTAATAAAAACAACATAAACATCGAAGGAATGATATTTGTTTACTGCTATTTTTTGCGTGGGGTTTTGCTTGTGTGTATGTTTATTTTCTTATGATCAGTTTGTTACATGAATTTTAAAGAAAAATGTCAAAAAAGTACAAAAATTTAAAAAGCCCGTTAATTCGTATTTATTTTATTTTAACCCCGTTAAATCGAAATGGCCCGTCCCTTGCGATTACGAATTATCGGGATTTGACTGTAATAGAAAAAAATAATTTTGTGTCTAAAAATTAAAAATATAAAATAAAAAAATCTGGATTTTCGATCTAAAATCTTGAAAAGAATAAATGATATGGTGATTATTGCGAAATTAAATCAATCTATACGGTAAGTAACGTTTTTATCTAATGATTTATAAAGAAATTTTAACCATTCTTTTATAAATTATAGATTTTTATATATTACTGATTATGGGGCCAAGATTCCGTTTTGTGCTGACGTATGAACCTCCCAGTGCATCCATGTCTTAATTTGTCGCTTCAAATATTATAATGTTATTCGTTATGTTATTTTAAATGCATATGTATTTTGCTTAAAAAAAATATAATAATAAAAACAACTCTTAATTGCATCTTTTTCAACTTGGTTAGCAACAAAATATTTTGTTAGTATGACAAACTCACAATAAAAAATTATACTTATGCCTTACAAATTTAGTTGTTGGTGCCTTTTCAATAAAAAAGTTAATTGCATTGACGAATATGGTATTCAATATGACAATTGATTTGAGTAAATTTTTTTCTGTGAAATAGAAAAATCCCCTTCTTGAAAATATTTTAACGTTTGATTTAAAAACAAGTAGAAGTGATATATAAAAGAACTGCTAGAATCAATTGTCATCTCGTAGGTTTTTTAAATTCTGTACCGAACGAGTTTTGCAACTCACCTACTTAATTTTTTGCTATGATGTGGTTAATAAGAACATAAAATACATTTTCGAAATACTATGAGTACTCATCACGGTTTTTGCTTTCTAAACATTGAGATCAATTACAAACAGGCCAATGGCAGCAATATTTTTTAACTTTCTTACATTTTGTATAACATCTGTAAAAACGTATGAGAATAAATCATATTCTAAGCTGTTATTTAATTTTTTTTTTAATAATGAAAAAATAGTTCGATTAATCGACATTAATAAATCGATTTATTTGTTATTCGAAAATCGTCGTTTTTAAATTATTCGAACAAGAGTTTGTTTGATCGATTAATCGACTTATTCTTAATCGGTTGACAACTCTAACCCACACTCTCCAATTATTCTTCAAAGTATCTGTTACATCTTATTATTTATTAAAGTTCTGTATAATTATACCTTGTATTAAAATTTTCTAAGCTTTCTTGGAAGTTTAGACTTAATATCATTGAGAATCAAAAAAAAAAAATTTGTAGGTGATATAGCGCATTCAGAAGAATTTCTACTCACATGTATTATAGCAGGCATTTAAATAAATTTTAAATCTACGCTCTTTTACTTGATAATAGTTGAAACTTTAAAACCTTTCTAACGTACTTTTACGTAAGGAGAAAATCTTACGTACACGAAGTTTAGGACATCTAAAGGACATTAGGTGTGAGGTACTTTAAAATACACGCATTTTGAAATTATACTTTTTGCTTGTATTTCTTGTCATACGATTTTTGCATTTAAATATACACACCTTAAAATACTGCTGTGAACGTAAGTGTTTTTAGTCTTGCATTTTAAATCGTATGTTTATTTGTATGTATCTATGTATGTTTTTTACAACAGATAATAAAATTCGATTTTTTCCATTTAGTCGCATAATTCGTTCTTTAATGTGAAAGAACATCAGATAAAATTTTTTGCGCAAAAAAGTACCAAAAGTGCAAATATTTAGACTGTGTTGTCCCTTAAATGTATGCTTAAGAGCATTAGTTTCAAGTTGTAGCAAGATTATTTAAAAAAATCATAATTACAAAAAGTACCAAAAGTACGAATTTTTTACCTTGCTTAACCCACAAATGTACCTTATTCGGTTGCAACATTTATGTTAAATTACCATTATCTGTTTGCTGCGCAAAATTATTTTGGAAATAAGTGTTTTAAAAGATAAACAATGGTAAGTATATTTACCCTGTTTTTCCTCTTCAAGTTAATATTTTTATACGGCAATGGTTAAAAGAGATACTTTGAACGAAAGATTTAAAATTTTGTTTTGTCTAAAATTTTCTTAAAAACAATATTTTTTTAATTCTACCAAATATTATAATAAAAAATATCTAATGACCAGTTGGCACAGGTAAGCTTAGAGTATGAATAAACATACATACTCACAATATACTTTATTTCCTCGTACTCTTGTCTTTCTCTGTGCATACAAGTGACGAGTATGTACAAAGATTCATACATATGTACGTATGAACATAATTTCAGTAATAAAAAAAAATACTTTTTCCCTACAAAGCAATTGCCTGCAATTTATCTGTATTTATCGCGTATTTTTTTCTTTTTGTTAAAATATATCTCACTTTTATTTTTTCTTCTTCAACATCCATCCTGTTTTAATGCACACTCTTCAGATCCTAGTGCTTAAAAAGTCAGATTGTAAAAAATGAAATTTAACAGAGCAAAAAAAATCCACTTTTTACCACAACCATTCAGCGCAAGAAATCAACGGATCTGGGTGTGCGTGTGTAAATATTTGTGTGATGGTTTTGTGTTGAGATTTCGATTTGTTCTTGTTTGTTCGATGGTGCGTGTATTTGCAGGAGTAGTTGTAAGTGTGCGCAAGTTTATGTAAAGAATGTGTGAATATTAATGTCTACATATATATTTAAGCACCAATACCATTTACAATACATAGAAATTTCCTTAAGCAATAACACATCCATATGCTTCTTTTCGTTAGTAGATTCTTTAGAATGTATTATTCTTTCAACTTTTTGCTTCGATGCTAAATGCATTCAAGTATATGAGCTTAACGTTCCAGTGTTAGCCAAACTCAAAGAAAGCCCCCTTGTAACAACCAAACAAGTGTTACGCGTTGGTTAAAGTGAAAAATATTAAGTTTTTATTTCGCATTGTGATATTCATGTGCGGATAACTCTACAGTTTGGGAATATCTGCTCGGAACTTTTTTTCCATAAAAATCTTGTAAAAACTTACACGCGCAAGAAAAAACAGTTATATTTCTGTGTGTGCACTGTACAGTGTAGGTATATATGAATGCATGTATGTTGTATATCAGTTTGTGTATCGTTTTATATACTTTTTGCACAAAATTGATACTATATGATATGATTTTCTTCAAGAACGATCACATCCGAGGAAAATACATTTTAGCATTGATAAAATATGAAAAATATGCAATTTAAGAGTACACCCATTGAAAGGTTCATTAAAGCAGAGATTTGTATTTGGAATTTTCTAAGCAAATTGCTCGGAGAAAACAACAGTTCCAAGCGAAAGTATGCATACAACTATACAAACTTTGAGTAGTGATGAGTTCTTCCGTTGTATATATAAATATATCACGTTGTTGGTAATGTATTGCTATCTGCCATTGCTAATATTTTGTTGAAAACCAAGTTGTCGTAGAATAGAAAATAATATGTTTAAAGCCAGAAAATAAGGCAAATATAACACTTGATTTTTGTCTGGCACGGTCGTTTATCATTTCTTAATCAATCAACTGCATTAATAAAAGTAATACAAATGTATTTAAATTGTATTGTCAAAGTGCTAAGCGAAGAACGTAATAAATAATTCAAAAAGCATTGCACTATATATTGTTAACTTTCGTAGTTAAGAATAGCTTAGGAAATAAAAAAAATAAAATTTATTAGTTATCTTGTATTGATTATTTATTTAGTATTTGTTAGTTATTTTATAAGTTTAAATTGTTATTGTATTAGTTATGCACACTTCTAGTGTAAAATTCAATGTACAGATGTAATTATAAAATTGTTGTGCATAATTGTACTTCAACCCCACTGTAAATAATAAAATCTTCGTTATAGATAACTTAATTTGTTGTAACACCTTAAAGTATACCTTAGTATATGATGCATAATAACTTAATTTTAATTCAGCCATATGCAAAAAAAAAACCTCAAGCTTGAAAATTTAGTTATATTTTAAAGTATTTTGTTTATTTTATTTGAATTGCAATTAACGAACTCAAGAGGTTTATTATGAAGCAAAAAATCCGAAAACGCTATTGAAAAGGCAGTAACGTAACAATAATATGAACGTAAATTTTGGCGATGAAGCTCCATTCTTGGCTAATGCGAAAGCTGTTATAACTGTCAATGTTTTAATTGCGTTAAAAACATAAAACTTCATCCCAGTTTTGATAAAGTAAATAAAAAAATTAAAGGGTATTTCGAGAAATAGCTTTTGTCTGCCAAAACAAAAAATTAGGAAAATGCAGTTGGGATAGATCTCGAAATCAGTATCTTTTAAAATTAATTTCTTATAATAATACTAATTTTTAAGGAGATGCATAACCTAAAGTAAAGTTAATAAGACTTATATATTTTTTTATTTTAATTAATACAAATTTAAACAATTTGATTTATATGCCAGCTAGTTTTTTTTGTTATGTTTTGATCCGATTTAAAGAAATTTTCTCGGAATTAGTTTAGTTATACTGTGGGAATCCGGCAGGGATCCAGCCTTACCGTTCGAGGTATCGTACTGACTTAAATTTATCTTTTTTTATTCATCTATCCAAAAATTGTAAAAGTGGAATGGTTCCGTTTTGCTATGAAGCTCCTAATTTTTAAATAAGTGTTTGGAAACGAGTTCCTAATCACAAAGCTACACTTATTTAATTTTTTTAAAGATTTGATTTTTTAAAGAAAAAAAGCCTCCGCAATAAATAAAATATTAGAGAGCCAAGACATTATCAGTATTATTTTTTTCGGCAAAAATAATTGTTATTTAAATATGTATGTGATGAAAAACGTTCGGTTTCCAATGACTGTCTTAGCTGAAATTTAAAGAAGTTATTTTACAAATAAAACAGAAATGGTCACCCGGGTGGGTACTGGTAAGGCTAAGGTTAACAAAACATACCATGATGAACCAAAACTCGATTTCGAATTCTTGAATTGAAATGTCCATTTGCATTTAAAATAAAAATGTAAACAAATTTTGACAATCTCACGATTATAAACAAACTAACAGCAGTTCACTTGCATGTACTTTTATAAATATACTTTGGGTAAACTTACAATATTATTGAAAAGAGTCATAATTCTTAACGTAATTCAAGTTAATAAATCTAAAAAAGTTTTTATGAAAATGATTTTTCTATGAAAATGTGTATAATAGGTCTGCTATACAGTTTCAGATTTTAACCGCCATTAGAAGAAGCTCATTGTATTAAGAAAAAGGAATGGTAGCAATTATAAATTTACTAACAAGAAACTGCTGATGGTTTTTTGCATTGCCTTTTGCTATTGCTTTGTTGTGATACATATTGAGGCCACCTTATCAAATAAATACACACGCAGACATAACCCGGATTTAAACAAGCTATGATGGCTTTTAAAATATTATTCATGTGTCATTAAAAAAAAAACTGGAAAACTGAGTTTTGTATTTAAATAGAACTTAAAGATAAATAATATTTAAATACGAATTCCAAATCTGGCCCCTTTTTTGGGTATTGCAATTCAACTTGTTCTTTCTTCTTTATTGCCAATTCGATTTCCTATTTTTATTTTTAAATCACTTTTTCTTGCAAAACTTATAGGATTTTCAAAGTTCATATTGGGGAATACAAAATTTATTATCAACAAGATTTCCGTATGAAGTGCTAAATTCCCAATTTTGTCTGATTTGATAAATACACTGAAATTTATTGTTGAGGAAAAGCAAGCTTCTATGGGCATTTCACTGGTTTCTTAGGCCAGATCGTCAGGAAACCTTTTCCAAAGGTTTTAGAAAAGCTAAAAATATTAAACAAATAAAACCTTAAATCGAATAAGAATTATAAACACTCAAAGTCTTACTTGTGACAGTATCAAACAACAGAAACAGTGAGTTTATCTTTTCTTTCATTCCCCCACAATTTGCTTCATTCTGGAATTCTGTCTTGAAGAATTGCCTGCAATATTCGATGTTTTGGGTTTCGCATTATATGCCGTCCATTCAGTAGAACCCCAAGATATTTGAAACTCTATGCACTTTTTTCAACTAATAACCATGTAGTATATGACATTTAGTGAGCCCTGAGACTAGATTCTAAAGATCAGATGTGCTGTCGGACAATGAAGAAGTGTTATCAGCGTATCGGATGTTGTTTATACTTAAATTTAATTAATTGCTTCGTGAAACCCCTGTTTTAAGAGCATGGATCTTCAAACTAGTCTCTTTAGCGTGAATTTTTAATAGAATGGTTATGAAATGGTTATGTGGCAAAATAATTTTGTTAAAAGAATCATTGTTGTTGTTCAAGGGATAAATACTTTAGCGGTTGCCCGTTGCCTTCAAAATGGCTTCAAGTGTCCTTCCTGTGTACACAACCGCTCTTTTAGAGTACGGACGCCGCTTGCAGCCACCCACT
The DNA here is from genome assembly GCA_949318255.1 of Pollenia labialis. Lineage (NCBI taxonomy): Eukaryota > Metazoa > Arthropoda > Insecta > Diptera > Polleniidae > Pollenia > Pollenia labialis. The sequence continues at coordinate 174,968,258 of OX439140.1, read as the reverse complement.
GTGAACCAGACGCTGCTATCTGTAGGTCTGCGAGAGGTATTTGAATTCGCTCTAACCACCCATTTCTGGGAAGCGTTTCATAGTTTCTAGTAAAACAATATAAAGTACAGTAGTTTTGACTTAACTGCCTTTTGTTTACGTGCACTTTTGACTTAACTGCACAAAATTGATAATTTTTGGAATTATTCTTTCTAATTCCATACAAATTCCTTTTTTAAGTGCACTTTCTATACCTGCACATTTAAGATAAATGCACAAAATTTTTGGCATTTTAAAATTATTTTCATACAAAATATCAAAGTTAGCTGCACTTTGACTTAACTGCCCAAAATAAATATTTTCTGGAATTATTCTTCAAAATCCTTGTTTACGTGCATTTTGTATACCTGCACATTTTTCATATTTTTGGGCAGCTTTAAAATATTTTCATACAAAACATCAAAGTTAGCTGCACACATAAAAATATATGGTGGCCACTTTTTCACATAAATATCCAATTTAAGCTGTTTATAAAAATATAAATCGCAATTATTTTGTTTTTTATGTTTTATGTTCTTTGTGAATTCTCATTGTTTTTGTTTATGTTTCTTTTATATTAAATAAACATACATTCATGTATAAAATGATCTGTTATTTCCCAGCTGGCATAGGCTGTTTGTTAGACGATTCTGTTTAATATACAACTCCTAAAAGAATCTTCTGGTGATTATCTGACGAGTAACAAAAACATCTAAATCTTTTTTTAATTTATTTATTTTTTGACACGCTCGTCTTTAAATCTTGAAATGAACCTTTTGGGACTCTCTGTAAGAGTCGTATAACAATTACTGAGCTACCTAAATAAGACAGTTTTTGAAGTATGAAAATGCTACTGCCAAGACAATTTTAATAAAACAAACCGGCCTAAGGATCTGCCAAAAAGGATTTTCCGACAGGATGTTGTTAATTTCGCGACCTTAAGGTTTGTGTTATAGAAATTGTATGAAAATTAGAAGTTGTGGCATGAAAAATATGCCTGATGCCCTTATTTAGGTAGCTTAGTCATACGGCTGAGTATTTCACGAGTTGTAAAACAATACCTACATGAGTCTCATACGACTCTTAGCATGCTTTTTGAAAGACTCGTTAGATAATGTCAACATACATCATAAATGATTCCCTTTACGATTAATATAAGCGTTTTTCGCTGCGTTATGGAAGAATCTCTCATACGAATCAGCACGTGTAACAGTTTCTCCCGTGCTAGGAATCGACTACATTTTAAAAATGAGCTCGTCGACGATCATAAAGACTCTTTGTGAGATTCCCAGTAAGCTCCTGGGTTGAAATAAAATTTTAATAAAATATAAATTTATGTATTAAAAAAATAATTTTTTTATTCTATTTTTAAATCAAACACTTTACTTTAGCTGCACTTTTGTGCAGGTAACCACAATTGTGTACCTGCACATTAAGGCAGGTAAATGCATTTAAGATAACTGCATTTTTGATTTACCTGCACAAAAAATCGTGCAAAGGAGATTGTGCAGCTAAGTCAAAACTACTGTATTTTATAATTGTAATTAAAAATGCATTCAAATTACCCTAAAATTATAATCAATTGACAATTGCTTTTGTCGACTTTGTTTCCAAATCGCTTCAAGATTTCATGATAACATATGTATAATAATTTTTTAAACGGAAAATATGCAAAGTTTTATTTGCTGACATTCATATTTACATGTACACATGTGCATGTATGTCTCTCTTAATATAAATATAGAGTACACACTTCGTAGGTGGACAGCATTCATTCGTTTAAAACAAAAGTAACTTAAATTGTATGTATTGTCTAATGACATTGTGGCTCTGTCCTATTACCGATGTGTGTGTATGTGAACGTGTTTGTATGTTGTTTAGTGTTACAGGAACCTAATTAAAGTAAACGCCTATTTATGTCCAATAATGTCCTCTGGTTTATCGTTTGACATGATGTTTTTAGTTTGTTTCTTGGTTGTTCGTGTTTTTTGCCCTTTATTGTTTTATTGCTGTCATTGTCTTTGCTGTTGTAGTTGTTTTAATATCGTTTGGCTGGTTGGTTGATGATGGGTTCAATTATTTTACGCTCTTTATACAAATTGCTTAATGTGGCATGCATTTAACAAGCCTTTTTACCCTTTGTTCTTTCAAACCCCAACCATTTTCCATTATATACGTTTGTACATTTTTGCTTGTACTCTAATGCATTCTTTGCTTGATTTTTTGCGTTTGCATTTGTGTGCGTTGATTAACGACAATGTAGTAAACACCAAATAAAATATTATATCAATAAACAGCAGACATAACACATTCTCAATTAATACAACAGCAGGGTATCCTTAAATACACATCAGACTTTTTGCAAACTCAAAGAAGGTTTTCTATAACTAAGGTTTGGTAAAATTTACTTTTGTAAAATAGTCACACTGTGCTCGAAATTGGCACTTTTTTAGACAACCTTGGCACTTTGCGTTTTAACCTTATTCGGGTACGCTGAATCCAGTGGTGCTAGCTTTTTTTTAAGGTTAGCTCTGGTGGTCGAGATATACTGTTATTTCGAAAATGGAGGAGGTTGCACAACATATATTTCCGCAACTCAAAACGGTTCAGTGTATTGAAATTACAAAAAAAAAATCGAAATTCCACAATAAAATTTCCTTTAAGAAAAGTAAAACTTTTTTTCTTTGGAAAAAAAAATTATTTTTTATTTTATAAAAATTCCGAAATTTTTGTTTATTAAAAATGCATAATTGAAAAATATAGCTTCACTTCTAATTTTTTGCAGACATAAAAAAGGAAGCTGCAAACAAAACAAGCCATAAATGATTAAAATCTGTCAGCAACTTTTGATTTAATTCACAAAAGTCGAAATACTTTAATTAAGTTAGGAATTCCATAAAACGACTTATTTGTATGGCAGAAGTGGATGATAAGGGACAAGTATGTCTCGAGAAAATGTTAAGGACAAAAAGTTAATTGAGGTCGGTCACTCATTATATCACACTAGGGGCGACTCCTGGGCATTTATGGGACTTTTCTTCAATATATTTCTAGTCTGCATTGAACATTTTGTATGGGTGCCCCCTTAAGGAATGGAGACACCGGTTAAGTATGTTAGAAATAAATGGTTGAGATTCAAAATAAAGTGGGGTTGGTCATACATTTGACGCATTTAGGGGCATCCTAGGCACTGCAGGGGAAAAATTTAAGAACTTGACTAAACCGCCATATTTGTATGGTTGAAATTCTTAAATTTGGCTGCTGCAGTGCCAATGACGGGTTACCTGGTGTGTCCAAGTCGCTGGTTCTGGCTAGGCTCTGGCACGTTCTCCGTGTAAACTCACTACTCGGTTGGTCCAACCAAAACAAACAAAATGCATTCAAAAAACAAAATAAAAAATACTTCTATTAAAATAACTACACGCAAAGAAAAAACATGATTGATACAATCACAATCGCAAACTATCATTAATGTTCGTGGTAATGATTGTGTCAAACACGTCCTAAGTAACTGTTTGGGTGCAAATATGTTTACCTGGTTCTGGATGAATTCACTGGGTAGACTGTGGGACAATCGAGCATTGTCCGGGGATCTCAAGCAATAACTTGTTGCGGCAGGTCGTGTCTCGTTGACACACACACACGTTGGTGATTTACAAAAACCAACCCTTATTTTTCGTGGCTTAATGGCACTTTTACCTTGTGGCTCTTTTATGTTTAAATAAAAATCAATTTTTCTTCTTTTATTTAATTTAATTTTACGTTTTCTTTAGGGCTTTTTTATATTTTAACTTATTTTTTGTAACAAATTTTCTTTTAATTATTTGCCGGAATCTGGCTGGTTCGGATTTATCAAAAGCAGTGATCAACGCGAATTCATTTTGCAGGTGGCATTAATAGAACAGCTGAGCCACATACTTAATGATGGGTTGCCAGATGGCATAATTAAATCCCGTTCCACACGAAGGAACGACAGTCGCTGCCCACACGGGCAAACAAAATAATTGCTTACACCAGCCAGACGTCAACAGTAACAATATATCTTCAGGCATTATGTTTTTAGCTCATTATTGTCTCAAACATATTATTATGTTTACAAGAAAAATGCAATCGTTCTTTCAAACGATGTTTCTTTATTTCCCAACACCATTCAAAATGTCCATGTCAACATGTTATATGGTTCTCACAATAAAACCAATAAAAAATAATGTAATTTCAAAAATTTATTTTTTATTAAGTAAACATATTTATGTATGTACATATAAATTCTTTGTAAAAGCGTATATTTATAAAATAAAATTAAATACATACATAGTAATTGAAACATATTCGGGGCTAGTGGCAAAATTTTGTGTTAAAATTTATATGCCGGTTTCAATGTTATACATATGTATGTGTTTTTGGCTGAAAGAAAGACAACAAAATTGGATATTTATACAAGTATATATTTTATAAATACCTTACCTGTTTCAATAAACACATAAAAATTTATTTCGTTAATTTTGCGAGGCAGCATAGCCTTTTTCTACCCGAAAAACGTTTTAATTATTTTATTATAATTCATGTTTCCCGATTAGCTGACGCTCGCATACTGTTTGTTTTGACAAAACTGTTTGCTCATTCAGAGAATGAGCAAATTATATTATGATTTTAATAATATAGTTGAAAATAAAAATATTATAGTAGCAAACATTTCATATAATTAAATATGTTTAGCTAGATCAGACTAATCTTTTATGTATAAAACACCATATAATATGATTGCAGTGAATTAAAAAATATTTAAGACTTGTTCAAGTTATATTAGGACTATAATAAACTTATAAGGGTAAACATATTAGGCTGATATGAATAATAATGGTCGTAGTGACCACTCATTAATTGCGTTTTTTCCCTGCGTGTATACCCCAAAATTAGTAAAAACATTATTTTATTTGTATATAATAATTAATAACGCGGTTATAACATTTATTTGGCTTAATTACATATAAAATAGAAACAAATTCTAATAAAAAGCTGTCGCTCAGTCCCAATTTATTCGTTTTTCGATTGCAGAGTTCTATACGCATGGCAAATTTGGATCCACGCAATGTGCGTATGTTCATAATTTATGGCCGTCCCTGTTGGGTTTCTAGCATAAAATATCACTCGTTAAATATATTTAATTTACTTGTGCCTTTAATAATTCTTTCCTTTGTATTTTATATGAAAAATTTAAATGGAAACAGTTTTAAGATAAAAAAAAAATAATGTTTATATTTCTTTTTAATAACCAACTTATAAGTTTGATAAGATATTTCTTAAAAAGTAACTATAAAAGTTAACTCTTATTTTTTTTCTTAGCCATAATTATTTTATTCCAAATAATATTTGTTTCCTTGTTCGGTAACAGTTGTTGACAATGAAAAAAATATTTTATACCTATACATTCCTTCAATATTTTCCAGGAATAAGACTATTAAAGTATAAAAAGCTTTAAAAATATTTTAAAATATTTCATATTTTATCGATAACTTTAGTAAATTTTTGACAGTTTGCCATTTATCTTAATACAGTTGAACCCTTCGCACTTGGTAAATTGTTCTATTACTTTATATTTGCACTGTTCACCAATACTTGAACAATGCATTAAAAATGTAGTGTCATAAGGCCTTAAGGTACATTCGCCATGCTGCTCTATAAAATTAACCGACTTGTTTTCATATAAAAAAAACAATTTAACGCACACATGCAAAAATGTTGGATTATATACACGAAATTTGACAATTTGGTTTTAACTGGGGTAAACAGCTAACAAACATATGGGCCAACGAGTCTACCTTGTGTATTTGTACCATGTTTGCTACCAAGGTACATTTACACAAGGTAGACTCATTTGGGAGTGTAGACATGCTGCTCTATAAAAATAACCGAGTGGAACGAAATTGTCAAAATTGTCTTCATATAAATTTAACGCACACATGTACAAATTTTGGCTCATATACACGGAATTTGACATTGGTGTTCCAACTTAGGTAAACAGCTGACAAACATATGGGCCAACGAGTTTACCTTGTGTAAATATACCTTGTTTGCTACTACGTAATTTTTATTAACAAGAAAAAAATATTTCACAAATATAAGTAATTATTTCAAAACAATAGAAAAAATATAAATTGAATGAAAACAGTTACGACCAACGGTTTTTCTATGTTGTCTATAACAGTTATTGTGCAACTTTTTAAAATATTACTTATAAAAGGTCAATTTTTTCGATTCCTAAAATTTTGATAACCGTTATTTAGATAACGTAATATTAAAAGGAAGGAGAGTAGAAAAGCTAATTATTCTTATTCAAACAAATTAATTGCTGGTTTATTGGCCAACCTTCTGCAAAATAAAACTCCTACAATATACAAAGTTTATAAGTTACGTTTGTTATAAGTTACGTTTGTAACTTGTTTAATAATTACGTAAAGCATTCTAAATGACGCATTTTTCTTTAAACAGTGTTTGAACTCACAACTTTCATGCTCAATTACAAACTCTTAAACTTTTTAACTGCCTGTGTGTAATTTTTACTTGTTAATGGTCAGATTTGATTAGATGGTGGGTTTCTGTTATTTGGTGTGACTGTTCTAGGTGGCATTTGATGTTGCGGGTGAGTCTGACTTAATTTTATCTTTTTTGTATGTGTCCGTTTATTTTTCCAATTGCCTTATAATTGCTTCATGCTTTTCCCATGCGTATTCACTTAAGTAATATTAGCTTTTGTGTATGTAAGATGCACTGGCTGCAACGTCAGTAAACCAGACATTCAAACATGATGTCAAAAATATTCTGTTTCAAAATTGTAACAGTTACGAAGTGTATTAGCAGAGATGCAAACCAAAAGCAGTGCTTTTATTTATAGATTATTGTTTTTGTCATGTTTTTATGTATGTTTTTTTTCTTTTTTTGTATTTGAGGTATGGAATTTTCAAAAGATGCATTCAGTCCGTACTGAAAAACATGCCTTTGCGCCTGCATACTAATTCATACCCACATCTCTACTCCCTGTGGAACTGCCATTCGGTACTACTTTGGAGGCGAGGATAGCTTATGCTACTCTTCTAAAGATTATATTCCTCTTCCTAACGGATCCTCTCCTTTTCATGTATTGCTTTCATAAATTCATAGATGAGTTTATTGTGACTGGATTTTCCACCAGTTTTAACATGACCTTCACAACGTTATCCGGCCTTCAATATAGGCCTAAGGGCATTTCAAGCCAACAGCGAAAGGCCACAAATCTCGGGCACGATAATGTTACGCGCTCTGCTACTTCTTCTTCCCAGTGCATTGCGGGCAGCACGCTGAGTTATCTTGTCTTTAGCGGTACAAGTAGCTCCTGAAGACTCCGTGGAGTCGATTAAACCAAACGTCAATCTGGGGAATTAATTTAAAAGTCCTGTGACCTATGGGTAAATTCTCCCATCTTCTTTTAGCCTTCCTTGAGGCCTCTAGAATTCTTCTAATCTGGCCGTGAATGTTTATAATTTCCCTAGCTGCCAATTCACTGGGCACAATTCCAGCAACGTATGCAGTAAACAAAAAAAGTAAGAATCAATATTCAAAATATAGAGTTTAATGGTGTTTTCTTTTCTACAAAAAAATGTGCCTTTTTTTAAAAAAATGCAATTTGGTGTCTGCTTCTTTAAAATTTTGCTCCTAAAAAGCATGAGTTTTGTAGAATAAAACAAGCCACCCTTTTCGGGAGCAAAATTTTTAAGAAAAAGCCACCAAATTGAATTTTTTTTTTAAAGAAAAGTCACATTTTTTTGTAGAAAAGAAAATACCATAAATTAGCGATGTTACGACACTACTCCTGCCGATACGATACCAATGCATAAAAATAAGTATCGGCGATACCGATATGCATATTGAATTTGAATTCAATTTAAATTTAGCAAATCTCAAGTAGAGAAATTTTTTATTGCGCAAAATAGCAGCGTTATGTATTATCATTATTATAAATTTTAATTAATAAAAGCTACGAATTGAATATGAATCTATGTGATTATTGAGAAAATATAAAGTCCAGGTCCCGCTAGAGTTTTTCCAAATAAAAAATAAAATACAATATTGGAGAATTTTGCTAATAATTTGATCCCATCGCTATCTATTGGGTCAACATTTTATCAGGAGACTTATTTTTGTTTAATAAATATATTTTGTAAATTTGAGCCAAATCGTACCATAAATAAGAAAACACAACAACAGCGCCACCTATAGGGATTAAATAAAATAATTTACTGTCAAAGTTTGGTGTCAATCGGCAATTCTATATGCATACCCTTTTAACTTTTTCTTTTTTGTTCCATGCAGTTATTTGCAAAATATCACGTACCTAAAATAACGTTAACCCGTACTTAATGGACGCCAAAGTGTCGAATCGACCCGCATGTGAAATATACGACTCACATATCAAACAATGTATATCACATCCTACGTGATTTTTTAGAAAGAATTAATCAGTGTGGTACTCAAAAATAAAATTATTCGAAAAACAACAGCATTTTTAAAGATTATCTATCAGTTCGGTCTTTTAAGATATCGGGACAGTGTAGAACAACTTTTGGAACGTTATTTTTGATATCCAATTTTATATATTTTAAGCGCGTTCACTTCGTATTTGTGTACGAAAACATTGAATAGATGACTTATTGATGGGAAATCGTAAGTTGCTTCAATAATAACGACTAAATCTCTTATGCATAATTGGCATTATTTTAATGATATCGCTAACTGTGGTAGTAATGGTAGGGATTCTGGATTGGTACATAAATGCATAGGCAAAATATAATTATCCTCGTTTGAGTTGGTTACTGCTAATGAAATTAGAGAAGAAGACACTGTAAAAGTTGTTTATCTGCATCCAGTTTCATTATTTCGAGAGCGTTTGCTCAGGCAATGTGCTATTTAAATAATTTTTGGGCATATTCCACTTGCTAACAAAAAATATCCTGAGATTTGTTTGCATCTTTTTTAATATCCCTCCCAATATTGATATGAATTAGTTCATTTTTTTTTTTTGCACAATTAGGCAAGGATATGGAAGGTATGCTAGCTTTGGGAGAACTTGTTTGTTTGACGGCAGTTTTGAACAAGGTTTCCAACTCAACAGTTCAAAGAAAAAGCTAGAATTTAAACTAAAAATGGCTAGAAATGGCTATTTTTTTAAAAAAGATTAAAAACTGAGTTATTTAACCGTAGGTCGAGCTTTAAAAATAATTAATAATTCCAGCTATGTATCGATTTTGATACATTCTACAGTGGATTGGAAATAATTTACATATTTAACCATTTTGTTCAAAAGTTTGATTATACATATTTATAGATTTTGATGCATGTTTTAAAATTCGTTTACATTGTGACATTTCTACGTCGTGTTTATGCGATCAACGCAAATGTTGATAGCCTGTTTTCGTTGCAGCATGGCTTTTGGCAGAAGAAACAGGTAGACGATGCCCATTTATTCTTGCTTTCTCCTAAATGATAGCATTTTTGGCATCAAGCACGTTTTATCTTTGGAGATTTTTTGGGTTTCCGATTTTTAGATGGGCCAGCTTCATTATCAGTTGAATTTCTGGTATTCTGGGTTGACAGCTTGGAGAGAAACGCCACAGATAGTTAATTTCTTGGGCGCTTCTTCCGTTTATCCATATATGGTGTTGCCAATGATATTGCAAGCTCATGTAGAAAACATTTTCAAAACATTTTGTGTTTGCGAGTTTGCATCCAATTGGGATCGATTTCGTTATATATAATGATGAGCATTTAATGCAGAAATCTCAATTATATTGGAAAATAACGCAATAGTCCATGGTTTATTTTTCATTTGCAACTATAGCAACCCAGAATTTTGTCAACCGTAACTTATAACGAAACGATAGTAGTGTCTCCTTGATTTCGCTCAGCTTTGCCCAAGAAAGGCGGTGTTTTCCACGAATAGCATTTACGTGAATCAACAATTAGCCAAAATTTAAACCATCTCTCTTCGGTTTCGATGGAATATACTGACGCAATTTACAACTGCCATTAAATCCTAGCAGTTGCTCGTCTACAGTAACACAATCATTAGGATTATAGAATACTGAAAGTCTTGCAGAATATTTTGCCCAGAGGTTCCTAATTGGCGCCAGCTTGTCATCACTTCTCTGGGCACATCTGGCTAGCATATCATATCATTAGCAAATTTGTATCGGTAGTGTTTCTTCTTGTATACTGTGGCAAACAATAATACTGCCAAATATTTGTTGGTGTTATTGATTACAATTTTTGCTAAAAGCGGGGAGAAAATTAGTTGAACTGATTCCCGAATACAACGAGGCAAATCTTGTAACGCCTAAACAACAAAAAACTCAATTCTCAGAAATTTTACAAACAATCACTACCAACCTGTGTGAAAATTTGTAACATTTTCCCTTCCCAACCTACAAACCGGGTAAAGTTCGTTGCTCCAATTAGTGCCATCTTTGGCAGTATACCACGGGTCACCATGTGTGTTACTGTCGATACTGTCATCTGAATCTGTGCTGATATTCTTTTCAACCTCGGGAGATAACATCAGGACCAGCAACATCAGGATTAGGAACATCAAGATCAGATATGTCTGGATCCTCTTCACTCTCATCAATTACTTCATTCACAAGTTCTTTCAAGGTCAAAAACCGGGAATAAGACATTTTTTGCAATACGCACTGTTATATTGCTGGAAACTTTTACAGATAAATGTACTTTCTTATAACTAGAAAAAAACTAAAAGATCTGGAAAACACCTTACAATTATATCAAAAACAGCACAAAATCTTTTAAAATGCAGTATGTTTCAAAAATTATACAAAGCTAGAATTATGAATTTTTGTTTAATTTGTTGTTTAAAATAACGGAATAACGGCAAGAACAATGTTAACAAAGTCTCAATAAATGTGACTTCCTAATTTTGTTTGGAATAAAGTTATGTTGACGCAAAAAACGAAATGTATCATTTCTAATACAAAGCTCGATTAATATTTAACCCAGGAATCAAATATCAAATGATTTTTTTCAATTTAACCCATTAATTCCCACAGCGGTCTGGTCTATAAATCAACGACATTTTGAACAGCAATTTACCTTAATTAAAGAACCTGTTTTCATTCTTTTCTATCGCCTATGATAGGTTTTGGCGGCTGTTACATGTACGTTACAGTGGGCAGTACATAAAAATGTTGGGCCTTGCATTTTTTAAATAAAACTTATATTTATTATAATCAAAACTTAACAAAAACTTGCTTTAATTACATTAAAGGTAACAAAAACTATTTTTTTATATCTATTTCTACGAATAGAGTCCGAAACCATAAACTTTTAAGGATCGCTTTAATTTAAACAACAATCTCTCTTTAAAGGAACCGAGCATAATCTGTAAGAATTAGGATACTGTTGTGTTGTTCAAAAGTCTTTATTAAGTAAAGTCTAATGGTTACAAATATTTATCTAGTATGAAAAACTTAAAACTAATAGTAAATACAACAGGGTGATTATAATACAGAGTATGTAAATAATGTATATTATTATAAATAATATAAATGTAAATAATGTAAAATCTTATTTACATAACAGATACCATGAACAAATCTTATTTTATCCATCGGTTTGTGGGTTCTCTTGTCCACTACATCCTGCTTAACTGTTGCTTTCTTAACATAGCATTTCTACCAACTCATCTTTTTAAATTGTTCTTAAATAGATTCGCAAGTCAGTGCAATCAAAAAGTTGGTCTTAGGCGATATCCGTTAACACCATACATCATCATCCTTCACCCACTGAGTTAATTCACTTTTTAATGTTTATAAAACTACAAAAATGTAAAAAATCAAAGTATGCCTTTGATTTGAGGTGAATGACATAGTTGGATTTTGAAGTATCAAAGGTAAATCAACATCAAAGTAATAAGAGCACATTCCAAACAAAATATTACAAAAATTACAATAAAAAATAGCTATGAAGAAAAATATGGCTGGATCTGGCAGCTAGATAAAATCTAGCCATTTATAACATACATGGGCATACTGCATTACTTTTTTACTGCATAACGCGTTTCAGTTATCAATAAAAAGTACTGATTACTGAAAAAAAATTAGTATTCAGTAAAATTTACTGGTTATTGAAAAAAAAATCAGTATTCAGTAAAAAGTACTGATTACTGAAAAAAAAATCAGTATTCAGTAAATTTTACTGATTTGTGTAAAAAAATGCAGTAATCAGTAAATGATTGTTAGTAGATACTGTCTGCTTTAAAAAGAATACATACAGATTGTATGAATAGTGGCGTGTTTTCACTTTTTTAAATTATTTAAAAAGGAAATGTGTTATTGGAAAAAAAATGTATTAACATAGTTAAAACAACGAGTTATTTTAATTTACAACGAAAAAAATTTCCAGCCGACCGAGCTGAGAGTCGAACCCACGACCTTGTAGATGAGAGCCTTAAACACCTAGTAATATACCAATATCTTTCATATCGAGCCCTAACCGCGATTATAACGTAAGCGACATCATTTTCAAATTTGGTTTTTTTTAATAAATGACTTTATTGGAAACACTTGCATGCATCATCGCCAAAAATGTCAGCGTCACATAAAGTACCGTTACAATTGTATAGCAAGAACATTTTATCGTAAGCGACAAATTTCATCCAAAATTTAAATTAAATAAAATAAAAAATTTGATTTTTGTTGCTTGCGTTATTTTCGCGGTTAGGGGGCGATATATAAATTCATATTTATGTTTTGATTTTGGAAAAAAAGTTTATTTTATTTATTTTTTAAAATATTAAAAAAAAAATATTTTTAAATTTAAAATATAAAAAGAAAATGGTGCTTATTATGAAGTAAATTCGATTTTCGACAGCAGTCGAATTAGCCGTTCGAACGAATTTTCATTTGGTATTATGGCGCGCATTCGATAAAAATTTACTATTGTGATTTTGTTAATTCACAGTTGTACATTTTCGATCAGCTGTCACTTAAAATAAAAAAATTTTATTTACAAATTTAAAAAATAAAATTAAAACCACGGCGGAATTATGGTTGTTTTCAAATAATTTAGCTTCAGTGGGGTTTCATCGCACTTTTTTAAATGCTGAACTTTGCTGCAAATCATTTGGTCAAAAAAGAATTTTGTTCCATAAGAAATATGAGCGTTTACAATTTCTATTTACGACGTTGGACTTGCATAAAATAAAAAAAGTGATAAAGAATATGGTATTTGGTAAACCAACAACAAAAAATTTCAAGTAGTTAAATTTTCAACAGGTTTTTTACATTTATTTGCACCGTCGAAAGCAAATTTGTTTTCGTTGAAAAATGCGATGCACAACGAAATTTTCGACGGTGCTGCCAACTCATAATACCAAATTAATATTCAAAATAAAAACCAAGCAAATTAAACCTTTTATAGCTGAATGGTTATGCCATTATTTATACAAGTGTGCAATCTGTACACATCATTTTGAAAACATACAATAACTACTATCAATCATTTACTGAGTACTGCATTTTTTACACAAATCAGTAAAATTTACTGAATACTGATTTTTTTTTCAGTAATCAGTAAAAAAAGAAAATACTGAAAAAGTTCTGGTACTGAAAAATGCCCATCTATGAAAATGGTTGAATTGGCAACCTTGGTTTTGAACCCGTAGTTTGGTGGAACACGTTTTCCAATAAAAATATATCTTTGATCGCACTACGTAAATTAACCGAAATATTAATACACCTCTAACAAACACTTTTATTTATTGAAGTAAGTGATACAACTGACAAATTCCGAATAAATTATGGTAAATAATTTAAAACCACAAGTGTATAAGCACCACAAAACTTGGGTGGACATAGTTGTGAAACTCAAAGCACCAACATGTGAGTCCTTATTCTACTCTGTGGTAAAGCCATTTAGCTTCAGAAACTCCTTGAAAACAACTCGCAGCTTAACAAACTCTCTGCTTTTTATTGTTTGAATGTTTAATAAACGATGTGATCAAAATTATCGAAAATTCAAATGCCGAAGAAAAAATTAAATTTGTATGAAAAATATCGAAAATTAGCCTTCCTCGATTTCGCTGTTCAAAAAGCCAAAAAAAAAAAAATTTCTTTGAAGTTTTGGCCGAAATATTCCTCTGTGCTATGGCGCAAAGCAAAACGGTTACGAATTAAAAAAAGAAATTTTATTATCCTGTTTTGATTATATGCTCTGCTTTTGAAGGTTTTATTCTTTTAGTTGTTATGCAAAAATTAAATCAGCATTGAAAATTAAATTGTTTATTCAAAAAATCAAAAAAAAAAAATTAAAAAAATTTACCGATATATAAATATCGGCGAACCCCCTAAATTGTCTCTGATTTATCGGAATATGTATCAGTTACATCCCTAGTTCAAGTGGCAAACATTGAATTCTGTGCAACAAATTTGTTTATTCTTTGGTCTATTTTTGTTCGTTTTGTTTATCTGACTGACACATGCCCGATGTTTATAATTTTCAATACAAAGACTTCTCGATACAAATTTTTTTTTATATAAATTTTTTTTTTTTTTTGTTTTAACTTATTTGTACGTTGTGCTTTATGTGAGAGTATTGCATCTGTACATGGGGATATCTGTTCGTTCACAGTTTTCCGTTAAAACCAAACTCACTGCCAGTCTATGTTGTTTTTTCATACCGTCTATCTATCCAAGTGTCCGTCTTGCACGACAATGTGTTTAAGTATGTATATCTGTCTGTCATGCTGTCATACGCAAAATGTGACAATTTGTACGTAAACTCTGTTCATAATTGCGACAGTAATTGGACATAATGCGACAATATTCAACTCTTGACTCATTTCTGCTCTTCCCAGCATCACTTCTCTAGCCATTACACTTATCTCTTTACAATGATGATAATTCACACACACACACACACACACACACACAATGTAGTAATAGTAGCAGTTGGAGTTGGAAAGTACTAAAGTTGCCATGTACTGTAGAAGTGACTAAGAGGCAAAATAGCTTTGGCAATGATAGCACTATAAACCTGCTTTCCCTCGCCAAAAATTGTATTTGCTGTAGCTGTGCTTCTTTTCTCGTTTCCTTTATTTTGTTCTTCTTTTTTTCATTCTGTGTGTTTCCTTAATTTTTTCTGTTTTATCTTCCGTTTGTCTTTGTAAATACAATGCTAACTGTTTCCTGATTTAAAAAATGTATTGTAGCAGAGTACGTTCTATTAATGAAAACTGGCACACAAACTTTTTATGTGTATATTGGTACATTTATTTCTTTCGTTACTTGAACACATTCCTTTAGCTCTGTCTTAAGTTTATACTTAATCAGTTTGTGTAAAGTAAACGATACGAAGAAGATGAATAAGTACTTTTTAAAAAACCGAATTAATTTTTTTTTTTTGTAAACTGTTAAACAGAAAATTTTCTAAAGGAAATTTAACTATGTAAAGTACATATCCTTACACTTTTGTTTAAAGTTAAATTAAACTTATTTTTAAATAAGTATGTGTAGGTCATAAGAATGTTGTACCTAAAATCCTGAAGGATAATAAGGATAAATAAACATTTTCAAATGTTTATTTTATTTACTTCTCATCTTGATATTTGAAAACAGATACATAATTTCACACTTAAAAGGGCGTTTGACATTTTATTTAATACCCAAATTGTAAAAAAAATCCAAATTTTTTTTAAAACAATCTAAAGTATTGTATATGCATATCGTCATAAGATTTCTAAAGGGCTGGCCATGAAGTAGTTTTTCTTCCTGCCTGGCAAAGGACAGGCTTAACAGCTAGTAATTATTGAAGTAATATTAATAAGGAGTTTATAAACTTGTTTACAAATAACTGCCAACCAAACCGATCATTAAAATTAAAGTTGTTACATTTTATTCAACATTTACATTTAGCATTTTTTACACTTAACCATTCACGACATTCGTTGCTTTTGTGAATAATTATAAAATTCATGCAATACAATTATTGAATTTCGCTTTTTCTTAATAGTGTTATTTGGTGTCTGCCCCAAATGGTGTGAATTGAAAATTAAAAAGCTGGGTTATAAATACACAACTTATCTAAAAATATGGGCAGAACTGGAGAAATGGGCATGGTTCTTCCCTTACAAAGACATTATAGATTTCTGTGTATCTGAAGAACGTCAAGAGCCAAAGTTTTCAAATTAAGTACAAGCACCTTCGTTATCAATATACAACATCCAACAAAACGTGGGCGGGATGGGTGAAGCGGGCGTGGCATAAAATAGATTTATTTATATCTATCGCATCATGGTAAAGGGTATATAAGATTCGTCATAGCCGAATATAGCACTCTTACTCGTTTTTTTTATAAAACTTACTTGTTTGCGAAAGTAAAAATGATTTTTTTAATGTTTCTGTTTAAGGCTTCTTTACACTATCACACAAGTCGTACGTGTTTTGAGAAAAATACAACCTTGTCGTTATAAGTTGCTATTATTTTTTGAAAATTTTCAAACAACAATTAGATCAGAAAAGCTTTTTCCTCAAAATACTTAATACTTGTTTGATAGTGCAAAACGGCCTTATTAATATTTCCTTGTATTGTATTGCCATAGTAGGAACAAAACAGTGGGGGCATACAAAACTATACAGATCGCAGTTAAAAGAAAGCAAGCTATTATGTTTTGGGTAGTTTTTAAAAGTTGTAACTTACTGCAAAGTAAATTTATCACAGCAAATTCTTATCGAAGGCAAATGTTTTAACTTTCTTTCTTTCATTAATTTTTTTGTAATGAAAAAAAATCTTATTTTATTGTTGCCTTATCTGTTGTTCTATTGTTAATGTCAAATTTTTAAGAGAAATAAATAAACATGTAAACAGGGTATATACTTTTACGTTCTCAATGAATTTAGTTAATTTTGTATTTTAGCAGACCTTTGTTATTTTTAATTATTACCCAATAAGCACTCAAATTTTAAAAATTCAAGTGTCTTAAATAATGCTGGAGTTCAGCTGTAATGTATTCCCTGTTTTCATGTTAAATTCCAGTTTTACAAAAATGCTTGAAACTAATTTTTTTACTAATGTATGTATGTATTGCTTAATCTATCAAAAAAATATTAATGAACAAATATTTTTCAAAACTTCTGTGTGTTGAAAGGGAGGAGAGGGATTTTTTACTTCCTTAGACTCAAAAAAACGTATGTGGTATTAAGAAAGAACTTTTAAGGTAAATCTTATTAAGCCATTTGCGTTATTATATTTGATACCGTTTTATATAACTCTCGTACCAATGAATTGTACCATCGCTAAGTCCTTTTAAACTTTTTTCCAATGATATCACATTTTTGTGTAGGTGCTGGTAAAATGTAAATAAACCACCAAACTCAAGGAAGATCAAATTTTTCATACACCCTTTTTCGGTGTACAATATTTTTTTAATTGATTTGCATTGGAATTTATATTGGTTTTTTTGGGTTCAATACTTGAATTCAAGTTTAATTTTTACGTGTTTGAGACTGGAATTTCACTGTAATTCAACGCTTGAATTACACTGTATTTACATTGTTATGTTCGACTGGATTTCCAGTATCCATTTCGCTAAAGTATGCTATCATATTACTGTGTAATTCAAGTATAATTCAAGGCTTAAAATTGGAAAACTGGACTGGAATTGCACTTGATTTATACTTTAATTCCAGGAAAATTGCTTATTGGGCAAAGATTATTTGTTCGGCTTGATTAGTTTTTAGAATATATAAACTAAAATATTATGTCTATTTAAATATTTATTTTTCTTAGATATAAAACTGTAATTACTCCTGATTTGGTTACATGTATGCAATTGTACATTGATTAAAACACACGAAAATATTTGGTTGTATAAAAAATTTGCCCTGGCATAATTAGTTGTTCTTTTGTAAATGTACTACATATAATATTTAAAGCACAAATAAGTACATGTCTACATCTTCATCGTCTATCAATTTGCCTAACGAGACGAAAACAAGTGCTGACATTATCGTAAAAATCATTGCGAAAACAATGAAAGCACATGCACACAACCAAACGAAAAACCAAATAAATGGATTCTGAGTGTACGGACCATTACCATATTATAGACCATATACTTTAATATGTTTGTATGCCGTTACTTACACATATGCTCACAACATACTTAATACATGCGCACACATAAATGCACATAAAAATATAAAAATCTATAAATTATAAAAAACAAAAAAATTTCGCTATAAACAAACATACCACACACTATCTCAATACACAATTTTTGTATAAAAACAATTTTAATAGCAGCTTTTAAAAATGAACTATGAACTTGAGTGAAAACGATTTCATACTTTTATAGATTTGGTTAGGGAAATTGAAAAAAGCTTTCGGGAAAAATATTTTTGAAGTTTCAAGAATTTTTTTCTTTTGCCTTACTTTAAGGCGAAATTCAAAAAAAAAGTTATAAACCTTTTAGTTTCGACCAAAATTCATTTTAGCTAAATTTGAACAGCAAAACTTTGTATTTGTAAGTCAAGGCAAGAGTAAAGTTTTCGACATCATTTATAAAATTGTCAGAATTTCAGCAGTTTACCAGCAATATAAAAGTGATTAAAGGAAAACGTACAGTGACGACCTAATTTATTGGCATAGAAATCACTTTCAACTTCACGATTGATTAAGAGCCTTGCTTAAGTGATTTTTTGATTAAACAGCACATAAAAATCAAAAAAATGAGTTAATAAAAATTTAAATAGACAAAAACTTATGTCAACTTTGAAAGAAAGGTTTATTATATAAAAATTTAAAGAGATATTACGACAGGTTTTAGAATCACTAATCTGAGAAATAAAGTTATCTTAAGAACATTTACAACGATATATATCCTTAATATTGGTCAGCAAATGGCGGCGTAATGGTCACGCCTGCATAAGGACAGGACAAATATTTTAAAACTTTAGTAAATTGACCTTTAGCTACTTCGCCTACGTACAAAGTTTTATTGCTTTACGAAAATAAATAACAAAGTATATACCTTTATAGTTGATCAAGCCTGACTATATAATACCCTACACTGCAATCCTTACAGACAAAGCTGCGTGGGTCCCTGATTGGGACTCGTATATTAACAAATATGAGATTTTGTTGTGCGGAATATTATTTGGATATCTACAACTATTTTCGTTTTAAAATGTTTTCAGAAATGGGGTTTATATGGGACCAATGATTAAATCTGGATGTACGAGAATAAGATTCACAAATTGGCTGTTTTAAATTTTATATTAGTTACGGCGGGAGTCCAATCAAGGGTCAAACTGATTAAGACTGTAAAATGTAAATAACAATGGTTTATTGTCACAAAATTGTATTCCGTAAAGAATTTTTTATTTTTTAATTCTCACTATTTCCGATAAACAAAAATTTTCTTTAGCACAAACGCATGATAATACCCTCTCCATCTTTGGTTGATTGATTTTCGTGGTATTATAAACATATTTGTATGTGAATGTATGTAGAAGTATGTGTGTATGTATAGATTGTTTTGGTGCATGTGGTTGATACAACCTAAGGCCGTTACACACTATCCCACAAAGTCTGATCTAATTATTCTTTGAACATTTTCAAATAAGCAATAACAACTTATTATGACAGGGGTGCATTTTCGTAAATTACTGAAGACTTTGTGGAATAGTGTAAAACGGCCTTTAGTAGTAGCAGGTGGCATTTAAAAATCGGAAGCAAGGAAAAGACATCAAAACATGGCAAAATAGCAAAATATTTCCTAAATGCCTAAATATTTTTTATTCTATCGTAAGAATCATCAATACGTAAACACAAAACACCTGAACACCAACCTTTTTATAGCAACAAACATTGAAATATACAAGTTCGTTTCATTCGTGTAAGGCCCTGACGAACAAAGTAATCACACAAATATTTGTGAACTTTTGTTTTCTATTTTTCAGCCTTTTGTGCGGGCAGATGGTAGAGTCCATAAAGGATTGTTTGCTGTGAGAGTGGGTTGTTTTTTTATTTTCTTTGATAATGTGTTTTTTTCGGCAGTTTTTACTTTTATTTCATTTAAGCTACAACTTTTCAAATGGATTTTCATAAAAAGTTAGAAATCAATACTTTGTTAGAAAAAAATGTACATTAGGGCAATAACTTTTTCTTTAGTGTAAAATACCACTCCAGTACCAAGTGGCAAAAGTTGCTCTGATAATAAAATACGGGTTTTCAGCTTGATTCGATGAAAAAAGTAAGTTTACTTTTATAAAAATTATGATTTTTTTAATATTGTACAAACATATACATACATATAAGTTTACATATGTACTTTGAAAGTAAAAATAAGCGAAAAAGACTAAAAATTTTAAAATAGAGGCTTTAAGTTGAATGTGCGTATGGTTTATCATACACACTTAAGAAATATTTATTAGCTTTCTTGAAATGTATTAAAGATTTACTTGATGTTTGTTTAACTACACAGAAAAAATGGAAAACTGACTTTAATTAAGAAATTTGTTGTCCCAATTAGGTTTTTCGCTATTTTTCAACCTGCAAACAGATTGATCATATCAATTAATGCGTTTGTAAATTTGAAGTTTACCCCTATTTTAAAGTCAATTAATGAAAACTAGAAAATTTAATTGAAAAACAGGAAGAAATTTCAATTAAACTATTAGTTAAATCAATTAAATGAATAAGTAATTTTTTTTTAAATTTTTAATTAAAGTTTTAATTGAATTAATTAAAATTTTAATTAAATTTTTTAAAAATATCAAATAAATAAATTGTTGTATTAATTAAATAATTTAATTAATTAGTATTTTAAAATCAATTAAAATATTAAAAATTTAACCCCCAAATAAATATTTAGATTTATTTTTTTAATCAATTTTAGATTTTTTTATTATTACTTTGTTTTTATTTAAAGTTAACATAAAATAATTACATATCAGAAGTCTTACACTCACTTACACTGTTTTAAAATAAGTTATTTTATTTATTATATATTTAATTATTACTACAAGAACTTTGCATTTATATTCTTTTCCAAATATAACAATAGCAAGCGGTGAAGAGAAGAAAGAGGAAGAGAAAAAGAAATCATGTCTATTTTTCTACCTCTCTTTCTTTTCTACACCGCTTGCTCCCAAACAAACAAATGACGTCCAAAAAAAGGATTTTTTAAATATGACGAATATGTTCACTTTGAAGAAGTTTTTTTGAAACTAATGAGGACGTTATTTTGGTCTTCATAATAAATAATAAGGGTCCTCATGATGTCGCTTAAAATTGCCATTTGTGCAAATGCGCAAAATTACGAGTCTTGTTTCATGAAGCCCCTTTTTTTACTTTTGTGTAATTTTAAACAATTAATGTCAGTTTGTAAGAAACGTCAATACAAAAATAAATTTAAAATAAAATTCAAAAATATAAAAATTTGTGTTTAAATTTGTGATTAACATGTATTAGAAATTTGCTTTTAAAAATGCTCAAAGAAAGCCAAAAGACCAATTTACTGAAATTATTGCTAGAATTTATTGTTTGTGATTTATAGACACTTGGATTTTTCATTGAAAACGACGTTAAAATCATTAAAAGATCTATTTGTATAAATGCACAATTGAACAGCACAAGTTTACGAGACAAAATTGTTGGGCAAATTTACCAAGTTTGTGTAAATGAATTCTCATACAATTTTTGACAGTTCATTTACGAGGGCGTAAAAATGCACAGGTTGCACAGATTACGAGACTTATAAACGATATCATGAGGACCCTTAATATTTCTTCTGCAAAATACGGCCAACGTTCTTGCAACTTTTTTGCTAGGGGATACTTCAGAACAAAATCTATATCGATCTGAAATGAAAAAAAAGAAAAGAAATATGTACATATGTATGTGTAAAACCATTTTAACTTAAAATATTAAAGTGTTCTTACCAAAAGCTGACCAGACGGCTTCGTGTATTCTGGCCATAACTTCAAAAGTGTTTTTAGAGTTTGCAGTTTGCTGGAAACGTATGGGAGCACACTTTTGCCAGTATATATCAAATTCATCTTGAGTTATGTTTGCAGATCTTAAGATTTTAATATCTAAAGTGTAATCTTCTTTATTTTCTATAATAAAGTAAAGAGAGAATTGTTAAAGTATTCTGAATTTTATTTAAAACTATAAAAAATAGTTTTACATATCTTTGAATATATATCGTCGGCTAAAACACAAAAGGCCCTATCTAAGATATATCTTATCAAAATAGTTGTAGATGATTTTGTATTAAAAGTCATATTAGAAAAAAATCAAGCAAGTTAAAGAAAAGTACTTTTTCTGCTTATATTATCGATGTTTGGTAAAACTTTTGTATTTCCTTGTGCAATTTGTTTCTTAACAACCCAGAACTCAAATCATTGCAAAATTTTGTAAAATAAACGTTGTTTTTGCTTTAAAAATCATGAACAAAAGTAAAAGGGTTTCTACGAGGGAAAAATTTTACGAAAATTCCCTTGAAAATGTTGCCGTTTCCGGGATTTTTTTTTATTTTCGGGAACTGATGGATTTTTGTATTATTTGAAGATAATTTGTATTTAACTCATAAATTTTGATCATTTAGCGAGCGGTACAGTTAAAAATAAGTGACTATTTTATTAATATTAATTTTTAAAATTTGTTTTAGTTTTCGAGTATTAATTCAAATTGTTTTTAAAACTTTTCGCGAAAATCTTAACAGAACGATTAAATCAAGATTTATTAAAACAACAATACGTTGGATTCAGGAACAAATTGATGGAAACTCCACTAGTAAGTGAAAGTACTAATTCACGCGTATTGAGTCTTAGTCATTAAGTCTTGAGTATTAAGAAGAGATGGGTTTAAGAGAACGGAAAGATGTGTAGACTTGGCGTACTTGTTTATTTTATTTTCGTAATATTCTCCATGAGGTAAAGTTAAAGAAAACAAAAGTGGACGAAAGTTGACGAAGCAAAAAGTTTGTGTATGAACATAAACGCAGGTTCAAAAGAAAATTAATTAAACACAGATCAGCTTAACCCGATGCTTAGATAAAAAAGATAAACAAGAATGAGTTAAAAAAAATTCCGGCAAAAGGTGTACAAAGACAAACGTGGTAGATAAGCTCTTCTAAACCCTGAGTCAACAAAATTCCAAGCAAAAAATCCCAGAAGCAAAAAAATCATTATAAAAGTTTAGTCCTATTTTCCAGTTTTAGTTTTTTTTATTATAAACTGGTAGACACGCACAAATCATCATGAACTCTAAAACGAAACTGTGTTCAGATATAGAATGACACAAGTTTAAATCATAATTAAACAATGAAATATATTTTTAACTGGCTGAGCGCGCGGAAGGTATTTACTAATGAGAAGTGAAAAGGGGACAGTGTGTTTAATTTCATAAATTCTATGCAAAATTTTTTTAAAAAAAGATATTAACGATTAATTGTAAGGATTGAAAATTAATAATAGTTCGGTATATATCCTTTTATTCAAATACATATGGGGAATTTCACGTCAAGTGACCCAATGTTGAAATCGATGTCTTCCGATTTGGATGAAATGTGCACCAAGGTAAGTCCTATTGGTTAGCAGTTTATTGAAATTTATGAAATTAATGTCTAAATATGATTTCTGCCATTTGGCCGCCACGGCTGGCTTGTTGAAGTCGCAATCAAGAACACCAATTTTCAATAACTTTTCGCAGCATTAGCGGACTAATTTCGCCCATAACTCTTTGAATGTTGATTTCCTGGTGTTCAATTGTTTGTGGTTTATCGATGTAGACAAGTGGCTTAACATAACCCCATAGAAAAAAACACGATCTTGGTGTCCAATTAATTGCGACATTACGCAAAATAATTTGTTCATCTAAAGTTTCTATGAGTAAACAGCCGCCCGCTGTGTGGCATGTGGCTCCGTCCTGTTGGAACCTCATATCAGCAAGATTAACGCCGGATAATTGAGGTACGTCAAAATTTCGATTCATGCTCCTATACCGTTTACCATTGACAGTAACTTTCTGACCATCATCGTTTTTGAAGACATATTGGCTAATGATACCGCCAGCCCTTAAAGCGCACCAAACAGTAATTTTCTGTAGATGTAATGGTGTTTCGACAAAAGCTTGTGGTCTCATCACACCAAATGCGACAATTCTGTTTGTTTACGTATCCACTCAACCAGAAATGGGATTCATCGGAAAATAAAATTTTGAAATTCAATACCAAATGGCGGCGCATACGATAGTCGTTTGGCTTTAATTCCTGCACAAGTTGAAGCTCGAACGCTTTTAAGCCAAGATGTTTTCGTAAAATCTTCCATAAAGTGGATGGACACAACCCCAGTTGCTGAGAACGGCGACGAATTAATTGATTAGGATCATCTTCAATGCTTTCATGTACAGCTGCTACAATATAATTTGCACGCGTTGCTCTAATCCTAGTCGTTGCTCCAATCCAAGTCGATTCATAATGAAGTTGCAAAGCAAACTAAACAAAAAGCAACTGTCGACTGTAAAATGTGTGCTTAAATAAAGCAATGATGCCAACTCAAAGTTGTGACACTCTAAAAAAACACGTTTTAATTTTATTTGTTTTTCTATAAGGAAAATTCTTATTTCCAGGAAATAAAAAGAATTTTGCATTCGTTCATGGTATTTGGAATCGCCCGGAAACAAGAAAACAATTAAATTTTTCAAAAAAAAAAATAAAAAAAATTATGTGTATTTAAAATTATTAAATTTATCTGTTTTGGGAATGCTAAGAGGTTTAATTTTTATTTCTGCGCCAAATTATTACTTATTTATTATTAATGCAAAATACATCCTGCTCACCAATTATCCAAATAATTTTGTTTATTCTTCTAATGCTGCTCCTCTTATGTCCTCTGTTTTTTTGCTTGCCTAATGGCTTCAAGCTTTAATTTGTTGCACGTGCTATATTTTGCATATTTTATTTGCCAGCAAATTCATTCTTGCATCTGTTTAGTTAAACTAAAATTATTCCTTCATTTGATAGTTCCTTTGGTGTTGCTGTTAGCAGAGAGAAATTCTTCATATAATTAATGTTGTTAAATTCTTTAAAAACTTGTCTTGTTCTTTGGTTTTTATAATTTTCCAGCAAAAAATTAGACACTACCAAAAGAATGGCTTGCCACATAATGACTTACCTTTTGGGTTGCCAAGGTTTATCACTCGATAATCAAACCCATTACATTAGACCATAAAAATATGAAGTAATAAAAGAACTAATTTTTTAAAAAATGTAAGAATGACTGGAAAATTTAAACTGTAAAAGTTATTATTAAAAGAAAATTGTTCGAATATCTGTATTAACGTAGGTTATTATTTTGTAAAAAAAAATTCACTACTAACTTCTTTTAACATTTAAAAAAAGTAAGGAATGTGATCAATTCTGAGGCACTTATTATTTTAGTCTCATGCCTAGTAAAAATATTTAATATGGTAAAATGCTGTATTCCCAACTGGATTACCCTTTTCGACATTTTTTGCTGGGTTAGTGTTGGTATAGTATTGACTATAAAAGCGCTTAAACTTCAATGGTTTTATTTTGCGATTTTGTATTTTTGAACCAGTAATAAATTTTAAACTTTAATATATTCCAGACAATGTTTTAGTTATACATCTCGACGGATATACGAATTTTGCCTTTGTATAGGTAGTATAGTTTTATTTTTAAATGATGTTACGATTTAACGTTTTAGTCACTTAACTTAACGCTTATCAAATGTGTTATTGGCATCACCTAAAGTAAACTTGTGTTAATTGCTGTTATGAATTCTAAAGTTTTTCTTTCTCCTGGCAACTTCATATTTGTGCAAATACATCAACTTTATTTCGACTAGTGCTAAGCCAATGTTGCTGCATCAACTCCATAGACATGCGATTGGCTGCTTAAGGCCCTCGCTAACTTTGCAAAGTACATTGTGTATAAATTTTTTTTATTAATTTATTTTCAATAACTTTTACTTAATTATCTTTTTAAAGTGGTGTTTTTTCTTTCTTCAAGTGTAGTGTTAAATTAAACTGAAACTCATTTTCCAAATATTTATTAAATAAGATTTAATTAAAAAGTTTTTTATTTTCTAATTTAAATAAATTTGTTTTTTTTTCTCTTTTTAGGTAAGTTGAATAATTTTCCAGATGCAAATAAAGGAGCCAAACTACTATAAATGATAAAAAAAAGCGACGGTATCTGAAATGTTTGTAAAGATTTAAAAAGTTGTTCTTTTTCAGCACAAGTTGATATGGAATTTTTTTTTAGGAATAACATTTTAGAATAGTTTTGTATATCGTACATATGAGTTTGACGTTCAGTTTGTTTTTTCTAAAATATCGATCTTAGATCCCATAAAGTATGATTACTGTCTTAGGGGGGGGGGGGGGGGGGTGATTGAACATTTTGAGTTTTTTTTTTATTTCCATATTATAATAATTATGATAAAGTTAAAGTAATTACGCGGTGCTACAGTGTAAAAAAAACTTGGAAAACGACCTAGCGTGGGTTATTGGTATTGTTGAGTACATTAAAAATTGTGTCAAAAAATTTCAGAAACAACCTCAAATTCAGAAGTTATTTTAAAAAACCCGTTTTCAGTGATGTTCGTCAACTTATCGACCTGTAACTCAGTCAGTTCTTATCCGATTTTAATTTGTTTAACGGGTTTGGAAAGAAAACGCTTTAAAATTACGTGCATTTTTTAATACATTTGTAAATTATAACTATTGTTTTTGTTAAGAATATCTACAAAAAAAAAAAAAAAATTATAAACTTTTTTGATTTTAGTAGCTTTTCATTGCTTATTTTAATATGAAAGCTTATAAAAATTTATATTAACGTATAAAGAAAATTTAGTTCTTAGCAAAATAATTTTATTCGTTTATTCGCTGACAAAAGCATCGCTTGGATCTGAAGAAAAATAAAGCCTTGGTAAATGCCTTCGATACTGTTTTTAACTGCTAATACAGTTCTAGCAAATGGTATAAACCCTAAAGTATTTGTACAAGCTGTTCCAGTATGCTTTAGAAAACTAAGTCCGAAAAGGTTATAAGCCAGCCATTACCATTATCTTTCCCAATGATTTGGCATCATCAAATATTCCATAAACCACAAGACTGTTATTTTTGCCAAACAAACATCACTGGTTATCAATATAAAAATCGTGATAGCATTAAGTATGCTAATGTGTTAACTGTTACTAAGCCAGTATTAAGTGCAATTAAATGTAATGCAACTTTACATAAACAAAGTGATGATGAATCTGAAAACGAGGAATGTGATATGGAATATTTACCAAAATTGCCTTAGCCACATTTTGTGACAAATGCATATTTTTTTGCGATCTTGTGCGAGATTTAAAACTTTAGTAACTTTTGCAAATATAAGCCGATTTTAACAAATGATATCTCGTTTTTTTCTACATAAAATTATCTTTAAAATACAGTGCAAGATAGGTTTTCATAGAAAAAAATTAAAAACCTCTTGCTTAGTTTAAAATATTAGGAAAAAAAATAAAAAAAAATAGAAACTTTTGATAAGCACTCACCTAATTTCTTGGAATATATTTTTTATGAATACACTTCATAAAAGCTTAATTCTATGCCTTTCCAAAACTGCTTAAAATTTTGAAATCAGTCAAAAAATGTGTGAGTTAGAGGTACTAAAGTGCTACGACCTACAATAAAACAGTTTTTTGAAAATAACTCAAAATTTTGAGGGTATTTCAAAATTTTTGAAAACGGTTTTTGTATGTCCTCACCTAGGCCTACAACCCCCACTAGGTCGGGTTTCAAGTTCTGACAAAAAGTGTTTTTTTGTAGCAGTGTGTTTTTATTTGTTTAACCTTTGTACAGCGGAAAAATTTTACACCGTTAAAGGGCGGTATGGGCACAATTGTACCCTTATATACTTAACACGGCTTTCCTATTAATATAATTAAATTATTCTGTTCTTATTTAATAAACAAATGATAGAACAGGCCCGTGGCTAAAAAAAACTTCTTTTACGTACACATGTGTACATTTTTTGCTTTATTTTCTTGTTTTTTTCTTACGACTTATATGAAGGTACAATTGTACCCCTTCAGCCTTTTAGGGATATCAAGTCAAAAAAGACATATTTCGGTATGATATAATCAAAATCTTTTTTTTTCAATTTCAAATATGTAATCCGTAATTAAAGTTTAGAGATGTCAGAAAGTTTTAGATATCTAGTATTAACAAAAAAAAAGTTGTTGCAATTTAAAAACGAAAAAGATACCCTCCACCACATTTTGTTGTTTTTCATTCCGTGTGAAACTTTTTTATTATTCACCTCAGACCCCATAAAGTACATATATTCCGGCTGTTTGAGTAATTCTAAGTCCGGCTATTGAAAAAACGCTCACTTTCGAAAAACTTCAAAAAAATTAACAAACTTGGTGCCAAATTGCTTGAAGTTATCTTAAGTAGCTTAGGAATGGCGGAACAATTCACTGAATTATTTTGAAAAGATTCCTCTTATTCGACTGAAAATCACGCTGTAAAATTTCGTGATGATCGGTCCATAATTTACCCTAGGCCTCATATAAACCCCTACCTCCGGAAAACGCATTAACAGTAATAAATAATGCTATCAGAATAAAATTTAATACTTCACAGTTTTAAATGACTAGCAATCACACCAATAAGTTTCGTGATGATCGGTCCATTATTTACTATAGGCCCCATATAAAGCCCACTCTGGTAAACTTATTAAATACGCTTAAAACCGTAGCAGATCTAGATATTGCGGAACATTTTCTTCCAACTCATGGGGGTTTTTTTCTAAAAAATAATAATGCATTATAATTGTGCAATATATTTATCAGGTTACACGCATCCTTACAAAGTGATACATTTTTCTAAATTAGAATGGTCCAAAATAATATATTATTTCAACATTAATAACACAATAAGCGTTAACAACACCGATTTTCAATAATTAGTGACGGTTCCCACACGTCAAGTTTGAATAGTCAAGTCTTGAGCTTTTAGGAGAAAAGAAAAAAAAGTGGATGCCATTTCCTTTCTCTCCCAAAAACTCCAGACTTGAGGAGTCAAACTTGACGAGTGTAATCCGGCACTAAAAGTCAGCTGTTGTTAGAAATTAAATAAAAGTAAATTAAACGAAAACAAAAACGTCACAATATAACAAAAAATCACAATATGTAGAAAGGAAAATTACAATTTCTTACAATTTTGCATATTTTTTTAGAATAGAACAAAAATCTGGGCAAATGGTAGCATACGTGGAACATTATTGTCAGAAAAGAAAACACCATTAGCTTCATATGGCCAGAAAAAATGTCTTGCAATTTTGCGATAAACGGCCCATAATTTACCTTAGATCCCATTTTTATCAGCCTTCTAAAATTTACTCTAAACGCTAAAACTAATATCACCGCTGTATTGAAATTTTTTGCAATTTATGTTTTTTATTACCAGAAATCACTCTGCAGAATTTTGGAAGGATTGGTTCATAACTTACCATGGCTCTAATATAAATTGCCCTCCTGAAAATCATTTAAGTTCGGCTTAAACTGTTACGAATCTTGATTTTTACTCAAGCTAGTTAAAATTGCTATAATAGCATAACACTTTCTGACGGTCTGTCATTAATTTAATGCAGGTCTAAACCGGAATCAATTTTTATGCTGATGTCTGTTTTTATACAGATAAATTAATTATAAATTGATAGCATATAGATATCACTCCTGAAATATTTGAACTGTCGGTGGAGGGTATAAAAGATTCGGCAGAGCCGAATGTAGCACTCTAACTTGTTAATGTAAGTTTGCACTTAAAAATTAAATGGAAATAAATATGAATGAATACCTTTTAATATTGAAAAATCACCGAAGTAAAAACTTACCTAGTACAGCAAAGTAGAATTTTATTTTTACCCACCACCAAAAAATGCTGGCGGCATGAGTTTAAGCAACAAAATTTAGCACGAATACCTTTTTTACATACGAAATGCACAGTAGCAATAATAGTCAGCTTCGATCTAGCGCCATACGAATTAAATTATTCAATTTAAAATTTTTAATTGCTAAATATTTTCTTCGTGTTTTATAATTTATATCGTTTAATTTAAACTAATACTGATTGGTATCTAGGTTTGCCAGACGACCTGGATTGTCCAGTTTTTTGGGTCTTGTCCAATTACTAGCTCAACAACAATTTGACCAATTAAATTAGAATTTCTTTAATATAAAAAATAATTCTTTTTTTTTATTAAAAACATACTTATGCCCGTAATTTTAACATAAAGATATCTAGCTGCGTATATGTTAATATGACTTTTCATAATGTTATAACGTATTTCTTACCTATGGGTTAGAGTGTAATGTATTTTACACCACCGATTTTCGTTAGTTAATTCACGTAGGTAAAATTAACGTTGAAATTAGCAAAATAGTGGCACTGGATAGGTAAATATAACTGTTAGGTACGAACACGACTAGAAATCTGTTCGTAGAAATTACGGGAATTAATATAAAGGAACAATTTATATATTGCCCCAAGATATTCCAATTTACATCCAAAAATGCGATAAAAGTAACGTTCAAAATCTATCTCTAATCCCGTTTTTATTTTGCATACCATTTTGCAAGGCTTTGGAAAATCCAATTATAACTAATTTTGATGAAAGTTTAAAAAATTTTAAAATATATTTGCTTACAACTAAAACAAGAGTTAGTAAATTCTGTAAATCGTAAGCAACACACAGTAAGAGATTAAATAACAAAACAGGGAATTTTTCTGGACTTAAGCAAAAGTAAAATTTTTTTAAGTTCTAAAATCAACATTTTCAAGATTTTCACTTCATGCTATTCTATGAGCTTCTAAGAAAATAAAAATTTACCTAAAGAAAGAATTAAATAGTTTATTTTAATTTGTTTTTTTTTTTAATATTAATCGCTGATCAGAAGTTGGTGGCACATAAGTTTGACTGCAGTTCACGAAAAAAAATAAAAAAAAATTTAACATCCTCAGAAAAAAGGTCGTTATCTGCACTTAAGTTCGGGAGAAGTGTTTAACTAAAAATATTTTTCAAACAATATTGATTTCCTTTTGACTTTTGACTAAGCTGCTTTTGCACATTTCAGTCAAAGATTGTAATACCTCGTTTTGTTGTTGGGGTGAAAGTTCATATGTACTCCTTAAAGGTCGTGAATCTTTTTGTGTTGTTTTGGAAATAAACATATCAAACCTCCAGCTATTAAGATTTTAAAATACACACAGTAATATATAAAAGGTTTTTCATATAATTGTTTTCAATCTTATGTACATTTTAATTAAATATCTTTAAACTTCAATTAAACTTATGGTAGCACATTCCAATGAAAGTCAAAACGTTAATTTAAATATGTATATGTAACGTGCAAAATAGAAAGGTACTTAAGGTTATAATGTAAATAACACTAACATTTGTCAAATTTTTTAAATAGTCATTAACATATTGAAAAAAAAAAATTAAATATCTTGCAAACAAAAAATGGAAATATTATTTAGTTGGTCCCATAACACAAAAGTCAATCAACTTATTTATATCTTTTTAAATCCGCTTTTTTCTTTTGATTAAAATATAGTTGTATCGTTAATAAAAAATTATTCTTAAAAACCAAGTGGAAAGAACATTTGTTACATTTCAATTACATTTTTTTTAATATTAATTCTGTTCTTGAGTTATTAACAATTCACTCTTTATGCTCCTGCACGCAAGTGCCAAACAAAAATCGCACAGTTTTATCCTTTTACATCTTCTTTAGTTTTTTACACTCTAGTTGTCATAGTATTGGTGTTGTTGTTGCTGTTGTTGTTAAATACCAGATTTATCTTATTTCAATTTCTGCGTTTTATCTTGTTGGGAAGAAGGAATTTCAAATGTTAGGAAAGAATAACTTATATAAGGTGACCATACGTACACTTTTTAGAGGACAATCTTCTAGTTTAACTAGTTGTCATCTATAAAATTTGTGTCCTTTTTATCATCTTTTTTCATAATTTGTCATCTTTGTCCACTTTATTTTTAAAAGCATGACAATATTTGATTTTATTTTAATAAATCGTATGGAAAATGTCGTGCCATGCTTGTTCTATTCATACCCCTACTAAACTCTCATACAATTGAAGTATACAATTTTTTGAATAAGTTTGTGCAATGAATTTTTAAGTTTCTTTATTTTAATTAGAATTGTGGTTATTTTGTTGAACTATTTATGGTTTTTAATCCAAATTTTTTAATTTTTAATCAGGCTTAAGTTCATCAAATTTAATTTTCATTAAATTATTTTTATGAAGAAAGGAATTTCACAAGATGAAAATTAATTAAAATTGTTATTGATAATCATTCATTCTTGACCGACCTGAGATTCAAACCCAGTTTCTTTATTTTTTTTAACTAATTATACTTAAGTTAATGTAAATTTGTATACATCGTCGTCTTAAGGCCCAGAACAGACGGTAAAACGCAACTGCAACGAAACCCTTTTGAAATCATTGTTTGGAAACTAGTTTGAATCGTTTTCCACATACCCTGCAACCTAAATTGTACCAAAATGTAATGAAATTATAACAATCATTTCGATTTTCTTTGAGAAGAGATGAAACGCAAACACGAGTTTCCTGCACGCCGGTTTCAATGCAACTGATTTCCAATGCATTTCAAATTGGTATCAAAATGGTCGCGTCATGTGTGGTCCCTCAAGGGAGTCTATG
Organism: Pollenia labialis; assembly: GCA_949318255.1. Taxonomy (NCBI): domain Eukaryota; kingdom Metazoa; phylum Arthropoda; class Insecta; order Diptera; family Polleniidae; genus Pollenia; species Pollenia labialis. The sequence continues at coordinate 174,935,423 of OX439140.1, read as the reverse complement.
GCATAAACTCAAATGACACCCAAAAATAACCAGAAGTTTCAGTTTCGTTGCAGTTGCGTTTCACGTCTGTTCTGGGGCTAATATGCAAACCTACTAACTCCCTTTTTACAAATTTTACAGGAATAACTTTTTATTTTTCCTATTACTGCTGGTCCACGAGGCATAAAATATGTAAAAAATCTTGAAGTCAAATAAATTTATTACTTTTTTCTTAATGTCCTCTGTTTTTATTTTGAAAATCTGGTCACCTTAACTTATAACTTGAGTCAAACATATTTTACTTGCTCCTCATTCAAGCTATTATTCTCTGATGCTGCAAGTATGTAAATATGTATGTTTGTTTGTATATAGAAACCATAGTTTTGCCTGAGTTATTCGTACTCTTTTTAGTTTATTCTTAGAAAGTGGAGGTTTAACATTTCCGTTTTCCGTTTACAGAACATACCAAAATTATACTAACTGGAACTTGTACTTATTCTACAGATCTTCTGTTTACCGCCTTTATTGTTCTGTTTATTGTTCACTAATAGCAGATTTATCATTATGCAAAACATTTTTTCAAAAAAAAAAGAGAAAAACTTTTACTTAAACTTAACAAAATTCATTTTTTTTTCTCGTATATCATACAACAAAACATTCAAGTAAAAAATAAGCTCGACCATAAGATACCCTACACCACTAGAGAATTTATGTGAGAATACTTTTAGAAAATGGGTAAGATTTGTTTTACATAAAAGTTGCTTTTGTAGTTTGTGTGTGTGTGTGTTTTTTAAATACTTAAGTTGTAAGGAGTGAGGACTATCACTTAGAAATTAAGTTAAGAGGCTTTGACTCTTATTGTCGGGCTTATATTGAAGCAATTTTCTTGCATAAATAAACTAGTTTCGAATCTTATCTCGACACTAATATCAACTTAAAATTTATGGTCGTAGGGATGATTGGTTGCTGATGGCGGCCCTTAAATGAAAGCTTATTTCTAGTTTGCACTTATTACCACAACATATTGATGATGGACTTGGAAGCAAAAGTGTATTTTGGATGGACGCCGCGTAATAAATCCTAGGTGCAATAAATCCATAGAAAAAAATTAAATTAGACCAAAAAATGTTTCATACAAAAGAAAAAGTAATTTCATTATGAAGTATCTTCCAGCCCTCTCGGTTTTATTTCATTATTTTGGAAGTTATTTCGTTTTTGCCTGGGATTTATTTTACTTTATTTTTTGTGTTTTAGTTCATCTTTAAATGTGTTAACATTTTCCATTTTCACCATTTTATGCATAAATATATCATGATATAATATCCATTTTTTCTGGGAGTTATTTTAATTTTTTCAGTTCAGTTTGGGAATAATTTTATTTATTTTGGGAATATTGCACTGGGACTTATTGCACCTGGAACCAATTTTGCGGCGCCTTTTGGAAGTGAACAATAAAGTGTTATTCCGCGAGTCGTTTGTATGGAGGCTAAAAGTAATCTCGAATTATAAGGCTCCATGTTGGCCCGAAAGAGCTACCAAATATTATCACGTTAGCTATAAAGTGCCACCTGAACCTGGATCGCGGGTACAAAAAATGACAAATCGTGATAAGAATGCCGCTTTTTACACAAACGTATAGTTCTCTCAACTTCTATGGAGGTGTAGGGTATAAATGTTCATAAAATTTGTTTTTTTTTACAATATGTAATATTTTTTATAAAAGACTTTACAAAACGACTTGGGTTTTTGTACAAAATTCCGTTGTGAAATAAAAAAAAAAAACGTTGGAGAAAATGCGATGTGTTTACGTACTGAATGTGTAGGGCTGTAAATAGAAAAAAATAAACTAAGTTACATCATTTCAACTATTTTAATATTGCATTAAAAAGGAAGAGCGAACGAAAGAAAGCAACCGGATGTTGAACTGCTTTATTTTATTGCAAATATTTACTACAACAAATTTTTTTTTGTGTTCATGCAACATGCCAGTTAGTATAATTTTGTATAACTTTATGTAAAAGTGTGCGTATTTTTTATGTCTTATACAATTTTCAGTACTAAAAACTGTTGCAAATATTTTTATTATTCCAATATCTCTATTTACCAATGTTGCCTGTTTTTTTCTGTCGTCGCATTTATGCAAAGAGTTTTGCAGTTATATTAATAATTTTGCATGTTTTTTTTGGATTTGTAATATTAAAGATGAGTTTTAGTTAAAAAAATAAATTAAAGCGTATACACATAAAAGAGCAAGAAATAAAAATTACAAAGAAATAATAAAAAATAAAAATCTAAATAAATAAACTAAAAATAAAAGTTTAATATAATTTTGAGTTATAAGTCCACAACTTGGACTGTTCGTAGTATGTACAGATTTTCAAACCCGCATTTCCATTTTAGCCTTAAATTTGCAATTTTAAAGCGCTTCGAAAAAAGTTCAGAAGACAAATCCAAAAAGCATAGAGAGATGGCTCAAAAAAACTTGTTAAGATTGTAAAATAAGTTAATGGTATTCGGGAGATCGAACAGCAGCGTTGTCAACACAGTGTGTTTCGCGCCATTTTGGGTGCGATTTTATATTTTGTTTGCGAAAAATTCCTTTGTTGGTGCGTGGTGAGCCGAAAGCAAATTCTACTCAACATTTTGTTTTAGTGTGTTTTAATACTATTTCATTCAACCGTGTAAAACTTTTACAAACACTTTTATAGACCACAGTAAGAACAACAGGTAATGATGTTTAATATGACATTATTGCAACATAATCATATTTCAAAAAATCAAAAATTTAAAGTTCTTCTTAATATGTAAAAAAATATCAGTATTATAACTCAGTTATAGCAACCCAGGTTGGTATAAGCGACATTGTCTTATAGTTTGCCACGTGTAAATGCTTTTGACAACAAAGTTTTCTTAAATGCTATTTAATTACTTGCTTGGATTTCTTTAAATTCTCATATTCTTTTTTTTTTAATTGTTGATTTAAATATGTACCTACAAAAAATTTACAAATTAGCTATAACCAGAAATACCGAAAAATGCTGATGAAGTTATTCGCGGGCTGGAAAATGTTTTACATGCAGTTAATACTTCACTGTCAACTTTAGGATTGCTTATAAGAGTCGAATATAAAACATATAACAGAAATTAAAATTCCAACTTTACTGAAAAACTGTCTGAAATAGATAAGCATGGAATAATTTTTGTCGTGGACGATATTTTCATGCATGTAGTCGTTGACGACAAAGTAGGCGAAATTGTATTCGCACGATTTTCGCGACACTCTTCGAAAATTTCGTTGACGATTTGTTCCATGTCGTGCAGGAATTAACATTGTCGTGCTTCCGTCTTCAAGGATGTCTTAAAGACGGGGCCAACTACGAAGCTTTATTTTATTTAATCTGTGTATGTATGTATGTATGTATAAAGGAACATTTTAAAAACTTTAATCGCATTTTGTCAAGTTTGGTTTGATTTTTTTTATTTTTTGGAGATGCGACTATGTTTTAAAAAGGGAGCGATATACACTAAGCAAAACATTGTTGTTATTGTAGATAATTTGTATTATGTAAAGAAAAAGAAACATTTCATTATATGAAATTTGCTGTGTTATTAACTTTGAAGCGATACTATTAATCGTTAATATCCTTTTAAAAAGTTTTGTATAGAACCTATGAAATTATTTTCTACACCATTTTTCATTGAAAATTAGATCATTCCAGATAAAATTCAAATGAATGTAAATATACAGGGGTGTCATGGAAATCGAAAACGTAAAACGAAAGAATTTGGCAATTCTTTTTATTAAAATTTTAATCTAATTTTTACAATTTTTGTTAAAGAATTCTGTTTAATAGAGCAATACATATTTGTATAATAATTATAATAAAATTTTTTATTACAGAAACCTTATTGAAAAACGACTCTTAGATTCATTCGTTTTACGTTTTCGATTTCCATGACACCCCTAATAATGCAACTTTTATAATTCAATTTTATCAATTTTAAATTAAAATTTCTCCATTTCAAGTTAAAATTGTATTTTGTTTGTCATAATTCATTGTTGAATTGTTTAAAACAAAATATAAAAAAATTTATATGTTGTATATTAAAATGAAAAAAGTCTATGTGATGTCAATTTTTGTTTCCATACCGTAATAACGTGCAGAAACCGCTCAAATAGCTTAGAAAATCGCACATGAAGCACATGAATGATCAAAGTGTAATAGTTGTAAAAAAAGAATAGTATTATGTTCTCTTGAAGTTCCACAACATGCAGCACTTCGAGTGAGTATAGGTAACATTAGAAAAAGTAACATTTATATAATGTAACATGTTTTTCTTAGAAAAGAAATTGCAATAAGAATATTCTAAATATTAAATATATTTTCATAAAGATATCATCTCTGGAGATATTTCGAGCTGGATTGAAAAGACAAAGGTGCAAGAAGTGCCCTAAACAAATGTTTTTCAACGGCACGACTTATTAATCGCCTTTTATTAGTCCACAAGCTTGACATCAAAGTGCGCCAAATAAAAGTTGACTCCGTTTCAACTAGTTCTTAAATGACGGCAAACAATACATTGCTAAAAAACGCTGTCAAAAATGAATCATTGGGTGAAATATTTGTTCGTTGTGTTTCGAGGACTATCAGGGATATGGATGCAAAGGCTGCAATCTCCACTTTTTTACAAACGTAACTAAGAATCCCTTTTAGTTATATTTAATGAATGCTTCCGATTAGTGAATGTAACGTTACCAGATACACTTTTATCCCATAAAAAATTGTGTTCAAAAATTAAGTATTGTTGCAAAAACGGCAATGTCCATTGCAGATTGTCGTTTTTGCCACGATTACGGTTTGTTTATGAATTAAAAAAAAAATGAAAAGGTATGTTTCAAGGCCAATTGATAACTAGGCGCTGGTATTACGATAGCTGACTTTTTTATTAGGAATGCATAGATACAAAATTATGTAAAATAAATGCAAACAACACTGGTAAAAATGTTTTAAATACGAGAAGACAAGTGTTTGTCTTGAATTCGCCATGTTGCTATATCTGCCTTACATAACCTCAAAGGCGTTAAAATTTGCTTACAGGTATTCATCAAAGCAATCGGCGAAAATAGTGTGTGCCCACAAAGCGTTGCCGTTTTCGTCAATTTTTTTCTTAATGTGGAATTTTTTTTAATTTTGCTTAAAATCAGCAATGTCCATTTGATTAGAGCACACACAGCAATCTCCAATTTTATTATTATAATTGCCGGCAAACCGCTATATCGATTTGGTTGAAACTTGCGCCATATCTTCATCATATTCTTATTCACTAATCGTTTTTTTTTTAATTTTTTGGCAAAAGTGATTTTTGAGCCTCATGCCATATGGCATAGAATGTATTTAAAGGAAAAACAGAAAATAACTTCAATTAAAATCAAAAAGATGTATAGAAAATTTATTTTATCAAAAAACTATTAAAATGCATTTTCTTTATAAAATAAAGCTATTCTTCTACAGTCAGAAAGACAAATGAATAAAAAAACACGATCATTTATATTATATGTATGCACATATAATCGCAAGAATTAAAGAACGCTGATCACTCAAAGGCATTTGATACTGTCGAACACACTTTACTCTGCCAAAAATTAAAACACATGTGCCATTTCTCAAACACTGCTGTTAAATTAATTTCGTCATATCTTTATAACAGAACTCAATTTGTATGCTCAGGTTCTGAAAAATCTGACATTTGTTTGACACCAAGAGGTGTACCGCAAGGCTCAATTCTGGGTCCTCTTCTATATTCAATTTATTCCAACGATTTACCGTCTAGAGTCAGCTATTGTGGAATTCACATGTACGCTGATGATGTACAACTTTACATTAGCTGTTCGCCATCTAGTATCAATGAATGCATTGGAAAGTTAAACCATGATCTTGATAAAGTTCATAGATGGGCCTTAATAAATGGTCTTTGCTTAAACGCAAAAAAATCCAAGGCAATACTGATAAGCAAAAGCAGCTATGTACACTCAAATCTACCACCAATACTCGTTGGGCAATCCGTAATTGACATAGTTGATACTGCAAAAAACCTTGGAATTATAATTAATAATAAACTAACCTGGTCAAGTCACGTAAACTTCGTTTGTGGAAAAACTTACTCCATGCTAAGAAATCTTTGGACCACGCAATATTTCACTCCATTTAATATACGCATGCTTCTTGCCAGGACATTTTTACTGCCGACACTTCTTTATGGTTGCGAAATTTTTTCTAGCTGCAATTCACTATGCCAGACTAAGCTCAAAGTTACATTTAATAATGTTGCAAGATATATTTATGGTAAAACTAGATACAGTAGAATATCACAGTTTTCTTACCAAATCTTTAATGTACCTTTTGAAAACCTACTAAAATGCCGCACTCTACTATTTTTGCACAAAATTATTTATAGTAAACAACCTGACTATCTTTACAAAAGAATAACGTTTTCAAGATCCAATAGAGGATACAAAATATACTCCATTCGATACCGTAAACTAATATCAGAAAGACACTTCTTCGTTAATGCCATCCGTCTCTGGAATGAACTCCCATCTAATATACAAGTCCTAGGCAATGCTAAGCACTTTAACATTGCAATATTTTCTCATTTTGCTTAAAATTTTGTAACTTATATTAAAATTATTGTCTACTTTTACTTATTATTAATATAAAAAATTTCTCTAATCTATAAGTAACTTCAAATAAATCTGCCACTGTATCAGCAGTACTATTATATAAGATTGAAAGTCTTGTTGTACTGTAATTTTTCTAATTAAATAAATAAATAAATAAATAAAATAAATAAAACTGACAAAACATAAAATGTCCACCAGAGCCAAAATAAACAATTATGAAAGTAGAAAAAAATTCATATCACAAAAAATATACAACTTAGGAACATGAATTTAAAAACGTATTTTATTTTTTCTCGCTTCACATATCTGTTGTTAACATTTCCTCTCAAGTCAATTACTCCCTGTGATTCTGCGGCTTACAGCAAACGATTTTTCTTCGACAGACCTATAAAATTTATCGAAACAAAAAAGTGAATTTTTTTCTTCATACAAATATGGAGCAGGGACCAATCGACGCAGTATTTTTTCTGATATTTTCGATTTTTTGTTAGTTAAAGTGTTCTTTAATTCTTGCGACGATATTTATATTTCTATATTATTATTAATTCCTTTGAATAAAATCTATACCAAATGGCAAAGTATGATTTTAAAATATTCGGACACCGTCTTTGAACAACACTTGGGATCTAACTTTTTCTCCACTTATTAAGGCAATGGAATTCTGCTAAAAACTATATGGAAAGTTATAAAATAAAATTATTTTCGTAACAATATTTAAAAAATTACAAAGTCACCTTTTCCGTAAAATACAAATCTCGAAAGACATGTTTGCTTTCTGGTCTATCGGAACGCACTGAGTGTACCAACAACAAAAAGCATTAAATAAAAATACAAAAATATGAAAAAAAATTAATTAGTATTGTGGTTATTTTATTGAACTATTTATGGTTTTTAATCCAAATTTTTAATATTTTTAATTAGGCTTAAGTTCATTAAATTTAATTTTCATTAAATTATTTTTATGAAGAAAGGAATTTTACAACATGAAAATTAATTAAAATTTTTATTGATAATTTTTCATTCTTGACTCAATCTGGGCTCGAAACCAGGTGTTTACGGACAGGTTACCCTGACATGTTTCGATTGCAACCACTCAATCTCTTCAGAAGGGCTTGCCGTTTAACACTCGCAGCCATCGACGACTGCTGACGTCATTAGTCAAACATCAATCCTTAAACCAAATTGTATTCAACCTTTTGGTAGATCGAAATTTGCTTTTGAATGATTATCTATTTTAATTTATTTTAACATGTTATTCCTTTACTTCTCTTTTTTCGTACTTTTGTCAAGAATTCTTCTTGAAGTTCAAAGTACATATATTTTTTGTTTTTTCATTTTTTTGTCTTTCTTTTTCTTGTTGACCTTTTCAGCACAACTTGAAGGACAAATGCAAACATAGAGCTCGTGCCCTAGCTTTAACAATTATTAGTATTGTGGTTATTTTATTGAACTATTTATGGTTTTTAATCCAAATTTTTAATATTTTTAATTAGGCTTAAGTTCATTAAATTTAATAATTCGATCTACCAAAAGGTTGAATACAATTTGGTTTAAGGATTGATGTTTGACTAATGACGTCAGCAGTCGTCGATGGCTGCGAGTGTTAAACGGCAAGCCCTCTGAAGAGATTGAGTGGTTGCAATCGAAACATGTCAGGGTAACCTGTCCGTAAACACCTAGGTTCGAGCCCAGATTGAGTCAAGAATGAAAAATTATCAATAAAAATTTTAATAATTTTTACATTTTGTAAAATTCCTTTCTTCATAAAAATAATTTAATGAAAATTAAATTTAATGAACTTAAGCCTAATTAAAAATATTAAAAATTTGGATTAAAAACCATAAATAGTTCAATAAAATAACCACAATACTAATAATTGTTAAAGCTAGGGCACGAGCTCTATGTTTGCATTTGTCCTTCAAGTTGTGCTGAAAAGGTCAACAAGAAAAAGAAAGACCTAAAAATGAAAAAACAAAAAATATATGTACTTTGAACTTCAAGAAGAATTCTTGACAAAAGTACGAAAAAAGAGAAGTAAAGGAATAACATGTTAAAATAAATTAAAATAGATAATCATTCAAAAGCAAATTTCGATCTACCAAAAGGTTGAATACAATTTGGTTTAAGGATTGATGTTTGACTAATGACGTCAGCAGTCGTCGATGGCTGCGAGTGTTAAACGGCAAGCCCTCTGAAGAGATTGAGTGGTTGCAATCGAAACATGTCAGGGTAACCTGTCCGTAAACACCTGGGTTCGAGCCCAGATTGAGTCAAGAATGAAAAATTATCAATAAAAATTTTAATTAATTTTCATGTTGTAAAATTCCTTTCTTCATAAAAATAATTTAATGAAAATTAAATTTAATGAACTTAAGCCTAATTAAAAATATTAAAAATTTGGATTAAAAAATTAATTTCTTACTATTTTGCCCAAAACAGAGGTATGCAAAAAGCACTATGCCAAATAGCATACAATAACCGAAATGGTTAACAAACAAACTTTGAATTTATAATTTTAATGAAAAAAAATTTAATTTATTTTAAATATGTAAAGTATATCAAAATAAAATTAAAACTTTTTTTCATATTTGAGAAATCAATAAAAGAGTCACTCTTGTGTAAAAGCCATTATCATATTTTACATACCCATCACCATAAATGCAATCAGATTCCATTACATTTATAAAAAAAAAAATCTAAAATTGTGCATTTAATCTAAAATTTTAATTTTCAATTTCACTTTCATCCTGTTTTTTTTTTGTGTGTTTCCGGTAAAATAGAAAAACAAAAAACAAACCATGAAATTCAACTTGTATTATGAATAAATCATAGAAAGAAAGAGAAATATATTTTTTGTAAAATCAATTTGCAGTCAAACAGACAATGCTTTATAATTTTGACAACCATGATTGTGATGGAATTTTGAGCAAACAAAAAAAAAACTGAAATGTACAATTTCTGTATTGTAGTGCGGTGATGACTAAATGTTAAAACGTAGTCAAACCAAAATTTTTTTTACCCAAAATCATCGATCTACTTATAAAAATTATTTTTAAAATGTTTTTTTTTTGTTTTGAAAACAAATATCTTTCAAAATATTGCATTTAAATTTATGATTGGTAAATTATTTTTAAGCAATTTTTTTCTTTAATTGCGAAAAACAATTAAAAATTTTAAAATTATTGTTTGATGAACTTAAGCCTAATTAACATATAAAAATTTTGATTAAAAACCATAGAACATACCCACAATGTCGACCGCTTTAGTTTGCTTGCATTTTCAACGGCAAATAGCTGATTTGTGATAGACTTACAATTTTCAGCACGACAAGTCGATCGGCAATGCAAACGAACGATAAAGTTACAGTTTCCACCATTGTTGTCAACTTTTTTTAAGACTTCCCGTCAAATCGCACTTCAACCCCGCTAGAAACCGCAAAATTTTTTATTTAGCTTAAAATGTTTTAAAAATATCGCTAAAATCTAAATATTATGTGAAATGTTTACACAAATCTAGATATTGGGTTTCACTGACTCTTTTAGTCCCGCGAACGTACAAAATGTTGATAATCATATAATATTCTGGGATTTGTATTGCTTGAAATCTATCCAGACATTAAAGTTAAGTGCACTTAATATAGTTTTGGTTATGATGCTAAACATTTTAGACCGTAGACCAAGATTTAAAAAAATTGCTAAAAGAAAGAAGGAAGTAAATGCAAGACAATCGATTTGAAATTTTACACTTATACTAAACAACAAACTTATAAAAGCCCATGTAAAGGCGTAAAATTACGATTTTTTTGTTGTTATAAAGCATCGCAAACAGTATTTCTTGAATTCTCGAATTACTGTACGTTGTTTGGCAGTAGGTTTGACAACTGTGTGGAAGTTTTATCCGAGGGATAGTAAAAAAATATTTTTAATTTTTGGTTGATTTGCTGTAGGCAACACCCTTTTAACTTTACCTTTACCTTTGACTATAGATTATATTTTGATCGATAAAAGTTGATAACACTGGTCTGCCGTAAAAATAGTTTTAAATAAATTCAATTTATTTATCCAGGGTTCCTCGCTTCGAGCTGGTCCCAAAAATAGTACAAATTTAAGCGCCGATGACTCCGGCTTTGGATTATATTTTGATCGATAAAAGTTGATAACACTGGTCTGCCGTAAAAATAGTTTTAAATAAATTCAAGTGCGTTTTCCGGTGTTTTTTCTATCACGTCTAGTTTTTTTTTGTGCTGGACAAATATTTCGCTCGAAATAAAGCGGTTATGTTCATACATTTCAATTAAACTTCCTAAAAATCTGCTTAAAACGTTTTAAAATTTTTTATTGCGGAAACATATTTTATTTCCACAAAAACAATTTTTTCTTATCACTTAATTACTTTAATTGAAAACAAATTTTTTAAATCTCTTATTTGGAAATAAAAATTGTAATTTTCAAATGCCTAGAACAAAAATTGTATTTTCTAATGACATTAAAAAATCGCTAGATTTACCGCTAACCGCCAAAACGGAAATTTTACCCCGATTGACACGTAAAAACCGCTAGAATCGCGGAAAACCCGTCAAATCGTCAACAGTGGTTTACACAAAAATTTGCGCCCCATTAAGAATATTATGCGACCAAAAACGTCAAAATCAGTCAATGTGTAATCGTTGTCGACAGAGGCTTTTTGTTAGAAAATTTAACGAAATTATTGCTTTTCACACCAACCCTAAATATTTTAACAAACCAAAAATGTCGTGTATCATAAAGCATTGCAATGAACGATACGGTGATGTCACAGCAAACCAATTGAAAAATAATATTTTTTGTTTTGATGGGTTACTTGAATATCGATCTTGCAATCGAAATGTTAATAAAACATCCTGAGATTGATTGCGATTTGAAATATAATAACACAAGACCAAAATCTACTATATAAATAAAAAATTTTCATAGATACACAATGATCAACCATTCTGACTCCTTGAGTAATTCTAAGTCGCTTTAAAAGCACGCTTACCATCCAAAATCTCAACAAAAAAGGCCAAACTCGGTCTCAAATTGCTTGTAGTTATCCTACGCATTTTGAGATTGAAATTTGGCAAAATCGGTTTAGCAGGATCAGAGGTATGAATCAAAATGTGGAACCACGAGCATACAAATTTTTTACAAAAATAAAATAAATGGTGAAATAATGCACGGAATGATATAATTTTTTAGATATTTTGACAAAATTTGATACATACGTTTGGATTGTCGTCGAAAATCTTTGAAAATGATAAGAATTGGTACATTATTTAACAAAACCCCCATACAAACTTGTTTTCATTAAAAAATCTTTGCACTCAAAAGCCATTTTATTGCGTTGGCAATTCGCAAAAATGTGTTCTAAATATATCAAACAAAAAAATACCCCTTTCGAAAATTGTTTTTAATGCCATAACTTCCTTATATATGTTGGTGTTGGTCAGCATGATCATTTTGGAATTTTTGTAATTAAATTAAGCATTACAAATATTGATTTAGCTCCAAAATTTTTATTTAGAATTGGGCATAAAATTTTCAAAAAAATCGTTTTCATAAAATGCTTTCATATTTTTAAGCTTTAGGAGGAAAAGTTTAACGCCAGTTTTTATAAAAAAATTTTTAATTTAATAAAGGTTTACAAAACAAATTTTGTATGAAAATTTGCCTTAATGAACGTTTGTTAAATTTAATAATCGTTTATAAATACAGGGGTAATTGATTAAACTAAAATTTTTTATAAATTATTATTATAAATTTTGACTAAAAATAGTTGCACTCAAAAACAGATTTCGTATGAAAACGGATAATTTTTTTTATAAGAAATTGCTTAATTATAGTAATTGTGGAAATTATTTGGTATTAAATTATTATGGTATAAAAATACAAAAAAATTTCAAATTGTAAAAATTTAATTTTTATTTCGCATATTAAATATTAAACAGACACAACTCAAAATACAAAAATGTTAAGGAGAGGATGCCAATTGGCAAATTAAGTTCCATAAGTGTTAAAGAAGACGTTGATGTAAACGAAATTTTCGTAATCGCTGTAGTTTTGATTTGTGAACTGGTTTTTGGTCGCCCGTGATCTCAAGGTATCTGCCAATTTTAAACTCTGCCGAATTCCAGGTATTGATTACACCTGATTTATCCAGGGTTCCTCGCTTCGAGCTGGTCCCAAAAATAGTACAAATTTAAGCGCCGATGACTCCGGCTTTGGATGAAACCAGCGCCAAAAATTGTATTATGATTTTATTTCTCGATTTTTTTGTATAAATATTTCTTTTTTTATAAAAAAAAATAACTATTATTTTTTGACGGACATTTTTTTAGTCAAAAATAGAAGATATTTTCTATGTCAAAAATAAGAGTTAAAAATCGACCATTTTCACTTTTAAATAAACATTTAATTTTTTCTTACTATTAAATAGCACTGCGGAACAGACATTTTGCTGTATCGAATTTGATTTCAAATGTTTACTAATTTGAGGTCGCTGATTTCAAATCTCCATTTCAAGTCTCGAATTTTTCTATCAGCTCTACTTTTCGAGATATACCGTTATGTAACTTGAATACGATTGACCATATTCAGTTAACAGAAAAATCCGAAACTTGGCAACATTATTATCTTTAAGCCGTTTACATTATTTCTAAATTTGCCCTTATTCTAATTATTGTTTGTTTCAATAAATAAATATCAAATGCAGGGATGTTAGATGTGACGATTTTACGTCATTTTGACGATTTTTTTCGATGAATTTACCAAAATGACGATTGACGATTTTTGTTGTAGAGTCACTTATGTTTTGACGATTTAATCCCGTCAATAAATTTACTTAAAACTTTAATCTGGCATCAATTTTATAACACTTTAATCTGCCAAGCAGGATTGGTAGATGTGACGATTTTTCGTAATTTTGACGATTTTTTTGAGAAAATACAGTAAAATGACGATTGACGATTTTTTGACTAAAAGTAATAGTGTTATGACGATTTTTGACACACAAGAAATATTTACAATTATATTGAAACAAAAATTTTTGGAAATTAAACAAAAAAATTCCTCCCCCATCACAAGCCAGGTGGATTTCATTAGAAGCATTAGTAATTCAAATTCTACAATTATAGAAATGCCATCGATACTGCAAATAATATACACTAGAGCCCTTTTTTGCGTCTGTTATATTTGGTCCGCTTTTTAAAAATTGGTTAAATCCGCTTTGCGTTTTTATGATTTCGATTTGCGTCCCTACAAGAATTTTTCTATTTGTGTGTAAAAAGGCAAATCCCATTTAATTCTGTTAGGTAAGTTATTCTTAGTAAAATTGCGTGTTAGGAAGTAAGAAGTTACTTTTTAATAAGAAGTTGTGTAGAAAAATGAGTGCAATGAGAAGAAAATGCATTAGTTTGAAACTAATATTAGACGTAATAAAACGTTTCAAGTCGGGTAAAAGAACTGTTGATATGGACAGAATCCTTGGTTTTTAGCACCTTTAACAATAAAAACAATTTGCAATAGAGATAGCGCTAAAAGTTAATCATTTAAAAATAGCTCGAGTTCAAATCAAATGAGATTTTAGTTAATATTTTTCTGAATATGGATAAATGAAATAAAACAATTTTTGTTATGCATTTATGCAAATAAATAAATAAATATATTTTTTCTTATGCTTTCTTTTTAAATGATAAATATATTCAGCTCACTTGCTGAAATAAATAGAATAAAACTTAACCATATCACTTTCTTCATCATAAATAGAATTTCTTGCTAAAAATTTATATTTTAGAACCAATCCATGCAATAAATTGTCTTAAATTTGTAAAATTTATATATTTGACGTTTTGTTGACGATTTTGTTCAATTTTCGTGACGATTTTGACGAATTTTGTGAAAACTTTTGACGATTTTTGAGGAAAAAAGTCTAACAACCCTGATCAAATGTTAAACTGTGTCCTATACTTAAAGAATGCAAATTAGGGTTTCCCGGAATTTCCCGTCCCGCTAAAAGTTTCAGAAAACAGCTATTTTACCTCTGGAATTTAGTTTTCTTTTATGTAAAAATTAGGTTCTGTGGATGGGTGGTCTATTAGATCAATAACAAGAAGTGTGTACATACGTAAATCTAAGCCTTCTGCTGCAATAAATATATTGAAAACAGAATGGGCAGTGCAAGAGTTGATAATTAATAAATTAAGTGAAGTGAAGAGTTGATAAAGAACATAAATTCAAAATAAGTTGCTTTTTTAATTGCATAATCATCGGTATCAACGAGGTATTCAAACATTCTCAAAGATTTTAAAATAGAATTCTGAAGCATCTTGCCAGGCCTTAATCTTGTTACTACTGGCTGTGGTGGAAGGGCAATCAACGGAAAAATTTTATTAAAAATTGCAAAATTATCGAATAATAATTTCCTACACATGCAAAAAAGAATCCCATTTCCCGTTGAATAAATGTCCCCTACAAAAATCCCTACGCATCGTTGTCATTAAAATAGAAGAAACAAGTTTCGCACTTTGCTAAAGCAAATAACCAGTGTGACCATATTAGCTTTTTTCGAGCTAAATTTAGCTTTATTTTTTTGGATTTAGCTTGATATATTTCATTTAGCTTTTAGCTCTTTTTTTAGCTTTTTTAAAAAATGCATTTGGCTTTTTCTAGCTTTTTCTCAATTTGTATTCGAATGATTTTAATATATGTACATTATAAAAAAAAAGAAAGTTCAATAAAATAAAGAGATATTGGTAACCTTATAAACTAGTCTCAAACAGCTAAAATCTGGCTTCACAGAAACAATAAGTCAACAAGTCTTTAAAGTTTAACAAGGTGATATTAGGAGATTTGCAGTTATTTTTTAACTATTGTTTTGATATCTGCTATTATCTGTTTTGAAATTTACTTTTGTACACATTCTGTTTTCTTCTTTTATTATGACCTACCATATAACTGTTTTTTTTCATATTTGGCTTCTTAAATCCATACTTTATACCTATTAAATTAAAAAATTTTACAAAACGTAAAATGGAAAGGTCGGTATTAATATAAAACTATAAGTTTTATAAGGTTTATTATTTTTAATTATTTATACATATACATAGATACTTAAAAAGAAATGAGTCGAATGATAAGCAAATTGTACATACACGCAAAGAAAAAACATGGTTGTGGTAAACATATTCTAAGAGCAACATATTATGATAAGATTCATGATTGTAGTCACCATATTACGATTGTTATTAAATCATATTATGACCAAATATGTTCGTAATATAACATCATAATATTTTTCCCTTAATCATATTGTTATCCTGTTAATCATAAAACGTTAAGAAGTTATAATATTACTGTCATGGTAATCATAATAAGTTAAGAAGTAATCATATTACTGTCATGGTAATCATAATAAGATAAGAAGTCATCATATTGTTGTCATGGCAATCATAATAAGTTAAGAAGTAATCATATTATTGTCATGACAATCATAATAAGTTAAGAAGTAATCATATTATTGTCATGACAATCATAATAAGTTAAGAAGTAATCATATTATGATGCAAAGTGATATGAACTGTTATACATAAATTTTTTACATCATAATATGATACAACTTTAAACATAATATTTTTATTGGAAAAAAATACTTATGATAAAATAAAAAACATAATATAGTTACTGTAATCTTTTTGTCGTAGGTCGCAATTATTTATAAATTATTTTATGGAGTTTTCATTATTTTTCTCTTAAAATAACACAAAACTTACCAGTAATGGTTAATATTTTGCACCAATATTTCACAAATTTTTCCACCACTTTAAGATTATTAAAAGTTTTTAGCAAAGATATTTTATTTTGTGACACTACAACCCTTTTTTAATGTTTTTTCTTTATTTTTTTTAATTTCTTGTTTATTTTAATGGTTATTTTGTTATTTCTTTTTTAATATTTTTTTTTAATTTCTTGTTTATTTTAATGGTTATTTTTTTATTATTTAGCCACTCACTAACAAATAATTCGATATGTTTATGTAAAACACGACACAACTGATACAAAATTATTTTACAAATGGCGATACCAAAATATTATTAGAGTAACGATATTTTGATTGCATCTTAAACTTATTATGATAAATGTATATAAAGTTATCATGTTATGGCTATTAAATATCATGTTATGGCTGTGAGTAATATAATATGTTTTCAAAGTTATCTTAATTTAGTTGTTAGAAAAATAATTATTTTTCGGTCCACAATACTCAAATTTATAATTGCGATAAACATTAATATGTTTACAGTAACTATAATATTGCTGATATTTAATAAAAATAACAATTATTTGTGTACAACAACAATATATTGTTACAATAAACACAGTGTGGTTGCCGTAACCATGCCCAACCATATTTTTTCTCTGCGTGTAGCTGTAGTAGTGATACAGAAGATGAATTTTCACCTAGTACTAGCAAAAGGTATTTTTAATATTGAAAAGAAAAGGATACTGAATTAAGTATTGTTTTATATTTTAGGAAATACACGCAAAAATTGAGAAAAAGCTGGTTCAATGATTTGAGACTTTCGAAGTGGATTGTTGAATTAAATTACAAACAGGTAAAATGTAAATACTGTCATTGTACATTAAAGTCAAAATTAAGTATCCTGTTAGCGCATGGGTAGACTAGTAAGCATGTAGTTGCTGATTCACCTTTCAAGACCAAAAATCAAAAAACATTAGAGTTTCAAACTTCAAGCAGCTGTTCGAAGAAAAAAGAAGCTGAGTTGTCTGATGCATTGTTCGTGGCGGTGCATACTTCTATTAGGTATGTAGATCACTTGGTAAAGATGCAGAAAAATATTTTCAATGACAGCAAACCGGCGGTGGAAATGACTTTGGGGCGAACAAAATGCACCGCTATCATTACTTCTATTTTGGCACCACATTTTAAGCAATTGTTGACAGACGATATTAAGGAGAGTCATTATAGTCTTATAATAGACGAGTCAACCGATATTACATTTATGTAGGTGTAGTAATTCGGTACTACAGTAAGTCATTAAAAAATATCGTAAATACCTTTTTACATTTGTATGCTCTAGAAGAAGCAATAGCTCTCTGAATTTCTTCAGCTATCTTTAAAATTGTAAATGCTTTTAATCTAGATATAAAATATATGGTAGGCTTAGGAACAGACAACGCAAAAGTTATGACCGGAGTGAACCGTGGTGTTATCGCAAATTTAAAAGAAAAAAACGATAAAATTGTATTAGTTCCTTGCGTTTGTCATTCGATACAATTATCTGTTTCATATGCGTCCAAAAGTTTGCCGGCCGAAATTGAATATTTAGTGGCAGAAACATATAATTGGTTTTCAAAATCAAGTTTAAGACAAAAGAATTATAAAAACATATATGCAGCAATTAATTGTGATATGCAGCCACTTAAGTTAGCAAGAGCTTGTGACACTAGATGGCTTTCAATAGAAACAGCTGTAAATCGAATTGAAAATCAATGGTTAGAACTAAGAACCCATTTTGAAATTGCAGCTGTTTCCGAGTCGTGTCATCAAGCTAAAATTTTAAAAAAAATGTATAATGAAAAGAATTTACTTTATTTAAAATTTTAAACAAAATGTTTGAAAGCAACGACGCAGATCCAACATTATTGCTTTCAGAAGTTTATTTATTATTGAAAGATCTTGCAAATCAAATTGTTTTGAAAACTGAAAATTTTGATCCGTTAAAATCTGATTTGGAAGATTTTTTAACCCCAATACCTTATTTTAATTATAGTTTTGAACAATATCTGATATCAAAAAGACAAATAATTGATTCTGAAACAGAAAAAGATATAAGATGTACTTGTCAAAATTTTATTAAACAATTAATATATCAATTACGCCAACGTTTGCCAAGTAATATTTCATCATTGCAAAATACAAACTTCTTTTCTTTAGAAAATAGTCTCAAGAAAATAAAATGTAAATTGTATGAGAATTTTAAAGAAGAAATGACAACTTTTAAACTAGACGAAATTTCTGATTTAGAATTACAGTGGCAAAAATTAAATTGTTATGAGTGGCCTAATCAAAACTCAACAATAGAATTTTGGATCAATGTTTTTGAGTATAAGAATGCATTAAATGAAAACCCCTTTAAGGAATTATCTATTTTTGTGATGAAATTTTTAGTCTTGCCTTTCAGTAACGCTGAAGTTGAGCGTGAATTCAGCGGGATGAATCTAATAAAAACGAAAATCAGAAACAGATTTTCTTTAAATACAGTAAATTCTCTTCTCTATATAAGATGTGGCTTAAAAAGAATAAATAAATGTTGTCAAAATTTTAAAATAACAAATGATCTCATAAAAAATTTTAATAAATCTATTTATACAAATGATAGTGATTTTTTGTCGAACTCTTCAGAGGTAGACGAATATTCATTCGAGGAAATATTTAACATGTAGTCAAATATTTATCAAGTATATTCGTTTGCTTGTTTAAAATTATTTTTTGGAATTGAAAATTTTCAAATCTAGTAAATATACTAATAATTTGTGCAAACGAACAATCCAAATGCTATAGGATTCCAAATTTGTTCGGAAATGCCTTTGAATCTATTTCTTTTTGTTTTTTAGCTTTAAGAACTTTTTTATATACATATGTTGACCTTTGTATATAGATAAATACATATGTTCATGTGATATAACTCTTAATATGTTAATTTTATATTTTTTGTTTGTACTTTATTTTTATATATATCAACCGAACAGTTTTTTGAATAGCTATCAATTTTATTTTAGTCTTAAGACTTTTCTTTACTTTATTTGCTTTGCTGGCATAAGAATTACAAAAAAATATTTTATAATCATTACTATTATACGAGCATACATACATAGATATGTTTTTGAATTTAATGCTCATAAGGATATTTTTTCAATAAATATAGTTTGATTTGGTTACTGATTAAAAATATATTTTACTTAAATTTTGACTAAAAAAAAAGGTTTTGACATAGTATGTGTACATTAATGTGTCATTTTTAATACGAATAATGAATTAATATTATAAAAAAGCAATACAAAAATTTAGCTTTATTTTTGGCTTTAATTTATTTATTTTTAGCTTTTTTTAGCTCTATTTTCAACCTGATTTAGCTCTATATTTTTTTAAAATCTGGTCACACTGCAAATAACAGTTTCATAAAACTTAACAAAAAGTTTCCTCAAGTTCAACATGGTTTGACGCATATGATTTACATGCTCTCGCACAATTGCTTAAGTCACGTTATTCACATCTTGTTTGGACATTAGAAAAAACCGTAACCAACTCTAGAAATATATTTTTAAGCGATTTTAGGAAAAATAATTTTTTTTGACATGAAAATATCACTAAAGAAACGTTTTTTCTGCATTTATTTCATAAATAATGCGATTTAGCAAAAAATCCCTACAGTTTTGGGATTATAAAAATCTGTCCGATGCTCCCTTCGCTACTATTTTAGTATAAAAATTACCTACATGTAGGGATTTTCCCCTACGTCTGGCAACACTGCTTGTAACAGTCAAATAGAAGGATCTTTTGTCGAAATCTTGAAAATCTTGTATTAAAAGCAAAACTCCAAAAGAATTTATTTTGTGATTTTAAAAATTTTTTTTGGAATTTTGTTTTGTGTATTTAAAAAAGATTTTAAAATTGTTTTTATATGGAAATTAAAGCAAAAAATCACTGAAAAATTTCAGAATATGCAAAAATATGCATTTAAAACCTAAATATGCAAAGATATGCATTTTCACCAAAATATGCAACAAAAATTCGCATCCCTAATAATAAATTTCATTTTCAATCCTTGTTTATTTGTATTTGGGCTAATACACTTAAAAAGAATGTCCTTTAAAAAGGATTTGATCGAAGAAAACAGATCACAATCTTTATCTTTAGCATACTTAACTCGATTTATCCGTTCTATTTTCATTAAAAACAGGACAACAGTTTTAAAATTTGCAGACAAGTGCTATTTGTCTTTGATCAAACTCAGAAATATAAGAACAACATGCAAAAAATTGTGAAATTTTGCAAATGAACGGTAATTTTTGGATGCCCTTTTTAAACCCAGTCTAAAAAGGAATGATTTGAATTTTGTAAATTCTCATGCTTTTCAGAGAAAATAAATTGGGATCTCCTGCACAATAGGAAATTTCACTAATTTTTTGTGCAAAATTTAAACTTGAAATTTTTGCAGTTTTTTTTTTTACTTTAATATAAAAAATAACAAAGCAAACATCTATTTTTAAAATTTTCTACAAAAACGATTGTTTATTTCTTTATCAGTTTTTTTTTTTGGGTTGTGATTTTAAAATTAGTTATCAAATAACGGTTGAGCACAGTGAATTTTACGATGGCTTCTAATAAAAATTTATAGTTTTTGAAAATTAAAAAGTGGAAAATAAAGTCAAATATTTGTGAACTCGTCTATTAGATCGATCAAACTGTAAACATTAAAGGAACTTAAAATCAACTAATAGAATTAAGAATTGCAATTATTTTTCGACTTATTAAAAAACGAAACTTACAAGCGGGCAACTGTTGATGACTATTTCAAAAATTGCTTAAGGCAAGTATTCTGACTAGCGAGTATTTTGTTTAAATCTTAGTAATAGATGGCGTAAGAGACATTGGAAACTGCCAACAGGAAGGCGAACAACATTCAGGTTTTGTAAATTTACAGACTGTTTTTGTAAAACACAAGTCTTCTCACTTAAAGTTTTAGTATTGATACGATAATTTTTAAAATTTGGTTTTTTTAAAACATTTAAAAGCTTTCGTAAATTCATGGTTGACTTAAATAGAGCTTTTTTCTTTCGTGAATCATTATTATTGCCAATGCAATAATATTTCAACGTTTCCATTCTTTTTACATATAGAGGTTTTCAGCCGTATTCATAAAAACTTATTAAAGGTTAATTAACCATATTGAAGGAAAAATTGCTAAAGTTGTATTCATAAACGAAAAATAGTCTATTAAAGGTTTAATAAACCATTTATAAAGTAAGAAAATTTATTGTTCGATTTACCCTAAATAAAATGACATTTTGATAAGCGTTTGCATTTGCTGATTTTTTTTTTTGTTAAATATGTTTAAAAATAATGAAAAAATGTTTTACTTATTAATATGGACATGTTAAATACATTTTACTAAATTTTTTTTTGTTTGAGAAAGTTATATGGTTAATTATTTAAAAAAAAATTTATATGATTTAAAATAATATGTTTAGGGGCAAATGCAGATATTCTCTTTAATGACTTATTAAATTATTGCAACTAGTTGTTTTTTTGTTTAAAACAACAAATTATTGTTCAAAAATTAATAAAAAAATAGAATAAACAAATCATAATAATAGTGATGATAATAAAAAGTAAACAAACTTTTTATTCGAATACTTTCTTATCGTTTATTTAAAAAAGGTTCAAACAAAAGCTTTTACGATACCTTTCGGCAACATTTTCTGCAGAAACTAAAATAAAATTTAAGTTTATTTGATAAGAATAATTTTTAAGTTCTACAATTAAAAAAAATTATAAAAAAAATTATATAGAATATCATATGAACCGAATCGAATTTTCATGCATCACTAGCAATAAAATGGCAGCATAATATAAAGAAAGTTGCCATACTTAAACACAAAATCGCTACAAACAGTTAATAGTAATAAAACTGTTAATGTGCATTTATGAATACAAATTTGTATAGGAGGTTTATTAGACAAAAAGCGTTTGATAGTTATTACATGCCATAAGCTTAAAATAAGAACTTTTTATGAATATGGCTGTTTGTGTTTATGGATAACCCTGGCTTTTGTTTACAAAAATTAAAATTAAATTTCAAAAACAAAATATTTTATGAAAAATGTTAGTAAATTAGTAAGAAATAAAAAAGGTTGAATGAAAATGGTAACAATAATAGCAATAAATAAAGAAGATCTTTTGCTGCACATCAACATATAAAGGGTCCGCCAAAAAATTTTTTTTTTTTGAAAATGCTATAAAAAAAAACTACTAAATATTTTCTCAAATTTCTTTTTTTATTTGAAAGTACAATCCTTACGGTTAATAATGGCAAATAATTTCATTAAAACGGATGTCTCGGCTGGCCATTGAGTAGCGTACACATTATCGATTGTGTGCAGCTGTATTTCACCAATGGCTTCACGAATATTGTCCTTTAAAGTGTCATTTGTCTCTGGCTTGTCGGCCTAACACTCATCTTTGACGGCACCCCACATATAATAGTCCAACGGTGTCAAATCGCAGCTCCGAGGTGGCCAAACGGCATCAGCTCTGCGGCTGATAATGCGATCTTCAAACACAGGCCCCAAAACATCGAGTGTAGCTTCGGCTGTGTGGCACGTAGCGCCGTCCTGTTGAAACCAAATTTTGCCAATATCCTCCTCTTGTTCAACATGGCCCGATTACGATCGCCATTGACTGTAACGGCCACTCCTCGCTTATTTTCGAAGAAAAATGGCCCAATTATGCCTCTGGACCAAAATCCGCACCAAACAGTGACTCGTTTTGGGTGCAACGGCTTTTCAATGTATGCGTGCGGGTTTTCTGTGCCCCAAATGCGACAATTTTGCTTGTTTACATACCCGCCAAGATCAAACTGAGCTTCATCTGAAAAGATGATTTTTTTTGACAAAATCGGCATCTTCTGTTCAAAGTAATGTCGCAATATTTCCCAGCGTTGTTCGAGCTATGAGAGTAGTGTTGTTATGGAATCTATACTCAAGTAAGACAATAAATAAATAATAATAAATAATAAGATGCTTTATGGGCACAAGGACCTTATCATGGAAAGAAATTTGTATGAGGCCTATCGTAAAATATGAAGCTATTCTGACCATTTTCAATGGGATAAATGTTTTCTTAAAGGCCATTCACATTACATCGAAATAATTAATTTTATTTTTTATTTTATTTGCTATGAAATCTTCTTTCAAAATCTATAAAAATAATGACATTTTTTGGCATTAGCAAATTAAAAGATTTTTTGTGCAAAACACACGACAATACCGTTTATTAAAATTGATAAATGAAATATGTATGTATGTACATATGTATATGTATAAGATCACATGACAAAACAAGTTAAAAAAGAAATCTACCTACATATGTATGTACATATTGTCACCTAATTTTGCCTTTTAGGTGTCGATAAGTAAATTGGCCCTATCTAACATTTTGAAAATTAAACATGAGAAGCAAAAAACTATTAAAAATAGTAAATTGATTAATCGCCTTAAACTGTTTATAATTGATTTTTTTTCTATTTTCTTGTACAACCTACCAGTTGTTTTGATAACACTATGGAACATTTTTGGGATTATTGTCTGGGGGGTGAGAAATTCCAAGTCAGGGTGATGGTACTAGGTCAGTATAGTAAAACCCTCAAAGGGTTTGGCGTTCGTATGTGTCAGTTTTTTTTTATGACATTTTAAATTTTTTCCTGGTTCTGATGTTTTTACGCTTAGTTGTAACATTTTGGCAAAAACGTAGTTTAACATAACTCGAGAACCACTTGTCCGATTTTGCTAAAACAAACTGAAAATAATTTAGAATTACAATTTCTTTAATCTGTTCATATAACGTTTTTCTTGATAATCAACAGTTTTGCCGGTAAAAATAAATTTGTGGAGAAAAAAAAATATTTTTTTGTCTAAAAATTAAAATTTTTTTTTTTTAATTCATAAAAAATCCAAAACGGAAAAAGGATCAAGTGTTATTAATTTCATGTAAAGTCACATAACCTATAAACAAAATGCGACATAGATCATAGAAATCGATTAACGCGTTCTGCTTTTATTTACAATTAAGTGAAGGTATCCCATTTTGACAAGAATATTGATATTTGTTTTTATTCAAAAAAGTGTCATTTATCGCCTTTTTTATAAATTTTCCCCAATAACTCCAGACTTCTGGCCATAAACTACTAAAAAAATTAAGTAAACATTTTTATAATGTTTTATTTTCATTTTATTTATTTATTTTTTTTTATTTTAATAAATATTGCCTAGACTTTTTCGATGGTGGTTGTTTGGGACTAGTGGCATCGCATTCATCACTATCATCAGTTTCTGAACCACACATAATGTCAATGTGTGACTCCACTGTTGGCCCTTCTGCATCTCCTGAAATTTCTTTATCATCAAGATCATCCTTGTATTGCCACACTAGCTTACTCCACCAGCAAATTTCCGCAATTATTGCTCTCGGCGACTTTTTGCCTCTATATCTGTAAGTTTTTGTTTTATTAAAATGAGTTTGAAAAAATAAAAAATCAGTATTACCTCGTTGACCTTGTTCATCAGATTCGGTAGCCAATTGTTTGCTGAAGTAGTCCAGATGATGATGTAAATAATGGATTTTCAAGGACATGTGGACACCAATTTCCGAGAATGCTCTTAACATCCATGCGACAGAAACATCGTAGTTGTTAGAACGATGCTTTCCCAAAAAGCATTCTATTACTTCTTTGATTGCCTGCCACGCATTCAATATTAAAAAATATTGATAAATGCGTCACTTTTAATCAGCTTTCGTATATCTGGACCATTTAGTACGCCTGATTGGAAAAAATTAATTTGTTAAGATGGAAAATCATGGGAAATGAATGTGATATTATAACTTACCTTCTTTAATTTTACTTTCGCTGAGTCTCGGCTAAATTAGTTTCAAACACAAGAAAACTTCATCTCTTTTGGCGACAGTTTTGATAAAATTCTTAACAATTCCAAGTTTAATATGCAGTGGAGGCAGCAATATCTTCTCCTTCATCATTCACAAGGAATCAACTTTGGAGTGTTGCCTGACGACTTCGATAAGCTGTGACTTTCACACCGGGTGCCAACAAATTGTTTGATTTCAAAATGGAAGCCAGCTCTTCCGATTTATGCTGTGTTAATTCCAACTTGGCAACAATTGAATCAAGCTTATTTTGATTTATTAAAATTGGCTCATTGGATACTGATGGCTCATATGGGGGATCATCACGTGCATGATATGTCGGAGCAGTCGTAGAAGAGAAAATATCTGGGATAGAAGCTTTTGGCACAGGAATGTGGTCCGAATGAGGCAATGCGCAATTGCGGCTCCTTTATTCGCACATGCATAGCAATTCAATGGATTGTGACCTTCGCCAGGATTAGTCCAAGTCATTGGGATACCGAATGGCATACTTTCACGTCTTCTATTTTTCCAATCCATTAGACGGTTGTAGCAGCTTTTACACAATATATTTGGTACCCAATTTTCGTTCACTATAACATTTTGGTTGAAGTACATCTCGTATGTTTGAACAAAATCAGTACTGAAATTTCCCCTTTTTTTATGTGTTGAGACATATTGACCACAGCAGTAGCAAAAGCTATTTATATCTGCCTTGCACAGTTCCATATTCTGTTCTCTTTTGTTCACTTTTAAAAAACTGGAGAAAAATCACTTTTACTGTTCGCGTTCGTCGGCACTTGTTGAATGACAAAAATCACAGAACCAGTGTGAGAAAGAGAAGAAGTATAATGACAATGCATGTTTTATGTGAACATTACAGAACCAGTGTTGCCACATCAATATTTCTCTTTTAGTACAGTAGAAAAATATGAGGGAGTTCGGCTTGTGAGTGCCAATGTTTTCTCCAAATAATGTTGTGCATATCTGGAGCAAATTTTTGAAATTCATACATTTACCTAATTGTGAATAAATGAGAAACGCGTGCATCGATTTTCATTATCTATGCCTTTTTTTTTGCTCATGAGTTATGTGACTTTACGCGAAAGTAATTAGTTTTGGCACTTTTTTCCATTTTGGATTTTTTATGAATTTTAAAAAAAAAATATTTAAATTTTTAGGCAAAAAATACTTTTTTCCCTTCATACATTCATTTTTAACTTCAAAAGTGTTGCACATATAGGAAAACGGTA
Organism: Pollenia labialis; assembly: GCA_949318255.1. NCBI lineage: Eukaryota > Metazoa > Arthropoda > Insecta > Diptera > Polleniidae > Pollenia > Pollenia labialis. The sequence continues at coordinate 174,908,774 of OX439140.1, read as the reverse complement.
TAGAAACAGATTAGAGAAATTGTAATTCTTAATTTTTCTAAATTTGTTTCATCAAAATCGGACAAGTGGTTCTCGAGTTATGTTAAATTACGATTTTGCCAAAATGTTACAACTAAGCGAAAAAACATCAAGACAAGGAAAAAATTTAAAATGTCATAAAAAAAAAACTGACACATGCGAACGCCAAACCCTTTGAGGGTTTTACTATACTGACCTAGTACTATCACCCTGACTTGGAATTTCTCACCCCCCAGATTGGCTGTTGTACTGTGTAATTGGCAATGTTGCATATTTTTGAAACTGTTTTTAAGGTCTTTTAGCGTAAATCATATCATCTCTATCTCTAAATATGGTCAAAAGATTTAAAATTTTTGTGGATATTTCTGTTGATGCAATACATCAGAATCAATGAAAAAATAGGTTTTTAATTTTTGTTAGTTAGGGCCTTTTACGTAGCGATATATGGACATATAATAAAAATGCACTATATGGAATTCTCATCTGCGGTGATTCTCTACGAAATACGTGTTAATCTGGATGATTTACATTTAATGAAGATAAAAAAGAATTCTCATAAACACATACGTATAAAGAATAGGAATTCAAAAATTTTCAAACTTTTTATTTATAATTAACTTCGTTTATCTTATTAATATTATTTATATGTTCCATTTTGATTATTTCCTTAAAATATTTTGATATTTTAACAAGCAGTCATTTTAAATTTGGTTGTTGCGTATTTGACAAAATGTAATTTTTTTTTGACGGGGAAGTAGTTTTAGTACTTTATGATAAAACAACCATAGTTGCTTAATTGAAATATTTTCATCTAATATTTTTTGAAGTACCTAAACTTTCTTTCTACTCCAAATAAGTAAATCTCTTAAAAAGTTTCGTATAAGAAAAACCAACCGTCTGCAACAGCTAAAATTTTTTGTGCAAAAACTTAATGTTCATTAACCAATCTAATAATTTGAATGGTCTGAGCACAAGTACTTGAGGTTAATTTTCCTTGGTTTTAATTTATTCATTCTTTCCATAAAATCATACCCTGTGTGTAAACTGGTTGGTTTGTTTTTTTTTATTTATTATAAACAATATTTTTTTTATTTTTATAGCGAAAATTATTCTGGCTTATAAATGCTCTATGTTTTGTGCAGTAATAAGTAGTTTCTTCTAAATGTCTTTTGAGTGAGCAAAGTGTGGTATTGCTCTATTCGAAAATGAGCAATTGTGGTTTGTTTTGTTTTAAAGGGATAGTTTTTACGATTGAGTACAAATTAAGCTAGAAAAAATCGGAAAAATATTTTATTTCAAATTTCGTAAATTTTCTTCTCAAAATTTTTGAAATATATTTTAGTTTTTGTGACATTTAATGGAACTAGCTGCTACCCAATAAAAAAATCGAGCTTCAAACGTTGCGTGCTTGTGATAGACAAATGTAAAAGTTTCGTTTACCATCTCGCTTACGGAAGTCATAAATTTTGTATGGTGAGTTTCTACTTTGAATGTTCATTTAATGTCTTCTTCGCTGTAAAATTCGTTTCTTTACCTGACTGAATCTCTGTTGTTTTTCTTATTGTGCAGCGTGCTTGCGTTTTAAAATGTACAATAAGTTTCCTTACAAAATAAGCCATATTTTTATGGGGACGTGAACGTGTTCGTATTTAAAAGTGCTTGCGTAATAATTTTGGAGTTTTAAATTAAGATTCATGTTATTTTACTGTTATTAAAACGAATATAAGCGAAACGTTTAAAGGTGATAATCACAGTCTAACAAACTGAATTGCACGATGAGAAACCCTAAATAGATTAAGGTATTAATAGGTTTATTCAAGGCCCATTGAATAGGTCTGCGCAAGAAGCCTGATGATTATTGTTTATGTTCTTTTTAGTTGTCAAAAGTTGTTTACATTTTGCTTACATGTGCATGTTTACGTTTATGGTATGCCACACATACACGTTTTTTCCTTTTGCTTTGTATATGTGGTAGTAAATTTTTGACAACTAAAAAGAATCGTTTTTTGTTTTTGTACAAGTAAGCAGACCTGATAGATGGGCCTTGGGTTTATTTATGTATGCACATCATACAGTCACAGATTTTTCTTTGAAGGAAACCTGGGTGCAAGTATTTCCAAGTCACCAGTTTTGTCGACTATTTTGGTGACATTGTCAACGAAGTGCTACACTACGCTACATTTGCCACTATATTGGTCTCTAATACGATAAAAAGGTTATCAATAACAACCGAGAAGTATAATTCCTAAAAAAGTTGAAGAAATAATAAAAAATGATTGTTATGAATTCATATTCGTATTAAAAGAGTAGACTAGGTTTACCTAAACATACTAGTGATTCTCTGGTTCCAATGTCTGCATATGTTCCTAAAAGAACTTCCTAGTCAATAGTACCAACGTCAGTAGTAGATTTTCAATGGCACGCACATGTTGAATGTCTATAGTAAATAACACTGTCTGCACGCAGAGAAAAAATATGGTTGGGCATGGTTACGGCAACCACACTGTGTTTATTGTAACAATATATTGTTGTTGTACACAAATAATTGTTATTTTTATTAAATATCAGCAATATTATAGTTACTGTAAACATATTAATGTTTATCGCAATTATAAATTTGAGTATTGTTAACCGAAAAATAATTATTTTTCTAACAACTAAATTATGATAACTTTCAAAACATATTATATTACTCACAGCCATAACATGATATTTAATAGCCATAACATGATAACTTTATATACATTTATCATAATAAGTTTAAGATGCAATCAAAATATCGTTTTTCTAATAATATTTTGGTATCGCCATTTGTAAAATAATTTTGTATCAGTTGTGTCGTGTTTTACATAAACATATCGAATTATTTGTTAGTGAGTGGCTAAATAATAAAAAAATAACCATTAAAATAAACAAGAAATTAAAAAAAAATAAAGAAAAACATTAAAACAGAAATAACAAAATAACCATTAAAATAAACAAGAAATTAAAAAAAAAATAAAGAAAAAACATTAAAAAAGGGTTGTAGTGTCACAAAATAAAATATCTTTGCTAAAAAATTTTAATAATCTTAAAGTGGTGGAAAAATTTGTGAAATATTGGTGTAAAATATTAACCATTACTTGTAAGTTTTGTGTTATTTTAAGAGAAAAATAGTGAAAACTCCATAAAATAATTTATAAATAATTGCGACCTACGACAAAAAGATTACAGTAACTATATTATGTTTTTTATTTTATCATAAGTATTTTTTCCCAATAAAAATATTATGTTTAAAGTTGTATCATATTATGATGTAAAAAATTTATGTATAACAGTTCATATCACTTTGCATCATAATATGATTACTTCTAAACTTATTATGATTGCCATGACAATAATATGATTACTTCTAAACTTATTATGATTGCCATGACAGTAATATGATTACTTCTTAACTTATTATGGTTACCATCACAACAATATGATTACTTCTTATCTTATTATGATTACCATGACAGTAATATTATAACTTCTTACCGTTTTATGATTAACAGGATAACAATATGGTTAAGGGAAAAATATTATGATGTAATATTACGAACATATTTGGTCATAATATGATTTAATAACAATCGTAATATGGTGACTACAATCATGAATCTTATCATAATATGTTGCTCTTAGAATATGTTTACCACAACCATGTTTTTTCTTTGCGTGTGGGGTAAAAGAAGTCGCTACTACTGGTGACTGTGTCAATAGTGAATCAATACAGATTCACTAGTGACATTTTCTGCTGTTTTTTGGTTTGATTTTTTTTTTTTAATAAATATTCTTAGTATATATATGATGATATTTTAATCAAAGATTATAGGAAAATTAAAAAACATACTTACACATATTTAAATTTTTAAATATTTTTCAATTTGAAAATTGTATACATAAAAACCAATTTATGGTTTCGAATTTTGTATTTAGAAAAAATTGTATATAATTTGGTACATATGCTTTTATTATTATAAGCACAAAATCTATTGGAAATGGTGAATATCGGTCCCAAATCACCTGACCCCCGTGTAAATGTCTTCCCGCAAATAAGGCCCTAACATCCATAAATTTTCTTTCGGTTTACATTTTACCATATAAATACCTTTCTAAAAAATAATAATTCCCCCGAAATACACTGCAAATTCCCTAAAGTCCTTATTTTTGTCGACACTATGAAACATTTTGTCAAAAATTACTTTTAAGCATAGCTGGGGAATTTCGATTACAATTAGAAATCATTACGATTAGAGAAATAAAATAATCTAATCATTAGAATTTAATTTTTATAAAAATTTTAGATTACTAATTGATTAGATTAGAAATAATCAAAAATATAATCACAATTAGTGACGATTAGCATTTCTAATCAAATCTAATCAAAACTAATCCAAAAAATAATTGATTAGATTTCTTGATTATTTTTGATTAGATTTGGTTAGATCAACTATTTTTAACTAATTTTGTGAAAAGAAAATATTTTTTTATCACATTTGTTGCTATATTTACATAATGTAAATTTCAGATACTTATATGTATTTTTACACCAAATGTGTTTTTTACGGTTTTTTTCTCATTTTTCTATTTTCGTGACGTTTTTACACAAAATGTTTGTATAGGAACCGTGCTATTTATGGTTTTATTTAAAAAATATAATTGATTAAAAATAAAACGAGGGTTTGTGTTTAAAAATCCGTTGAAAATTGACTGATTTATTCAACTTTAAAAAAAAAACACATTTTTTTACAAAAAAATTATTTCTTACCATTCCGATCAAAATTGTTTGCTTGACCTTTTTCTTTTTAAATTAACGTCTTCAGTATCTCGTTTAAGGGACCAGCAATACTCTGAAAGCATTTTTATTTTATTTTTTCCTTTAAAACGTTTTTCCATTGCAATTATTTCCTGGTGAAAATGTTCGCCTTGTTCATCGCTAAACTGCCCTAGGTTGTCTGGAAACAAATCCAAATGCGAGTGCAGAAAATGAAGTTTTATAGACATGTTGCAGCCCATTTCACCATAAGCTTTTAAAAATTCATTAACAACCATGACATAGTCGTCGCTTCTGTGACTCCCAAGAAAATTATCACAAAGCGCAACAAAACTGTTCCACGCACGTTTTTCAACGGAACTCAACATTTTTAAAAAGGTCTCATTTCTCATAACTTTACGAATTTGAGGTCCAATGAAACTGAATGCTATTTCGAAGTAAATACAAAAATACCTCCTTTTATTTTGGCTTCACTTAATCTTGGGAATATCGATTTAAGATGCTTAAAAGCTTCGCCGTTAATATCAAGCTTTTTAACAAATTGTTTCATGTATCCTAATTTTAAATGTAATGGTGGAAGAATAATATTCTCAGCTTTAACTAATAATATGTTAAGAACGTTTTTTCTACCAATTTGCTGCGACTCACGAGATGGCCATACTTTGCAATCATAGTGATTTTTTGCACGACTGTCCCATTCACAAAGAAAGCACGGATATTTTGTGTAACCACCTTGCATGCCAAATAAAATTGTCAATACTTTTAAATCAGCTATGATTTTTCATTTATGCGTGGCATAGTTGACGAACAGGAGTATTTTTTGCATGACTTCGTAAGTTTCTTTTGTGGTAGTCGCATAAAAAATTGGAACTGATGGCAACTGATTTTCGTTATGTAATAAAACTGCTTTCAAACCTAAATATGAAATTACAGATTGCAGATAATCCACTATTTTAAAAATTACTTACTTTTACATGAGCCATCAATGAAAAGTCGCCATTCGTCTGATTTATAATTGTAATTTAGTGCAGAAAATAACTTTGGAATATCACTGCAATACGTAAGATTGCTGTCATTTTTATTAGTTTCAAAGCTTTCTTCAAATAACAAAGTCCTCCCACTTTTTCTACAATATGTAATACGAAAGTCTGCTTTCACCAAATTTTGCTGTTTTAATCGCGATCCGAGAATTTCAGACTGTCGTTTTGACAATTTTAAGTCCCGTACGAGATCGATAAAATCTGCGTTAGAAATTAATTTCGACTCCATTGACGTAGATTTGAATGGAAGGTAATCTTCTTCCTCCATATATTTGTTATCATCAGCAGCAGATTTGCTTGTTGTTGGAAGTTCATCATTTGATATTATGGGTTTTGTTACAGTAACAACATTTGCGTACTTAATGTTTTTTCGCGTTTTAAAACTATGGCCTGAAGTATTCGTTTGGCAAAAATAGCAATCAGCGGACTTGTGATATACCTGATGATGCCAAGTCATAGGCGCAGCAAAGGGCAAAGACACTAACTTTAAATTTTTTTAAGGTTGTACAACAATAAATACAAATGAACTCTGGCTCATACCAGCAACTGGTTTTATAGGAGCGATTGAAAACTGCGTTGTAAACTTCCACCACTGCAATATTATTTTTAAAATTTTTCATATGACCAATATCCGCAAATAAGCCACAGATATAATAAAATTTGTTACGTTTATCACACATTTTTAATTTAAATTTTACACGATTTATTAAATTGCCAAATTTTTAATATACACAGTTGGAAAATAATAAAGAAGTGATAAATAAAGGGTCATATTAAATCTCTGACATTTTGACAAAAAATCCTAAGTCGAGATAATAATTTTTCCAGCTTTTTAAATTTGACTTAAGGTATTTTGTAAAAAAAGCCACAGAAATAAAAAAAAACAGTATTTTTACATGAGTTGAGCTCTTTTTGCTCAGTTTTGTTTTTATTTTAAATCTGACAAGGTTGGTCTGCAAAGTTTCCGATCTCAGCGCTAGTTTATAAAAGCTAGTAAACGTAGTTTTCAATCTTTTGATAATTACTCACCAAGGTTTCAGCTATTTTGGACGGGCAGTTTTTAGTTGATTAAGTCGATGAGAGTGTTTTCGTGTAAATGAAAAAATTGAGAAAATAGGATTTTTTTAAGGCAGTACGCCTACGCAAGGAGATTATATAGAAAAATAACAAATATAAGGCTAAATTTCCGGTAATTTTTCAGACCACCCTCGTATGTAGAATAACAGTGATTTTTTAACGCGCGACTCGCAGGCTGCAAAAATTATTTTAATAATTACTTAAAAGAGATACTGAAAACGTTAATTTAAAAAGAAAAAGGTCAAGCAAACATTTTTGATAGGAATCGTAAAAAATAATTTTTTTGTAAAAAATGTGTTTTTTTTTAAAGTTGAATAAATCAGTCAATTTTCAACGGATTTTTAAACACAAACCCTCGTTTTAATTTTAATCAATTATATTTTTTAAATAAAACCATAAATAGCACGGTTCTTTTACAAATATTTTGTGTAAAAACGTCACGAAAATAGAAAAATGAGAAAAAACCGTAAAAAACACATTTGGTGTAAAAATACATATAGGTATCTGAAATTTACTTAATGAAAATGTACACCGTTCAAAAGGTCTAAGGTTCTTCTTTCTAGATCTATCAAAAAATTTGAAATCGGTTGGTATTCAACTAAGTTACAGGATAATAAGTGCATACGGGTATGAAAACCCGGGTTTTTACCCGTAACTCAAGATTTTGGGGGTGTTTTGAAAATTCCAAAAACAGACTGTTGTTATACTCGACAGTACCCACCAGAAAAATGATATAAGATCCCAGGTATTTTCACTTCATTTTTTTTGTCTCACTGTGTAATCATTAGGATTTCTAATCATTATTCCCAAGCTATGCTTTTAAGTTAGTTTGTATGCAGGAACAAAAACGGCAGTTCTAGAATTGAACCTGGACTTGCTTTCTGAAAATAACTTTAAAACAAATGAATTTGTTATAGATGTTGGTATGTACTAAAGACGTACAATAATGTATCATAAAGTTTTGTCAAAAGAGATATAACATATATGTATGTAGTTATCTGTTACTATGAATGAGATAAATGAGAGCATGAGTGTAACTGATAGGAAAAAAAATCGGCATCATCGGCACAATCATTCCGGGTTGCCAGACTTGGGGATTTATCCCCAAAGTTGGGGATTTCATGCGAGCTAAAAGGACAAAGAAAGTAATTTGGGGATTGGGGATTTTTTCGGGGATTTAAAAAAAAAATTCGGGGATTTTTTTGGAGATTTTATGTATTTTAAATATAATTTTCCCTTCTTTTATTATTTACGCTTATTTTTCTTTGTTTCGTACATAAAATATGACATAATTAGCAAAACTTTTACGTCACTCTTATCAACAACTAATACAGTGTAGAGCTTAAAAAATTTTGAGTGAGTGTTTTAAAAAGGAAGAATTAAAAAAAAAGAATCTTAAACCGTTGACAACACATACAATTTTTGATTTTTTAAAGAAAATTTTAAGCAAACATGTCTTTTCCAAAAATAAGTAAATCGTTACCTGAAACGCAAAAGGAACTTATTAACGAAAAATTCGACTAAAATTTGCGATTTTATTATCAAAAAACAAAAGGCCATATCTACAAAAGATACTATGATGAACGCTAAAAGGCCTAACTGACAGTTTGCATAATATTCAACATTGTCAATTGTCAAACAACTGGAATGTTTGACAAGAAAAATAAAATACATTTAAGTATTAACAGTTAAGGTGATTTATTAATTTATTATTTTGAATGGTTTTTACCCCTGCTGTAAAAGTTTCAAAATGTTAGATAGGACCTTTTGCGTATTAGGTGACGAAATATAAAAGACAATATAATAAAGTTTGGCAAAAAAAAGGGGGACTATTGGTTAGTACTTATTATGCTTCGAAGTATTAAATAATCGACGGATTTATGTAGTTTATTATGGATGGCTAAGACCGACTGAACAAGCTCCAAATTCTTATAAATTGGCTCATATGTCTTTAAAAACAGCATATTGATTTGCTTGTAATTCCTCACTGGAATAACATAAAAAGGATTTCAAAAAACATGCCGAAACCAGTCGCTACAAACAAAATAAATAATTTTTTTACTAAAAATTTTTATTTGGGGATTTCCTATTAAATTTTTCTTACTATTATTAAAAAAATTAAAAATTTTCAATTAAAGATTTAAAATTTGTTCAAAAAAAAAAACAAAAGAAAATATTAACTTTTTAAGGTTTTGATTTTTAGTTTGGGTATTTTTGGGGATATTTTTTTAATTTTTTGGGGACAAGGCAAAAAAGCACCTGGCAATCTTGTAATCATTAAATAAAATCGGCAAACTTAAAATACCTAATTTAAATACAATAAAACATATACATACTATTAAATAGCAAAAAAGATCAATTCAGCATTAACTAATGTTTATAACATATAAATTATCCCATCAACAATAAATTTCAGTGTTTTTATCAAATAATAAAAATTGGGAATTAAGCACGAATAACAAATTCATTTAAATTAAATTTTGTATTCCCACGAAAATTATTTTGATGAAAAAGAAATTTTAATTAAATTGTTTCAAGTTTAAGAGTGATTTATTTCCTCCTAAAGCTTTGGCCAAAAAAACGCTGGCTTTTTCATTTGGATTTAGTTCCTTCATTTGTCATAATTGAATATTTTTCAAATAAAATCCAATAAAAAATCGGCACTTTGATAATTTATTTATTTATTTAAAAAATTTAATTTAGAGGAAAAAAATCGGCAAATATGGCAGGCCTGACTGAATGGTTTTGCTTCTGCACCAGGGATGATAAATGACATTTTCTAAATTGTACTTAATTAAGTAAAAAATTGTACTTTTTTGTCCCAAATTGTACTAAAAATATTTTTTACTAGTTTTATTATTAAAATAACAGAAAATGTACAAACGTATGTACATTAAAATTCACTTGTACTGTACTTTTATACATACGTATTTGTATTACGTATACACCTTTGGAAATTAACAAAAAACATTAAGTTAATACGTAATAAGGAATTAAAACGATGCTTTTTTATCTGGTTTTTTTAAAGTTGATAGTGGAACAGGGTATTTTTTATATTCCCCTAACTCCCACTGGAGCTTGGGGCGCCAAAGTAGAACAGGGTATAAATACTTGTTAACCCAGTAATAAGCCCGAAAGAAATTGTCTAATGGCCCTTATGCGAACTCTACACGTTGTAACTGGTCGTACTATTGAGTTGAATAGACCAGTTGATCGTTCGCAGCATATGTACAATTTTTTAACCAACTTTTCAGTAAGCTTTATTAAGAAATTATTTTTATAAAGTCAACATGAGTACTGATTTTTAAGCACAAGTGGCGATAAATGGAGTGGAGTAAGAAGAGGAGCAAGAAAAGAAATTAAATAATAGTTCCGTCAGTTTTTGTATTCTTTACTAAAATTGTGCATTGGAATTTCGTATTAGTTTTTTAAAATATCGTTTGCTTTGCACGCTGCTGCTTTCAAAACGTTAGAATGGAAATTAAAAACGAAGGAAAAAATCGCCATCAGACGTACCAATTTGAAAGCTCAAATCAAACTGATTTTTTATTCAACCGGTGACCAACCACACCTCTAACGTAACAAAAAATTGACAAAATTGATCGAATTGTACAACAAGTCGCAACATGTAGCGCCACACTATGCCCCGTTTCCCAATACTTTGAGAAATCAAGCTTAAAAGTTTTCGTTTATTTAAAGCAACAATATTGATCAGACTGTAGTATATATTTTGTCTGAATTAAATTCGATGCAATATTCACAAAAAGGCGGTTTCTTCTCTTTGTTTTTATCATATTTTGCTACGAAAAATTCCTTTCCAAATTCGCCGACGAATGTTGTGTAGACAATATGTCTTTGGCAATTCTTCTTATATTTGGAAATTTTTAAATTGTATTAAATATGTCATTGGAGTACTTTTGTACTTTTACAATCCAAATCGTACTGAAAAAAGTACAATTGTACTGACTTTATCATCCCTGTTCTGCACACGCTCAATATCTTAAAATCATAAGTAGTTGTTTATGGTTTTGAATTGAGTACGTAAAAACTCTTTTTTGCTCACCAATATCTGTTGTTACCCTAAGCATTTTCAAATTTTGTTGATGTAAAAAACAGAGTTTAGAAAAATTCATATCCGATCGCAACGCTTCTCTCTAGTATTGTTGAACGACCACAACACGAATAGCCTGTGTGCGTGTATTTTGTGTACATGTTTTGTTTTTGTTAAAATTTTTTGTTTCGCAAAAATTATGTGCACGTCTTTTGTTGGTACATAATTAGATTCACTCTCGAAAATCAATTTGCAATGCTCCCAAGTTGTGTAAGGTACCACATAGTCGGGCTTTATTTATTGCCGCTTTGCAATCAGTTCGACACTTCGGGCGCCCCCAGCTCCCATTTTAAATGTTTCAATTTCCCGATAAACCTTTCGTGTTAACGGCAAAATTATAATAAATTTCCGTTTTTATTTTTGGTAAAATTGTTAACCCCTATAAATAAATAAATCTCATTATGACAACCCTCTTCAACTGTTAAATATTTTAAGTGTGAGTGTGAGTGTGAGCCAGTTGCAAAGTACAATTATGCGTTGAAAGGGGGATGGGGGGTTTGTTATTTCATGGGTTGGTGGCAAGAGGTCGTGGAAATAAGAGTTTTGTTTTATTTTTATTTATGATACAAATAATGCCAGGAAACTAAGTAATAAATCTTAAAAACAAAACATTTAGTCCTCAACAAAAAAAAAAAAAAGAAAAAGACATAACAGCAACAAAATGTTAAAACAGACTTGGAGAACAAAATAAATGAACAAAAATATTTAATACATTTTGCCCTTTAATATAAAAGTCTATTTTCCAATTGTAATTTTCGTATTTTTTCAAACTGATTGTTTCACATTTGTAAGTATGTACATTTGTGTTTGTGTGCATATTTCATTTGGAAAGTCGGTAGCGAACCTTATCGAGGCTTTGTCTCTACTTCACCTAAATACTTTTCACTCTCTATTTTCATCAAGTCCTTGTCTAACTTTGTCTGTCCTTGCATTTGTGTGTTTGTTAGTGATTTATTTGGCAACCACATTTATGTTGTTGATTGCATTTTAATCCTGCTATAATGAGCAATACTTTGTTATGCTTTTGACTACTCTTTGCTTTACCCTTCACCACTTTACCTAAAATTTGTATTTGTATTTGTGTGGGTATAAATGACCAATACTATTGCTTTTGCAATCAAGAAGTTTATAAAAAAATTTCTCATTTCTACATCTTAATACACATTCTTTTTCTCCCTCAAAAATAATTCCCCTTTATTTTCGACTGCTGTTGTTATTGTTGCTGTTTAAAATAATATAACTGATGATGTTGACCAATTAATGTTCATTGTTTTTTGTAAAAAATGTGGTTTTAAGTTGAAATATTTATCGTTTTTAAATGGATACAATTTTTTGGAAACTAAAAATTGAAGCCATTTAAGTAGATATAAATTGTTTGGACTAGATAATCAAATAACAGGAACAGTAGGGTAGTTTTTATATCTGTTTTACATCTTTCTTTTAACCTTACGGAAGCACATATGTTCCTCTTACTTCCACTGGAGCAAAGGGCGCCATACCTACCGAAGGGATCTTTATTATTTTTATTTTGCTTTAATTGCTTTTTTACAAAAAAACAAAACAAAAAAGAACAGGTGCTATTGAAATAGGATTAAAATGTATTCCGCTGCATTTTATGATGAAAGGTAATATGTATCTAAATTAGCATGTAAAATAATCAAATAAGTATTGTTTTTTTTTATTTTTAATATTATTAATAATATTAGCATCCAATTAAAGGTCAATATATACCGTATATCGTATTGTATATCGCAAAAGAAGTAACAGTTTTTTGGCTGATTAGCGCTCATGCTATACGAGCTGAATTGACAAAAATTTCATAAAAAGAACTGAAAAGAAACTATACTAATATTGTATAAATACTATTTAAAATCATAAGGATTTCGCTACGATTTCGACCAAAAGCTACAAATAAAATCATTAAAATAATTTTAGCATATTTATGGCCGTTTTCTCATTACACGATTACCTTTTTCCCCAACGAAAAACTGCACATTAAAGAAATTTGGTTTTCTCAATGTCTCATTTGCTTCTATTCTGTCGCAAAGCTAACCAGCACTCATCTGCCGATTATTTATTTTCCGTTAATTTGCCGTACAGATAAATTCAATCAGCTGACTCCCAACTTTTACATGTATTTTGAGAGGTGTTGCCAACATAAAACCATGTTTTTTGTCGGTATATTGAGAAACCCAAAATTTTTTAACAACCAGTTTATCGGTCTAATAAATTTATGTTGACATTAAGTAACAGGCAGGTTGACGGTACATTGAGAAAATGGCCATTAGTATGTCTAATCTTTAACCTTATCTTATCAAAAATAATTTCCCGAAATAAGAGATCTCAGATAAAAACGGTAACATAAACAAATTGGATTTAATGGCATGTATTCTGTCTGTATATTATGTCTTTTAACCAGGGAAACCAGAAATATGCTCTAAAAAACACGTTTTGCGCATAAAAATTGTTTAAAATATGCACCAAAAATTCAAATATTGCTAATTTGAAAACAAAATATTCAGCAATTTAATAACAGTTCCATTTGATAAAAATAGTCGTAAAATTATTATCGGGCATGCCCAAACACCATAGTATTCACAGACGAGATTTTACCCTATTTGGAAACAATGGCAGTCATCGGCTTACAAAAACAAAGCCACGTAAGGAAATTAAAGTTCATATGAGAGTAATTTGTTCCGAATATTATCAAGAAATCATAGGAGATTTTTTTCTCTTAAAGGGATTTTAGGCACGGACGCTAAATTGTTTATTATTGAAAACGTTTCAAAGGAAGTAAAAGCTATTTATAGATGTGAAATGGTTCGAAAATAATTTAGTTTGCAGTAAAACATTTTTGGGGTGAATTTAATCTAAAAACCAACGTAATGAGATGGACACAAAGAGTCTAATTAGGAAAAAGTTTTTATGGGGAATATCTAAAATTAAAGACCGACTCATAGACATTTATATTCAAAAAAATAGACTCCGAATTTGTCCTTAGTACAATTAAAGTGTATTTACCAAATTTGATCCAATTATCTACAATTGTACTTTGCGCACAAAATTAACATGGACAGGCCAATAGCCAGACGGGAGGGTCGATCGGTATACTAAAAGATTGATCCAGATTTCTATGTTTTTCACACATCGCCAAAAACGTATATAATTAATTGCTTTTTCCCTAAATTTTTGCTTATTAATATATAAAATTTTAATGTTTAAAATAACATTTATATTTAATGACAACCTGCTTTGTCTCACAATTTTCGATTAAAAATAAAATGTGGATGGTGAAATTGAAGCAACACCTTGGGTGTACAGATAGATATTTAAAATAGAAAAGTTAAAACATAGCAAAAAAATAAACAAGTTTTTATCTGTTGGGAAAGCTCTTGTAGGCGGCTAAAAAAAATTCAACATGTATCAAAAGATGCCTCAAAAAGGCAAAATATGCGCTAAAAACTTGAAAATTCTGCAAAAAAGGCTCTTTTACCCAAATTATGCAAACACGGTCAAATATGCAAAAATATGCACTAACAAATCCATGCCAAAATTCACAAAAAGCTCTAAAACGTATAAATTTAATAATGTTTCTGCCTTCATTGGTCGCACAATAGCATATTTTTGGTTTTCCTGCTTATAACTTTTATGCTTTTACTTTACCTTGCATCCATATAAATGTCATGCGGAATTCCAATTTTTTTTCAAATGTCCTATTTTGTATACAATTGAATAAAATTGTTATTCTTCTAGATAAGTTTAAAAAATGGATTAAGTTCAAAAATAAATTCACTTTTTATCCATCCGCACTCAAATCAATCCGAAGCGGTATTAATTGTACGGTAAGTACGGATATTATTGAATCAAGTACAGAAAGATTGATTGAAGTACGGATTTTCAATCGCAAATTACTTAAATTATCCATATTCAATCCGGATTTCGTACTTGAAATAAGCCAAAAGCTTGATTTATGTATTATAAAGTTGATATAATCCAGATTTCGTGCTTGAAAGGAAGAAGTTATTATGATTAAATAACTTACCCGTATAACACATTACAGAATGATAAAACACCAATATCATGTCCGATATGGTTTTTACTTTAGAAATCTTATGTATATATTTAATCAAAAATATAAACTAAATGAGAAGCAAGAGTTAAATTTTTTTTACTTTTTAACCCTTTGTGTTACACATGAGTCTAGTCAGATCTTTTTGTAATGTGTATAGAAAATCAAAGCATGCGTGAGCCGGAGGGTAAAACACAACGAAAAGTTTAATCTTTTTTTTACTTGATTTCAAGAAATTTCGGGATTGATTTTCTAATGTAATCCCATTTAGGATTGTTTTGAGTACGTTTTAGTGATATTCGTACTTGAATTTTTGAGTACGACTCGTACTTAAATTAATCATAAAAAACTTGATTTATCCCGAGTGTTTTCCTTTCTGTGTAGATATGACTTACTGAGCAACATTAATAAAAACGGAAAGCTATTTTAATGTCAAAATATTTCATTTTCATAAAGTTTATTTACAAAACAAACCTTAAGAACGTGACTTCAATACAGGTTTGTTTTATAGAAAATATATTGAAAATAGAATTTGCATGCGTAAAAACGCTTAGAATATGCTCAAAATCTTATAATCTGATTTTAAAAGAAATGTTTTGAAGAATATCCATTTTTCAAAAACACAGACTTTGGGAACACAAAATAAGCAAACAAAAATTAAAAATCGAGAATTCTCTGAATTGCCTTTTTAACACGGTAGTGAAGTGTATGTAAGATTCGGCAATTTTCTCCAATTCATTTAACTAAAAAGAGTTTACACTACAACACAAAAGGATACAAAAACTAAAGTACTGGTATTTTCTTTGCTGTCTATGTATGTGTTACGTATGTTAATACATGTATGGCATTCACAAACGCAGTCACACAGACACACACGAAGATATTGCTTATAAACTGTATGTATAAATATTCGAACAATGTAAGTGTAATTTATTAGTGACAACAAACATTTTTACAGGATATTTTCCTACAACGCATGCCAACAGTGAGTACAAGAACACATATTCATTATATCCATATTCACATTAACGTTGTCTCGCACATGCAGACTTTCATCAGTTGAAAAACGCAAATACACACACACACACATGCAATATCCAGCAACAAAAAAAAAAAAACAAACAAACCGGCTTAAACATCTAAATGTATGTGACATTTAATGTAACTGAAATAACATCCTTCACTTTATGTGTGGGTGTACTCGGTACGATTAAAGCGATGTGTATGTGTTTGTGTGAAAACTGTTTCAGTCATCGTCATCTAGACTGAACACAAAATGTAAAAAAGTAAAAGACAAAACTTAAAATCACATAGAAAAATTGCTGTATCAGCATTAGTGTCAGCGTTCTGTATCAAACAACACCCGACTATGAATGGGATGTTGTAGATAAATATGCATCAGCAAAATAAAAATGATTACCTCTCTTAGTTTTTAGAGAATGTAGAATACTGGTAGTGGCGAAAAAGCTATTCGAAACACAGGATCTGTGTTCACTTAGAATAAGGTTTGCTTTAATGTCAAATACACTGAAAAAATTCTAATTATTATATGCAATATCTCCTTTAAACACTGCTTTTATGTGTTTTAGGTTTTCTATTTTACGTGGAAGGAGGTGGTGTTTATGGGTATATTTTTATAGCTTTTTGATATTCATATGTATCTTATGAATTTGTAAAATTATTTGTGGATGTAACATAAAGACAAAATATTATCTTTTCAAAAAAGTATGCCAAAACTTATGAGGGATATGTTTATGTTTTAACCACACTGGCCAATATAAATGCAAATAACACAAGGATTCAAGTAAAAGCTTTCACCTCTGTTGTAAATTTGGATGCCAAGATAAGCCGCTATATTAACAATTCACGTCTATTGTGGCAAAAGACACAATTTTGTAATTGGACTATTTTAAATTCGAAAAATTGGTCCCATTCAAATTTTGTAAAACAGATCAGTTCGTTATTGTGGACGAGTCTACTGTGAGCCCATCTTTTTATGTAAGAACTGTTGATGGATTATGAAAACATTTTTCAGTTAGCAAAAATATCACATATACTTTGCAAAAATAATGTGTTTACTAATCAGAATAATCAAAAATACTACATACGATTCTACTAAAAGAACCAATAAATTTTACAAGGGATGACCCAAAATGAACGCATGCACATTAAAATAAATTGTTCTCGAAAAGATTTCATACCTGCATACATCCGAAAAGAAAGTTGTTATAAAAAGTAAAAAAAAGAAATATGCTCCTTAGAACGCGTTTTATTCGCATTAAATGCGCAGTCAAAATTTAAAAATATGCCCTGAAAATTCATTAATATATGCCCCAAAAAATTCAAAAATTTCTAATTTGAAAACAAAATATTCCACAATTTAATAACAGTTCTATTAAATAAAAACAATATAAGAGTTATTTGTGCCGAATATTATCTAAATATTAACATCCATATGCGACTTTTTGTCTTTAAGGAATTTATTTAACATTTAAAAGGAAGTTAAAGCTATTTATATATGGGAGCTTTGGGCAAATGTGAACCGATTCTAAAAGAATATAGTTTGCAGTAAAATATCTTCGGGGTGAATTTTGTCTTAATACCAACATAACTAACAACATAATTTGGAAAGAAGTTTTTACTGGGAATATGGGAAATTATAGATCGAGTTGCACCATTTACACAGACTGCTTCCTTAGTAAAGGGTGGTTAAGGGTTTTAAGGGCCGATGTTGATTTT
Source organism: Pollenia labialis (assembly GCA_949318255.1). Classification (NCBI taxonomy): domain Eukaryota; kingdom Metazoa; phylum Arthropoda; class Insecta; order Diptera; family Polleniidae; genus Pollenia; species Pollenia labialis. Next base: position 174,890,922 of record OX439140.1, on the reverse strand, counting down.
GAATAAAACACAAATTATTTAGGAAATTATTGTCATTTCTTTTTATTAAGATAATTTTGGTATGGTTCAATTATGTATGGAAAAAAATATTGGCCAAATGGCCGCTGCGACCTCAGCGGCATACCAACATCGATGGTCCAAATTTTCGATGACGCTGAGGCATGATTGAGGTTTTATGCCGAATTATCTCATCCTTAAGCTCTTTAGTTGTAGCTGGCTTATCGACGCACACCTTTTCTTTAAAATAACCCCAAAGAAAGAAGTACGGTGTAAAATCACCACCACGTGAGATAACACGGCCATTGAATTTGTCGCGAAAAAAATATTGTTTCGTTAGCTGTGCGGCAAGTGGAACCGTCCTGTTGAAACCAGACATGGTTCGTTATCATCTCACGATAACGAACACCATTCACAGTAACTGCCTGACCGGCCTTATTTTGGAAAAAATACGGCCCGATGATGCCGCCAGCCTATAAACCGCACGAAACATTCAATCTTTGTGGGTGCATTGGTTTTTCGACAATCACTCTTGAATTATCATTCGCCCAAATGCAATTCTGCTTATTGACGAATCCACTGAGGCGAAAATGTACCTCATCACTAAAGATAATTTTTTTTCGAAAATGTATCATCCACTGTTACCATTTCTTGCCACCATTTTGACCATTGACGACGTTTGGAATGGTCAAGAGGCTTTAGTTCTTGAGTCAATTGCACCTTGAAAGCGTGTTAATACAAGTCTTTATGCATAATGATCATCAACGACGAACGTGAGAGGTTCAATTGTTGGGCACGACGACGAGTTGAGGTGGATGGCTCTTCAGCCACACTATCGCGAACAGCAGTTATATTTTCTGCAGTACGAGCTGTACGAGCATGCACTCGTGATTTCATACCTCCTACACCCGGTTTGCTCACATTTCTGCACGATTTTTCCAATTGTACGCACATTGACCAGCTATTATCTTCAATGAACTTAAATGGGAACGAGCTATTCATTTTTAAAAAGTAATGAAAGTTTTTACTAAGAAATATCAACCAAGACCAAAGCATATAAAATCTTCCTTAGATCATTTTAACAATGCAGATATGAGGAGCTCAGAGCACTTTTTTATCTACCAACTGGACTAAGGAAAATAATTAAAATTTTATAAATCATTTATGTGTATTCAAGTATATTAAACAAAAAAAATAATAATTCCCATTTTTTAAATTTTACTCTCTCTATACAGTCATTAATCCATATGTATGTATGTAGACATAATTTAATCTTTATCTACAATCATGATGTATATAGAAGTGTGCGTTTATTTAGTTTTTATAAGAAGGAACAAAACACACAAACATTTACTCCACCAATTCAACTTAAAGGCCACACGTCATTGGCGTTTAAAGAGCCCCAAAGCGCAAAAAAACCAAAAAAATGTTTCACGACTATCGCAGGAAAAAAGCACTTCATGCACATGAGTATAATGTGTAATAGTGTGTGAGTGCAAAACAAATACTACACACCAGACTTGTTTATTTATTTTTGTGAAATAGTGATGGATATTAAAAATTAGAAACTGCTGTAAAAGGAAATATTATTTTCTAATTTTAAGATCTTTTCCCCCAAAACATTAAACCCCGTATTTATAAACGATTATTAAATTTAACAAACGTTTATAAGGAGAATTTTCATACAAAATTAGTTTTGAAAACCTTTATAAATTTAAAAATTTTTTAAAAATACAGGCGTAATAAGTTAAATAAACAAAGAGTCGATATTAAATTAATAACTGAGATGTTATTGCGTAAAAGTATAATTCAATAATCCACTTATAAATTACACTATTTGTTAAATTTTAAAAGTATGTAAAAATCTTACTTACTTTTCACCCAGTATTGATTTTGTAAAAATTTCGCACTAAATGTGTAAATTTCAGGCACTAATTGTACCACAAAAAAGTACTAATGTACTTAATGGTTCATTACATACCCATATTAAGGAATGTGTCGACACAAACACATATGAAATTTATTCAAGTGCATGTATGCACAAATGCACACTTTTGCGCACATACACATGCACATAATGTTCATATGTATGGATAAATGCTTTTTATTAATACAAAAAGCAACGAAAGCAAAATTTACAAAAAAAAGAATATAAAACAAGCGGATGGACTTTTTTACAAAAGACAGATAGATGATGGATGCAGCTGATGATATTTTTGTTGTTGCTATTTTTGGAGAAAGTAACGGTTTGTTAAAGCTTTCCCAAAGCGGATGTTTTTTACATAAATACTCTTATCGTACACAGAAATGAATCATGTTGCTGCCGACGTTGCTGTTTCTACTTCTGCTGTTAACTTGTATATCCACATGCCAATGTAGAGAGGGTATAATGCGTTTGTGCTAATGCTTGTAACACTTGTAAATATTGATCACACGTTAAGTATACTGATCAACCGATTTCTGTCCACCCGTCCATGTGAACTTGAGAGAATTTGGTATATCCTATTCACAAAGCCTCCATACAAGCTTCTTTCCGGAATAAAGGCTTTGTGCTCATAAAACATATAATTATGTTTGTAGTTAAATTAAATTTAATCTTAACATATTGCAAACTTTATTGATGCATGTTAATGAAAACGGCTAAACACCTAAATATTTTTTCATTACATATCTTTAAATGTTGATAATATGGGTATAAACCAGTAATGATATACGTGGAAAAAAATCCCTATTCGTAGGGATTTGCTTTTAAAAAATTTTGAAAAACTGTATACATTTGGCAACCTTTTTTGATTTGTCATAGCATAGTAATAAAATGGTCAAATCGGCAACATTACAATCAGGTACGACAAAGAACAAATTAAGGACTAGAATTGCGGGACATAAATCCGATCAAAAATATAGGGACTGTCCGAATTTTGAAGAAGCATCGGTTTTAAATACTGAAAATAACTACAAACGCAGATATATATGAGAAATGTTACACATAATTAATACACCAACTGCACAGAGAATACATTTTAAAGCAGACATATAGCGAATAATTATTGGAATTTAGTTATTAAGAAATATAATATTATATATAAATAAGTAAGATAAAATAAGTTTAGTTGAAAATGTTTATATGTTATAGGAATTTTCTTTAGTCAAAATGTTTTTTTATTATTGTAAATGTGGTTTTTGAATTAGATTTATAGATAGGAAATTTTTTCGGTTTACTTAAGTTATATTTTATTTTTGTTATTATGGTTTTTAAATATTTTTATGACAAATAGGTTTTTGAATTTAATTTATAACAAAAAATTTTTCATAATTTTGTTATTGTTTTTTTGTTGTTTTTATATAAAATTTGTTAATTTTTTTTGACGATGCTAACCAAAGGTTAGCGAAATATTGAAAAAAAACTGCCACATTCCAATACAGATAGCAAATCGTTTATTTCTACCATCGCTGATATTCGCACTAAGTCATAAAAGTGTATCTTCAACTTGCATTGTGCGCTCTTTTTTACATGCCGAATGTAAAAAATGGTTAAACCTTCCAGTGTACCGAAATTTATTCAAAAATACAGTATCCTTAAACCTGTACGATTGTTAGGAAATCACCATTCAATATTGATACGGACATACGATGAATTTTTCTATTATCCAAACAAAATCCAAAAGAATATAAATATACTTTTAAATGAATTCATATCACTTGTTTTTTATATCGAAATATCGCTCTTTGTGTTCGCTTCGGTAGATTTGTGGAAAACACACACGCTAAGAGTGTTTGCCTAGAAAATCATTAAAAAAATAACGTTTCCCTGTTAGTCATCTTTCGAACACAAAAATAATACTGTTTTTATCAAACTCAAAAAAAGATGAGAACATTTAATTCCGTTCGGTTTTTTTTTAAATCAACAAACTTCACTGTGTTCGTCCCTTTTGGCTGGTAAAAAAACAAGCATTTTTTACAAAAAGAAAATACACATACGGAAAAAAACAAAAAGCTACACAAGCTAAAAATTCTTGTTTGTTAATTTCTTTATCAATGTAAAAAAAGGAACATCACTACAATTGTTCTGTTTTTTTTTAACGAAGAACAGAACATTATATAACGTTCGGATCTTTCTTGAAAATAGTTACGAACGGTGTCAAGGGTTGTTTTCGTCTATTACTAAAAAAATAGATACCATTCTTGGGTGTATGAGGCAAACTCTAAATAATGTACTGTTTATTTTCGAACACTGGTTTTAAATGTATAATAAGAACTGATTTAATAGTTCATATACATAAAAGAGTTTATATATATTTATATTTGTATGTATGGGTAACCCAGCTAAATTAAATATTTTAGGAATCAATAGTAGTTTTTATAATAATTTTTAAGTTTTTTTCATCTTATTTTTCAATCGAAAATTATATATTTTTTAATTATATTTTAATTAATATTTTTATCGTCATGTTTTTAATATTTCTCAGATAAAAACATCTAAAAACGGGTTCTCGCAAGAAGAAAATATTCCCACTTTAATTTATTTTCATCAATTTACAATAATTTCTGGCTTCTTTTTTAGCCAATCTTTTTACATCAAAAGTAACCTAAGAAGACTCATTTAGGGGAGTTTACAAAAAAAATTTCCCAAATGGTAGCTGGGAATAACTTTAAATAGAATTTTTATACATTTTATCAGTTAAAAGCTGTAGGGATTTTTGTAGAGAATAAAAACTCCCGAGAGTTTTTGGTTGAATACTTTCAGTTGATTACCAGAAAAAACAGCACTACCTTCGAAAAAAATTGTCAACTATTTTTTCAATATTTATATTAAAATCGACTGAAGACCTTATCTAAAAAATGTTATTGTTTTTTTTTTTTTTTGTTTGACCCTTGTGTTAATACCCAACTTTATCCACATTGTTTAGCACCCAGAGTACCCGGGTACCCATATACTATAATGTATTCATAATCACTATTTTTATGAAAACGAAATAAATAAAATCTTTTTAAAAGCCTTTTTAATTATGTTTATGTAAAAATATGATTTTTTAACTTTGTTTTGCATAACGGCTAAAATTTTAAATTTGTTATACAGGATAGTATTTTTTAGTATAACAGTTAAACATGATATGTAAATGAGACTTCTCCGTATTTAATAATAACGCTTTGGAAACTAATCTTAAGTAATTGTATGATACAGAATTTAGTTTATTGAATTCTTTGAGCAGGTAAAACGTGTTGGTGTTATCCCATAAAGTGTATTATATTGTAGTGGGTACCGGTTAAAGTTTAAGCAAATTTTTTTGAGTGTTAAAGAAGCAAAAAATAAATCTAGAATCTGAATTCGCTTTCTTTTAAGTTAAACAACGACGATCCAGAAGCTTGTTTAAAACTTTTAATTTTTGATACATTTTTTTCAAGTAAATATTCCTAGGTGGGTACCATGGTACCCGGGAATTAACACAAAGGTTAAGAAACTTTTTGTGCAAATTTATTTTGCCTGCCAAAGGATAAAATGTATAGAAGTTACGAATTTTTTATAAACAGTAAAATTAAAAATCTAAAAGAATTTTGTAAAAACCAAATATAATGATAAGATTGAATTTCAAAACTTAATGTTGATTCGAAAATTTAACAGAATTGCTACCGCGTATTTCGAAAGAAATAATTAACGAGTTTGAACCACTTGTACTGTGCATTACGATTTTCGTACTATATGTTTCGAATGAAAGGAAGTTTTTATACCCTTTCGAAATCCAAAACTCCCTTTTCGAAAAGGCAACTCTCTATTTCGAACAATAAATCAATGTAATTTTGAAAAATCTTTCTAATTCCTAAGTGTATTTTCAAATATCTATGTATGTATATAAATATAGTTCTGTAAATAACCCAAATTCAGATCATTTAACTTTTTTTTAAGTTTTTAGAAACACTTAAACGACTTTTGTATAATTTTTCAGTAATTTTCTGAAATCGATTTCGCATGATTTTAAGCACTTCCTACCTCAAGTACTACTTCTCTTTACTACTCTTAAAATCAAGAAAAACTACGCTCATTTAAAAAAATTATTAAAAATCTCCATTGATTAAAACATCATTTGTTCTCGATTTCAGAACATGGCGTTTTTAATATAAAAATCACAAATGGCAATATTTTCTTACCAAAAATCTTAAAAAAAATTATTTGGTTGCTGTTTTGAAAGTAATTTTTTGTTTTCGATAAATTATGAAAAACTTCCATTCATTGGTAACAAATAATTAAATATTTTAGAACACAGTCCAAATTATTCGAGCTCGTAAATATTTGTATCAAGAAAAACATATTCGTGCGTATTATTATTTTAGAAAAAAGTTACCAAAATAAAAAAAATATTCACATCTCCACACTGAAAAAAATATAACCAAAAACGTAAGAAAACAACAAAAAACCAAATTGCCAGTTCAGTTTTTGTTTGCACGGGCACATGCAAGTATATAATAAAAGTTATTTCCGGGAATACAAAATGTATTTTAATAAGATTTCTGTATGACGTGCTAAATTCCCAATTTTTCATATGATAAATACACTGAAATTTATTGTTGAGGGAAAGCTAGCTTCTTCTAATTGTTCAAGATAAATAAAATTTAACAAAATTATGTTAGATTTAATAAAAAAAAAATTTATCAGTGTTATTATTAAAAAAGTTTAAATAAAAAATAAAATAGAAACTGGGAATTATTTCCTTCCGAAGGTTACTTTATATTATATTCAACATTTTTATTTTTCGAATTTATTCTATGAGCTAAATTTCAGTTATGTATTTTATAAAGCTTTTTGTAATAGTCCTATTCCTTCAATTTTTCAGAAATGACTTTATGCACTATCAGACTATTATATTGTATTTTCTTGTTACATTTTACCTTAGGTTTCCTTTGGAAACCAATGAGGTATATTCTATGTACAGAAAAATTTACAATTATTAGACACCAGCAGAATGTAATGCGTTTTCTGGCCCGCTACGACCTTCGTCAGCATTCTTTGTGTAACAAGAAAATACAATATAATAGTCTGATAGTGTATAAAGTCATTTCTGAAAAATTGAAGGAATAGGACTATTACAAAAAGCTTTATAAAATACATAACTGAAATTTAGCTCATAGAATAAATTCGAAAAATAAAAATGTTGAAAAAAATAAAATATATTAAAAGAAAAAAAAATTATTGCATTAATAATAAGGACTTTAAAGTAATGGTGGACATTTTCATTGAACTTTTCAAACTACAGGGAAATACAATCCGATTTTATTAAAAAAAAACACAATTATAATATTTTTCAAAAATTTAATAGTATCTATTTTATACTTCTTTTTGTTTTGGGATATTTTCGTCCATTTTGGTATTTTAGTAGTATTTTTGCCTACAACTTTCCGATTTTTGAATTGGTTTGAAAAAGCAACAGTGTTTTTTTTTTTGCCAATGACAAATGAAGAAGAGGAAGAAATTGTAGTTTACTTATGCAGTACTTTGACTGCAGTTTTTTAAACGCTGTGTTTTCTTATCCTCATATGAACTGCCAAAAATATAAATAATATTTTTCCATATTCATTCTAATTATGCATCCCAGATTTATTAATATAATATTAAGAAGTTGCATACAAATTAACTCTTCCAAGAATCTGTTTTATGAATGGACGCTTAAAATTCTATGTGAAATGATTTGAATTTAGAAATCGGGTTCACTTCTTTCTTCACGGCTTATAAAAATACATATTATAAACATATGTACGTATTTTCTTTAGTCGCCATATTTATTTTCAAAATAAATATGGCAAAAATTAAGAGTATAGGAAAAAAAATTTTCAAGTACACGAACCTTCATTTCCTTTTCCATTCATGCATAAGAAGGACTACTAGAAGACACTCTTAAATATATGTACGTATATATATTTTTACCATGCTAGTCCACCCCACACCTGCAATGAGAAACAAACATTAGTCTGAATATGAATATGTATTCATGTGTGTAAGTGAATTGAATATAACACACACAAAAATACTTTAATTCTCATCATCAACATCGTCTTTGTAAATACGCTGTTGATTGTATGCAAGTACAAGTCCTTTTTTCCTTTCTTTAAAAACAACTACAAAAGATGTTGATTTTTCTTTCTGTCCTCTTGCAACAAAATCTAAAAAACAAAAAAAGTAGAATTGCACTTGACTAGATTCATTTTACAATTGCATTTTGCATAATAGAACTTTTGCACATGTTAAGGGTGTTTTTTAAAGAGTGACGAAATTTTAAATCATAATAACACAAGGGAAAATATTTTTAATAACAATGAAGCGGGCTTTATAAAAAACAAAATTTCATGAAATTAATGTTTCTGCCATGTGGCCGCCATGGCTGGAGCGCACAAGGCGCAATTCGACCATCATCGTCTTTGAAGAAATATGGGCTAATGACCATCCAGCGCATGATGTTTCGACAAAAGCTTGTGTATTCTCCTCACTCCAAATGCGACAATTCTGCTTAGTAACGCACCTTCACCCAGAAAGGGCTGGCTTCATCGGGAAATCAAATTTTGAATGGAAATTAAAAATCAATATCAATTTGTGCTTCAGCCCATTCGCCGAATTATTTTAATTAAAAATTTCAAATATTTGCTTTTGTTGCTCTGGTGTATGCCGATTATTGATGCAATTTCAAAGCAAACTTAATAAAAAGCAACTATCAGCTGTTAAACAAAGCATTTTAACACTCTTAAAAAACACCCTTTATGTATGTATGTAATTTATGTATATACATATATAATATATATAAATATGTATGTATTTTTATGTATACTCGCAAATGTATACATATTATTCTAACCACCTTTCTTTCAAAGTAATTTTCTTTATTTTTTAAAATATAAATAGAGATTGTTGAAAGAAAACAGCAATTTAAGATGGTAAAAAATCAACTCAAATTACAAATAAAATGTAGAATTTTAAGAGAAGAAGCCATATGGGTAAAAATTTAAATTTATTATTCAAGTTTATGGTTATTTGCATTAAAGCTTATTATTAAAAATAAGAACTTAGAAATGAATTATTACGATAAATAACGCATAACTTATATCGTTGCCATTAAAAATACATCTTAAAATATATTTGATCTATGGATGCTAAAAATAAACATAAACGAAATAATTTCACCTTAAGCTTTTTAAATTTAAGGTGGATTGTGTTCTTTTTAGAATTTAAATCCACTGTTTCTCAACGATTAATAAACGACAAAATTTACGACATAAATTGTAAATAATAATTATAAAAATTTTCTAAAGATGTTATGTAATTTATAGTAAGTAGCAAAAATCTATAGGATATGCGAGTACATTACTGTGGGCAATGCTGTGCAGAATTAAATGGTTGCTTGTAGTGAGAACGCTTAAAATGTGGCCAGAAGTGGGGAAATTAAAGTTGCATGAACTGTCGCAAAGCCTCTTTAAATCGAGGTTTTAGGAAAAAAATAATAATGTTAAGTATTACTGTGGCACTTGAGGTAAGAAAGCTCTCTGAGTAAAGTGCTTTGTTGCCAGTGTTCGAAAATAAACAGATCATTATTAAGCGTTCACCTGGCACACCCAGGAACCATATCTATTTTTTTTAGTGTTTGTGTAGACGAACACAACCCTTAATACGATTCGTAACTATTTTCAAGAAAGAGCCGAACATTATATAGTGTTCTGTTCTTCTTAAAAAACAGAACAATTGTAGTGGTACTGTAGACAAAAATTATAATTTATTTTTCTATAATGTTTTTTCAAATTGGAACAGCATGTAGTTGGGTTATGTGTGTGTAAGTTTGAAACACTACATTCAAATTCAAATGCACACGGTTCCAAAAACCGAACAAACATTCAATAATCAAGAAAACGAAGAAAAACTATTCTTTCTTTCTTCAATTTGAGCTATACAAAACGCAACATAAAATTAGCTACAGTATTATGAACTATATTATACGAAATATTATTTCCATAGTATAATAAGTACCAGATATTTTAATTAGGGAGAGATTTTATAATTTACCCATGTAATGTCAAAATAATTTATTTAATTTTTGACGCTTGTTTTAATTTTTTCCATACTTTCTCTTGTTTGACGGTTTATGAGTTTTGAAATTGAGAACAAAATTTCTAATGACTATACCTTGTACTTATTCTACCATGATTATTTCTAAATTTCCCAAACTTTGGCAGCTGTGTCAAAAAATATAAGAAATATAAAAAAATATTCAAAATATTTTTCGACACATTGGCAATTTTGAGGCACTAGAAGCAGTTAATTCAGCTAAGTTTGTTTCATACATTTTGTCCAAGTATTTAGCTACAATTGTGCCGAAGACTATTAAATGTTAGAGTTTCCATAACTACTTCGAGAAATTTCATACGAAAAGAAGTTTGCATTTTATGTGCAAAACTGTGTCATTATTTTATGTAGGAATATTTTTAAGAGTTTTTCATCGATTTTATAGAGACAAATTTCCAGAAGAACATTTAGAAAAATAGTTACATACATACTTTGTTTTAATCTACAAATTTTTAATTAATATTCAGCAATTACATATGTATATTTGGTGTATTGAATAATGTAATTAGCGATATGCTACGCTAGTCAAACCTGGAGAAGCACTAAACTAATTGATAAAAAAATGGCAAACCTTCCCCATTGAAATCTCTTTGGCGTTGGCAAAACTGTCTTAAGTTAAAAACTGTATCAAACTTTTTCTTGGGATTCAAAAATTAATTAACAAGGTTTCTTTTAAATGTGCTAAATTCCCATTTCATACTATTGAGAAACTGAAATTTATTGTTGATGGGATAAGCTATTCCTACGCGCATTTTACTGGTTGCTTAGGCCAGATCGTCCGGAAACTTCATCCAAAGATTTTAGAAAGCTAAAGATATTAAACCAAATAAAACTGTTAAGCGTGTAAGAATTATAAACCTCAGTTTTACTTGTTACAATGTCAAAGCTTAAACAGAAGCAAAAACAACAATAATAGTGAGTTTTTCGTTATGTTAAATTGAAAAATATTTTCTTTTTTCCTAACAGCAGATGATAACGATTAGAAGCAGTTGTGTTAGACTAAAGTGATTAAAAGCAAACAGAAGAGAAAGGAATTGAATTAAAGCCAATCAAAATCTCAAAATGCGTTTTTTTACTTAAAAAATTCGCGGGATCGCGGGAAATCCCGTATGGAAAACACTAGTTATGATACATAATCTGTCGACATGGTACATGCATTATTTGCGCAGTACCGTATCGAATACAGCCCATAGCCGTTTATCTATAATTCAAGAGATTATCTTGTTGGTGATACTGATTCGGATTAGTTTCTGAATTTTGACAGGCATCCTTTCTTAGGTATATTAGTAATAAGTCCCTCCTATAAATCATAGCTTGTTGAGTTGGTGATCCAGAGATTTTTGTAACGTGGTGGATAAGCTTAGCCCTGGAATGCCTTAAGCTGTTCAGGAGATTTATTATGGGGTCCTAGTTCCTTTGTTATTTTTCAGAAAAACTATGGCATCATGATTTCGGGAGTTGCTAGGCGGATATGTCGGCTCCTGCAGTGTGTAGATTAGACTCACATAGGTTGTTTTCAGTGTTCGGCGTAAAAAATAACATTGAGGATTAGTGTTTTACCGACACATCCATCTGGTCTCTTCTGGATGTAAATACTGCGTCGTCACTGTTTTAAGATGTTTTTTAGTGGCAAACAATTGTTGGGTCAGTTTTTTGGCAATTCTGTATGAGTATATTGTTTTGTTGGTTATTTGTTGGTATATGTTTGGTGAGTGAGCGTGAGAACTTTAATATTTTTGTTGCGTGAGCAAGCGTGATAACATTTATTTGTCTCGTGAGCGTGCGTGATTTAATTTGTTTTAAATAACTTATAAAAATGTTTCCCCATTAATCTGCAAGCCCGAAATCTTCACAAAAATATAACAAATTTTTGCTTTCATATTTTTTCACTTTTAAAGAAAATTGTTAACACAACATTTTGCAGCTTAAAAGCAACGGCGGCTTTTAATTTAGAAAATAAATGTTTTGCCACCCTTAACGTTACGGCCCCCATATCAAGCCGTTTTTTTGTTTTGTCATTTTTCTGCATTTCGTTTCTAGTAACCAGATAAACACACAATTAAGAAACGTTTCTGTTCTATTTTTTTGCTAGTTATTCAAATAAATGGCTTCTATTATTTAAAAATAAATTGGCATGACCGGGACATACACAATTCATAACGAAATTCAAACAAAACATCGCAATATAAGTCTCTAAAATAGATTAAAAGGGCTCTTAAGGAAAAAAAAATGCGAAATTGTTGCCTCTGGTGTATGTTAAGCACAAAAATATTTAATATCAAATTATCTAAAATAATCATGCTAAAGAAAATTGTTAGAAGGCACAATTTAATTTTAGTTTAATTTACATTTCTAATAAAAATTAAATATAACTTATTTACTAACAGCCTTTCAGGTCATAAAATAAAGGCTTAAGGCCTCATCAAAAATTTAAAACTTTATTAATTAATTAATTCGTTTTAGAACTTTATCGACTAAAAAATGGTTAACTTAATTTTTTTTGCTCCGTTTTCTTTTTTTTTAATCCGAAAAATACAAAACAAATTGCTTAACCATGCAATCGATATAAAAGTTTTATTACTTTTTTTTTTTTTTTTTTGTTTTTTTTTGCCACTAAACTTTTGTTTTAGCTAAACTTATTTAAGATACACTCAGATAAAATAAGATACGGTTCGATATATTAACAAACAATTCAATCAGTTAAAATGGAGAAAATTAAAAAAACACTATGGGCACTTAACTATATACATAAATTTTTACTTCAGTCATGTTAAAATTAGATGAGACACTTACATGTCTACAACAATCATACAATGGTTGGCAACATCCAGTTTTTTTGCCCTGAGCATTTATTGCAAATTAGTTTATGGATCGCGCAATGCAGAATTTTGATGTAAAGTTGAGATTTATATATCAGTTAAACTTGTGTGTGCATAATTTTATCTAGCAAAAAAAACATGGTTGTGGTAAACATATGCTAAGGTATTATGATGAGAATTATGGTTGTAGACACCATATTAATATTATTATTGAATCATATTATGATCAAATATATTCGGAATATTTCACCATAATATTTTCCCTTAATCATAATATTATCCTGTTAATCATATAATTGTCATTGTCAATCATAATAAGTTACGAAGTAATCATATTACTGTCATGCGAATCATAATGACCTAAGAAGTTATCATATTTTTATTATGTTAATCATAATAAATTAAGAAGTTATCATATTATGATACAGTGGTGCTGTCACAACAATAAAAAATAAATTGAAATTTTTTTGCATCGATTTTTTATTTTGTGGCACCTAAAATTTTTTTTTAATTCAAAAAAAATTTCTATATTTTTTTTATTTCAAATAGAAACTGGGAATTATTTCCTTTCAAAGGTTACTTTATTATGTTCAACATTTTTTACTTTTTTCGAATTTATTCTATGAACTAAATTTCATTTATGTATTTAATGTATTTTATAAATGATAGCTAAGGTAAAATGTAACAAGAAGATACAATATAATAGTCTGGTAGTATATAATGTCATTCCTAAAAATTTAAGGAATAGGACTATTACAAAAAAGCTTTATAAAATACATAACTGAAATTTAGCTCATAGAATAAATACGAAAAAAATAAAACAGGTTTTTTTTTCTTTACACTTTTTTTTAATGAGTGTTTATTTTTAATTGTTTAGCCAATCACTCAAAATAATTCAAATAATTCGATAGGCATATTTAAAACAAACGACACAACTGATTCAAAATTATTTTACAAATGGCGCTTACATAATATTATTAGAGTAATTATGACTATTAAATATCATGAAATGGTTGTGAGTAATTTAATATGTTTTCAAAGTTATCATTGTTTTGTTGGTAGAAAAAAAATTATTATTCAGTCAACAATACTCAAATTTTATTTATATATAAATTTTTTGAGTACGACAACAATATATTGTTACAATAAACATAGTTTAGTTGCCGTAACCATGCCCAGCCATATTTTATTTCTGCGTGAAGATACTAATATCTTAATAAAATGTATTCGTTTTAATGTGATTTTGTAAAGAGGTCTTAATGGCTTTTAAAAATATAACAATACTACAAGTAGTAAGGAATTTACTAAAGCAACAGCTTTTCCGAGAGTACTATTTGTATCTGATTTCTTAAAAATGTGGTAGTATGATTTAGGTTGCAATTAAAAGATTTTGGGCTGAACATAGTTTAACGGTTTTAAGTACTATCGTTCTATTTTGGGAGGACTTTTTTATGGGGGCTAGAAGAAATAGTTGACCGGTTTCCATTATGTTTTTAATAATCGTTTCTGCGATTACGATAACAAATACCTTTTTTTAATATAATTTTAAGCTAAAGCTGGGGCCTTGTGGAGTTGCATAGACTCAAATAGAAACTATGAAAAATTTGTTATTTAACAAAGATCTTAAACAACTTATAAAAACAAAATAGACGCAATAAAGCTTTCAACAGTAAATTTCAGTGAATTTATCAAAAATAAAAATTGAAAATTAAGTACGTCATAGAGAAATCTTATTAACAATAAATTTTGTGTTCCCAAAAATAACTTTGCAAATATACTCAGCTCCACAACCATTTTCAATACTTTATTATTAAATTTTTTACATATCGGCAGCATTTCGATAATTTCCGTCATTTACATTTTCACTGTTCGTTTAGAAAGCAAAAGCGTGGAAAACTGAAATCATTTGCGGTTTAAGTACAATTATGCATTACATGAATAAAGCTTTAAGCATTCCTTTTTTAATATTTTTTGCCTGAGTTTTGTCCATTTTTTTGTGTTTCTGTATTCCTATTCAAAAATTTACCAACAATTAATATTCGTGCAAATTATAAAATTGTTAAGATATTTAAAAATTGTTGTTTGTTATATGAACTTTTAATTTTCTTGATTCGATTTAAAAACAATAGAACTACTAACAGTCACAATCGTTATATTAATTAACCTACGTTTAATTTTTAATGCATACCATTCGGAACTTTCTTTCCCTTAACTTGGAGGTTATTAATTCATTTTTTTCATCTATTTTTTAATTTTCCATATTAATTAAATAATAAATGAATATAATTATTAAAGTATGCATTAAAGAATTGAAAGCCATCAAATATACTCGTAGCACTCTCTTAAAATAAAATTTACACAGCCTTTCTAAATCCTCTTGAACTTCTTTCCTCTTCACGCATCTATAATTTCACTTTTGTAAAGTAAAATATAAAAATAATCCTTATGAAATTCTTTAAACTTTTTGTGCTCTTATTAATTATAGATGTATGCATGTATGTATGTGAGAAAGTGTTTATGTACGTGCGTATGCCTTGAAGATGTAGAGCATTCCTTCCCACATACAACTTTATCATTCTATTCATTATTAATATTTCATAATTTCCATACCTCCAGGGATCTTGTTTGTACTGCTGAATCAATTATGGCTTTTGGCTCAAGTATCACAATTAAACTTCTTTGTCCAATTTCTTCTCTCTCCCTCCACCCTTCCTTTTATATTTCCTTAGTGCAATCATTTTTTTTAATTCTCTTTTTTCGATTCAGTCATTCGAGTGAATAGTTTTTCTTTTATTAAAATCGTTTCTTTATTATTGTACAAATGAATAGTTGTTGTTTTTGTTGTGTGATTATTTGATTGCATATTTTGTCGTCTTGAGGGTTTAATAAGTATTCGTTACAGTTTTAATTGATTTTTTTTTATTGCGGCTCACGCACACGAAAATATTATGTAAATAAAAATACGGAAAATGCATAATTATATATTCAATAATTATTAAGTGCATACTTTTGGAAATAAAACAAAGATATCAATATTAATCCACGCAAAAAGCATAAGCAAAAATATGCAAAGTGAACTTGAATTGGCCAATTTGAATCATTTAACGATTTTTAGTAGCAAAAATGTTATTATTACACCATTCACAAGAAAAAAACATACCAAAAACGAAAACAAAACTAAAATTACGATAAGTAGAGAGATGTATTTCGTTACTTTAATTTAGAAAAGGCATATCTAGCACACAAAATATTTTTAAGTCTAAAACATAAAACTTGATAAAAAAAAAAAACTTGAAAAATATTAGATGTTAGTTAAGTTTTTTCTAAACTGAAGTAACAATATGTAACTTCGAATACTCGGGAAAATTATTTCAAAATTATTTTGTTAACAGTTATCCTAAAAAAATATCTAACAGGATAATAAAATATTTGTTTTTACGTGTTGTGAAATCAGAAACTTTATAATTAATGCATATATTTAGCATCTAACATGTTCATATACATAAGTATGTATATCCATATCTTACACATTTTTAAATGTAATTTCGAATACTCTGTAAAAAATTCTTTAACTAAAATAAAAAAGCCGAAAAGAATTAAAAGTAATTTTTAAAACAAATGTTTTATATAACCATTGCTATAAAACTTCCCAAAGATCATTAATTAATTCTGTGGTTGTTCAGTTTAAAATAAAAAAATTCTACATCCATGAAATATGAAAGAAAACAACTTTGAGGAAGTTGTGAAAAGTGAAGGCTGAAAAATCATTTTATAGTTATGGTAGCTCTGAAAACCAAAGAAAATGTTTGTCAGTCAGGTCAATAGAGAAAATAAATATGCGATAGACACATTATTTGATTGTTGGGAAGAGGATACTGTAATGAGGATGTAACAAAATTACTGTGATTAGTAAATATTGTTAATAAAGTAAAAGTGTTGTTTATTTTCCTTAAAACTTATTACATTAACCCCCAATTTCAACAAGTTTATTTATAATTAACTATTAGTTATAGCTGTCAAAACAAATCGTTAACTGGAAGTTAAAGTAATTTTTAGTTTTAACTGACCTTGGTGAAATTGGGAGTAAAAATTATAAGTTAAAAAACAATATTATTGAGATAAAAAAATAATAATTCAAAACCTAGTTCATATCCAACGCAACATTTCCATTGGGTTCATATTAAATGGAATTTATTTCTATGAATCGGGTCAAAAAGCAATAACTCAAAATTTGTTTTCTAGATTAATTAAAAACTAACTGCCTGGTAATTTAATTTATTAACGATTAGTATTTAGGCTGAAAAATTCCAATTTATTCGTTACCCAAAACCTGTTGTAGTGGAATTATTGCGTTCTGCTTTGAACCTTAAAAACGCATCGTTTGTTTTTTAAAACATTCAAAACTTGTTACATTCTGTAAAAGTTTTTGAAATATTTTTTTAAATACGTTTCATTGGAATAAAAAAAAATATATTAATATTTTCGTTAATGTTGTTCAACAAATGCATAAGTTAAGAATATTTATGTAAAATTTTTATATGTTTGTTATAATTAAAGAATGCCGCACATCCACTACTGATGGTATACTCTTTCAAATAAATAAATATTAATCATACGTCGTAATATGCGTTACATGTTGGAAGTTGCTGATTTTTGTGTAATTATCCAAAAATGTGACAAACTACTTTTTCTTATACAACTTGTGTATCATTCCAAACACAAGTACATTTTTTTATAAAAAAATGTTTAATTGCATTTAAAAATTATTTCACTTTGTAAATTAGCAACCAAACATTGTATATTCTCCCTGTGTTGAGACAATTAAGATGTTGAAAGTTATTAGTCGAAAGTTGTTGACATGAAGAATTCTCTTAAAGAACCTCTGTTTTATAATTTAAAAACTGTTTAAAGTTTCCTTCTAATTCTGATGTTTTTGATCTGTTCAGTTTAAAGAATTTTCAGCAAATAAAAGTTATTAGAGACCATCAATATTTTTAGCAAAGGAAAGTATAGAACAAAATAGAGAGGACCGTTTTTAACCAGCCAAGGAAATGTGGACAAAGAAATTTTAGAATAAAAAATTGCCTGTAATATATTTACTAAGTGATATGAACTAATGTTTTAAAACAACCGAAAACTACAAATTTTGTTCTTGACAGAGAACATTTTAGGCGTCCAATTTTGGTACTCTTTCTGGACGTGCATCACGAATAACACTTTAGCCTTTGTTTAAGCTTGTTTTTTCGAAACCCTATCAAAAATTAGAAGTTAAACTTTTAAAATCGAACGGACTATTTTTTTCCCCAAAAATGACACAAAAATTTAAAATTATTACAATTTTACTAACTACAAAAAATCACCTGGTAAATTTTTGTTTGTATTTAAAAATACTAACTTTGGACAAAAAATTACATGTAAACAATTCAACGTATAATAAAATGAATAATTCCTTAAGTTTATGTCATAAGACATGCCTTCATTACGACAATATAACAATATTATAATTAAAATAGAAATATTTTAAATTAAAATTAGGCAACAAAAACAAAAAATCTTGAGCCAGCATACTGTTGGTAGCATTTTGCTTTATTAACCATAAAATTAAAAAAATAACAGGCGTTTATATTTGGAACGGAAGTATCAAGTTAATATAATTTTTGTTATAACTGCCACACCTGTGCCTACCTCATAAAAGCAAAAGCTGTGTAATAAGAAATAGTGGTTTTAGTAATAAAACATTTAGATTGCTACACACTTTTAACCCACTAATTGCTTTGGCTTTTTTAAAGTACTTATTTTTCTTTTTTGTGAAGCGAAATCTTGAAAATTTTATACGATAAACATGTATGTATGTAAATATATTCTTGCACCATATTTTTCTAAATATGTTTGGAAATGGATTTCAACAAATATTGCTTCCGACGCTTAGAGGGTAAATCTTAATGCCAGTAGTCGTCAACGGTACCTCCACCATTGGCAGCATTATCGCTTTTATTTTGTTCATGTTGTATTGTATAATTAATTTTTCTTGTTCAGTGGTTTTTTACAATCACCTTTTTTGGTTACAACGCAACACACAAGAACTATGTTTTTACAGAGCAGAGACAGCAGCTAAAATTTTGCCAGCATCACAACGATTGCTATGTATTTCGTGCCACCATCACGAGGCCACCTCGTTAACAAACAACAAAAAAAAATTGCATGCATATGCATGTTCAGTTTTACATATTCACATTTATTACAAAATTTGCATACTTTTATACAAGCACATGCATATAAAGATTTGCACCACTTACACATACAAAGATCAACCCAGCAAGCACAAGGCACTTGCTATCAAAGTGTAAAAGATAAAATGCGGACATTTTTTTTAAGTGGCTTTTAATTGTGGATATGGTTATATCATTTACGATTGTGAGACTAGATAAACTTTAATATTATTAACAAAGTCCTGTGAAATAATAGTTTATGAAAATGTTTTTCGTATATTGTTCCTTTGTTTAAGTCGGGTAATAAGTCTCTTATAGAAAATTACAGGGGAATTGCAAAACTGAATGCTATAGCTAAGCTTTTTGAGAAAATTATTTCAGAATATTTGAGTTATCAAGTTGCAAATGTAATATCTCCTTATCAGCATGGATTTCGTAAAGGAAGTTCTACGATTACAAGTCTCTTACAATTTACTATCGCTGTTAGCCGCGGATTTCTTCAAAAAAATCAGACCGATGTCATTTGCACTGATTTTAGCAAAGCATTCGATAAAGTAAATCATTTGCTTCTTGTAAAGAAACTACAGTTAATTGGTTTTACGAAGCATTGCGAAAAGTGGATATACACATATTTATCAGAGAGGACGCAAACCGTTTGCTTTAACAGCAGTTATTCTAAAAATATTAATGTTCTTTCTGGAGTACCTCAAGGAAGCCACCTTGGACCGCTGCTTTTCTCATTGCTTATTAATGACTTGCCTAATGTAATAAAATTCTCGAATATTTAAATGTATGCTGATGATGTTAAAGTTTATCTAACCTATAACCAACTTAAAGACCACCATCGACTTCAAAAGGACTTAAACTCATTTTATGAATGGTGCAACATCAACTTTATGGACCTGAATTTAAAGAAATGTAAATCAGTGCGCTTTGTAAGAAATAACCCGATTGTTGCTGATTTTTTTCTGGGTGATTATAAAGTGGAATTAGTTGACAGCTTCCAAAATCTTGGTATATTATTTGATCCTAAATTGAGTTTTACTCTGCATATAACAGCTATAATAAATAGAGCAAGGGATTCACTGGGTTATATATAACGTTGGGCTAAAGAGTTTAATGATCCGTTTATTGGTAAAACATTATTCATGGCACTAGTTCGACCTATTCTGGAATATGGATCGATAATATGGGACCTTATTTACCAAATCCATTCCAATGACATTGAGTCGGTCCAAAAACAATTCCTGTTGTTTTGTCTTCGTTTTAACCCCTTAAACTTGCCTTCATATGCTGCACGAATTGCTCTAATTAAACTTCGTAATGTGTCATTTTTATTCAATGTTATTAATGGTGACATCTGCTGTGGATTCCTCAACGGCCATCCCAGAATTAAATACCTTCGGATTCAGTTGCATTTGTTAGAGCTAATTATGCTAATGCTGACCCTCTCAGGAGAATGAGCAATGCATTTAACAACTTATATATCCTAATGCTATAAAAAGGGCAATACTCACATATCTCAACACTTATAAATTTTATTGTTAATTATTCCATAGTCATATATTAATAAATAAATAAATAAATAAATACATAAATAAATAAACTATTATTATTTGTTTCTATTGTCGAAAAAGTAACGAGAAACGATATTGATATATTCATAGCATATCCGATTGGCGAGAAAACGGTACATTTGATTTTCCGTTGTACACTTCTGTTTAGGGTGCCACCTAGAGTGAAATATTATTTGGATTGAAATAAATGATATGCTTTTTGAAACTCTACCAAATTATGCGTCAAAAAGTGGCATATCAGATAAAAAGATCTGTGTTAAAGTGGATCCAATATAAGATTGTTTTTCATAGTTTTATAATTTTACTGTACAGTCCATTTAAGTACAACATTTTTAAGAAATCGGATAAAAACTAAAAATCCTATAATAAAATATGCGTTACTTAGTTAATGGAAATGTATGCAAGGACGGCATTACAAATTTGAGTCATCTTAGAAATATATGTTTGTATGTAAATTTTTATTTATAACACTGTACGACACGACTTTTTACCCATGATCAAACTGAACAGATTCTGAAAATACCGCTTAGGAAAAATATACGTTTACAAGCAATACAATTTTTAATGCGAAGCTTTGAGACCATCACCAGGAGAATTTCGATTAAACCGATACTAGTGGATCTAAACTGCAGACTTTTTGCAAGAATACTTAGTGTGGCTTTAAGTGTAAAAAAAATCGGTACAAGGGTTCAACGCTTATGACGATATTTCTTTAATTTCATTTATTTCATATATTAATGCTCTATTTTGCTATATATTCATACAACCTGTAATATAGAGCTCTTCGTAACTGTCACGGGTTGTCACAAGAGAATGATCTTACTCCTGAAGCTTTAGCTATAACCTTCCCTTTAGTTACCTTAGTGGAGTTTTCAACTATTGCTGATATGTAAAAGGATGCGAACAAGTTTTTAATGATTTCTTTTACATACAACATATCTGTGGCAATAAATTATAATGGCTTAAGTCGAAATTTCGTGTTTTAAGAAATGAAGGGTTTTCTCCAAAATAAATTGTGTGTTTTGTTGTGTAAATTTAAATATAAATGAGTTTTATTAATAATCTTGAAGTAGAGAATAAGAATATGTAATAAAATGAAAAAGCACTTAAATCAACTTAAGCCATTATTATAACTTTATTGTTGAGCGAAAGCTGGCATCCATGCGCATTTCATGGTTGCGTAGGCCAGATCATCAGCAAACTTTTTCCAAAGATTTAAGAAGAGCTAAAAATATTATACAAATAAAACCTTAAAGCGAATAGGAATTATAAAGACTCAAAGTCCTACTTGTTTTATATGAAATTATTTGAAAAAAAAACTGAATCTCATGCCAGTGTAATAATGAATAAATAAATAATTTGAAAAGTACATAATATTTCTTAGAGGATGTATTTAATGTACATATGTATGTATGTATGTATGTATGTATGTATGTATGTATGTATGTATGTATAACTATAGTTAAGATGTGTTTCTAAAATAAAAATATTTCTTCGACTTAATTTTAGGATTGGGAATGATTTAGGAATTAAAGTTTATATTGATTTGAGTAAACGTAACCTATTTATATCTTTATTAATAGTCTTATTTTTTCTATCGTTAAATTGCTGGTCATTGTGTTAAAATAAAATTATACATGCATACGAAACGGCAGTGTTGACAGCAGCAAATGCTTTTGGCATCAATTCGAGCCATCAAATAGTTGATTTTGTTGTTCCTTCTCTTCTTTTTCTGTTATTGTTATCGTAGTTTTTTCGTCACAAATTTTACATTTACATACATATTTACGCGTGTGTATGTATTTATGTGTAAAAGAACAGAATACGTGATGTGATACTCATGCTTGTAGAGTGGCCAACAGTGGCACAAGCAAAAATCTGAAATCATTGAGGTGGGAGCGTTCTCTTGTGACAAAGAAACCAAACGAGCACAAGAAAACAAGTTTCGTACAGTTTTTAAGCTTACTTTTGTTCTACAAGAGTTTGAAAATTTTCCAGTTAAGAAAAATTGTAAAAAAACACTTTATTATTTTTAATTCTTTTTTGTTTTATAAACCATAAATTTCGTTAATTTTTTGTGTAAAATCATTTCATAATTTTTAATATTTATCTATGTTAAATACTTTTGAAAGCTGAAATAGTTCAATAGCTGAAACACCCAGTGCAGTTTCTTCCTAATTAACATTTCAAATAAACTAAATACTTATACCTGCATCCTATTTAAATTGTTTGCCTTGTGTGAAGTGTTTCTTGCTTATAACTTGAACAAAATTGTATATAAATAAGTATGAATGTATGTGTAATTTTGTATAGCTGACATTACCTCAGCCATTGTACAAGAATGTGCTTGTGTGTGGATGTGTTTGCATTGCGAGAGTATGCATTAATGTATTCATGCTTATGTCCACAACCTAAAGCTTGTCACAATATTTTGTTAATTCCAGCTTAACGCTCTCAACTCATGCATACTTATGAAAACAAATGCATACACGCACACACGTATTCTCGTATTTATAAACTCAACTCGTAGACCGGCCAAAACCACTAGTACCTACAAGTTGTTTTGACTGTTCGTAGCCCCAATAACTCTATCCAACTTCAGCCTACGTTTGCTTGTGTTCTCATTTACAATTCACATGAACACACACCAACACAAACGCACTCACACCCAAAGGTGTTGTAGCGAAATATTTTTCTTTTTCTTTTCTGCATTTTAAAATTGTATGAATACTTTGAGTGTTTACACGAACACACACTCATACGTAGTTAATTGTTGTACTATTCTGCATTTTGTCACATACAAGTACTCTTTTATTTAGCCAAGATTTGTTTGAATATTTTTCCTTGGTGACATTTGTTTTAATTTTATCTTTTTTCTTCTGCATTCCATTTCTATTTCTCTTTCATTATTTTATTCGCTTTTCGTGATATTTTAGCTTTTTTGTCTCTTCACTGGGGCCCCTGTGGTATGCTATAGTTTATTTCCAACCAACAACTTTTGCCTTTTGGCCAAATGTATTCTTGGTTTGTGTATATTGTAAAGGCAATGTTTGAATATGTCGGCGATGTTGAAGGTGTACAAATACACATATGGAGATCTCGCATACTATAAACAAACATCTATATGTATGTTGCATGATTGTGAATGTAGTCAGTAGTAATGGATGGCTGGTTTTGAATCTTTAAATATTTGCCACATAAAATTAAAAAATAAATATATGTAATGTGTGTATTAATGTATGTATATATTAATCGAAACCCAGAACAACAGAACCCTGGAACAACAATAACACTGAGAAAGTTTACGAAATTTAAAATTATGAAGATTAGAAATCGGAATGCTATTTTTGGCACTGAGAACAAATAAAGTATAAAGTATCCGAACAAAATCTGAATTAATTTTTATGCTATAAATTTGTATTCAGTGATGCAGGCTTAACCTGCATTACTTATTTCAACGTTTATTTAGCATACGTGTATTTTTTCGAAAATGCAGAATTCAATTTGTTGCATAAACGGTTATTTTAAACAAGATCAACTGTGGAGTAGTAGTGGTTACAGAAAAGTTAAAAGAATTTCGAAAATGCGAAGGCAAAATGTTCAATATTTTTTAGTTCCGGTGAGCACTCAAGAGCATATTGTTTTTATGATCTCTATCGAACAAGTTCTATAATGGAGTGCAATATAATGATTCAGGCAAGTTTTATAGCTGCTTCAGAAGATATCTTCAAAATAAGTTCTGAAAAAGAATCATCAATTCAATTCCAATTCCTTCAAAAGAAATTGATTCTGAAGAAGACTTATGATATGTTGTTTAGAATCTTTGAAAAACTAAATTTGAATCTGTAGGTATAACGTCAATAGCAAATGTAAGAAAAAAACTACTACGAGTTTCAAAACCAGTTCATACACGCAGAAAAAAATATTGTTGGGCAAGGTTACAGCAACAACACTATTTTTCTTGTAACAAGATGTTGTTGTCGTACACAAATAATTGTTATTTTTATTAAAGCTACTGTTAACATATCAATGTTTATCGCAATCATAAATTTGAGTATTGTTCACTGAAAAATAATAATTTCTCTAACAACTAAATAATGATGACTTTGAAAACATATGAAATTTCTGATAGCCATAACATGATAACTTTCTAAACATGTAGTCAAAGTATGCTTAAGAAGCAAACAAAAGATGTTTACACTAATAATATTATGTCAGCGCCATTTGTAAAATAATTTTGAATCTGTTGTGTCGTTTGATATAAATATTGTATTATTTGTCAGTGAGCTGTTGAACCATAATTAAAAAAAATAAAATACCCATTAAAAAAAATTGTTAAGTATGTACCACAAACTAAAAAATCTAAGCAAAAAATGTTAATTTATTTTTAGTTGTTGTGACAGCACCACTTTATCATCTGAATGATGAGCATGACAATAGTATGATTACTTTTCATCTTATTTTAATTAGCATGACAATAATATGAATAATTCTTCACTTGTTATGATTAACATGACAATAATATGATTACTTCTTAACTTATTATGATTAACAGGATAATAGTATGATTAAGGGAAAAATATGATGGTCTAATATTACGAATATATTTATAATATGATTCAATATATTCTTAATATGCTGATTACAATCATGAATCTTATCATAATATGTTGCTCTTAGGATATGTTTACCACAACCATGTTTTTTCTTTGCGTGTAGATTTTATATCCAATAAATTGTCCAAGGTGATAACAAGCAACCTGCAATAGACAAAAAAAGAAGTTCCCACTTTAATAACGTTGTGCTTATTGTCCTTATTTGAGGAAATTTTTTCAAAGGGCTGCCAGATCCTAAGAGCTACATAACTGGACAATGGAAAAAATTTACCTGGATCTTGAAAAAATAACTGGACAGTTTAAAGTTAAAAAAGTAAAATTTTGCTTAATTTTTTTTTTTTAATGAAAGAAATATGGTGGTTGTGCCTTCCCTATAAAACCTTGGCCAAAGTATTGAAAAGCCAAGTGTTCCCTAACTCATTTCATATGGCCGTTTCGTGTAAAAATCCTTATTCTGGTAGCATATTTGCAAGAGTACTTTTTAAGTTGATTTTTTAAACAAAACAAATCTTATAAATTAACCTTATTTTAACTTGTTTTTTATGGACCATTCGTTCTTGCACCTCTACTTTTATATTAATTTGAATAATAAAAAGTATATTTTATTTTATAATAAAAAAAACTATTTTTCAAAATTAAGGACAGGTCCGCAAAATCTGGACAATCCATGTCAATTCTTTCTGTACAGCATCAAAATTCATGAATGAAAATCAATTCTAATATTATTAAGATTAATTATTCTTTCATTACATTGAACATTTTTTGAATGAGCTTTCAATGAGTAAAATTTTAATTTACAAAGTTTTTACAATATTCCTATTCCCTCAATATTTCACATACTTTTTGCTTAAGCCAGCCTTTCGTTTAAATTGAAGCTATAGATATGTTTATATAATTTGGAATAATTCTTTACACTACCAGATTATCTTGTATTATTTTCATGTAACATGTTTTACTTAAGCTATACTTTGGTTAACAATGAAGTAAATTTGGCATGTACAAAAGAGGAAGAACTAATTAATCCAATTTACAAAGCAAGAACTTTAGGTTTTAATTTTCATGAGTGGTGCTAACATGAGTCAATCGTGCTTCATCTCACATGTACTTTTTTATTTTGCTAAGGAGACTTTCCTGGCCGTCAGGCCAGCGAGATTTTGTTTGAAAATGTTTATGATATTTAAAACTTTTATCGCACTTGCATATCTCTTATGGTGTTTTCTTTTCTAAAAAAAAATGCATTATAGTTGTGTAATATATTTATCAGGTTACACGAACCCTTACAAAGTGATACATTTTTCTAAATTACAATGGAACAAAATAATATCTACTTTTTACACCCAACACTAATGTGTATTTAGCGTGTCAAATATAACATGCAAAGTTTATACTAATAAGCGATATTTTGACTCCAATAAGCGTTAACAACACTGATTTTTCAATAATTAAAATCAGCTGCTGTAAAAATTTTGCGCCAAAGAAAAAATTATAAAATAAAAGTAAAACCAACGAAAATGGATTCCTATCTAGTCGAAGAAATTATTGAATTTCCTACTTCTTATAAAAGAATTCAAGGTATGTATGTAAATACATATATGTATGTACATAGGTAGATAAACATACAGCTTATTAATATACACATATATTATAGTTTGGTCTGATGGTGAAACCCGAAGACTTCTTGATTTATATGGAGAGTATATGCCTGAAATAGGGCCACAAAAAAAATACAGAACTAAAAAAGATATGTGGGCCAACATTGCCTTGGAGTTTGAAAAAAAAAGGTTTGCCACCTCCCTTATTGTAGTTTTATTGCCAGTAAACCTAAAAATGTATATGTATTTAATAACTTGAATTACAATTTTTTACTTTTTTGACAACCATAAAAATGAAAAAATCTGCGTCTCAAAACTGGTTTGCAATCTTCCCCCACGGTAACTTCTTTTGGTCGAGGAATGAGTATATCTCTCTATTAGATAAGCGGCACTTGCTCGGCTGACACGGAAATTCTTTTGAAACTTTAAAATTAAATGTTTGTGTTAATAAAATATTTGTATGTAAATGTCAAATTCATACATACATCGGAATCCGAATAATTATGAACCACATTTTTCAAAAAGCTTTTCACACGAGGGAGAAGTTCTCTACTTTGTTGAAGTAAAATGAACTCATCTTCATCAGATGATGATGAGGTTTCCAAAATTTCTTTTAAACAAAAAGTTTTTATATCCATCACAAAATAACCAAAAATCAACAAATTGCACACAAACATAAAAAAAATTGTAATAAGAAAAATACTTGCTTGCATAAAAAAGTACTTCCCGCAGATGTAAAAAAGGGTATTATCTCACACTCAGTTATAACTGCGGGTAAGAAATGGAACAAATTTGCCATTTATTGTTGCAACATGTTTAGAAAGGAAAACGACAACTTCTCACATTTTTGCATATATTTTTAGAATGGAACAAAAAACCGCACGAATGGTAGCATATATGGAACATTATTGTCAGAAAAGAAAACAACATTAGTTTCCTAAATCTGCCATTTTATGTAGTAGGAGGGATGACATTTGGACATACCCTAATAAATGTTTTACCTTTAAATAAAAAAAAAAAAAACAATAAAAAACAACAAAGAAATTCTAATAAATACAGGAGGGTAATACAGTGTAGTAAAGAGTAAAGAAATCTATTTGTAACATGGCTTAAGAACTTTAAGGAAAACAATAAAGCCAACAATAACAATCACATTGAACCAAAAATAGAAATCCAGTCAGGTACTCATATGGAAACAAACAAAGCCATCATCGGCATCATCAGCATGATGACTACGATGAAAGTACTTCAATGATAACAACAATGGAAGGAAAGCACGACAAAGAAAATAAGAAATGCGAACTTAAAGAAATGTAAAAATTACATTAGAATTGCAAATTGAGAACAACGCTGTGGCTAAAAATTTTATATTCCTACCTGCTACATTCTCCTTCCCCTGTTTTTGTTTTTTGATTGCTCGATGGCAAATCGACAAAATGACTTTTTTATGAAATTATTGCTGTTGTTGTAGCAATTGTGTTCCCTTTTCATTTCTGTGTTTTTTACGTTTTACTTTACTGTATAAAAAAATCGTTAACTTTCGCGTACTTTGAGTTATTTTTTATACGAATATACTGTAGACACTACAATACAATATTTATTCATACATATATAAAATATAGGGATTCTTAATAATTGAAAAAAATTCAATTTCATTCTTCCCAAAACGATTTTTGGCAAAGTACTTATACATACAAACTTTTTATACACGAAACAATAAACTAATTTATTTTTTGAACACGCAATTTTTTAGAAACAATAAATATTTTGTGCAAAACATGAACAATTTTTTTTTTTTTATTAATTATACAGTTTTTAGCATTCTTGAATTGCCAATAGAATTCGGGAATTTTTATTTATTTTTATATCCTTCGCCAAAGTATAAAGAAAATAAATTCTAAGAGCCTGTTCCTCCAAATCTATTTAAACATCAATTTGTGTTTAACATTCGTTTTTCATGTCAAAATTAAAATAAAATTATACGAAAAACTATATTTATATACATATGAGGGGCTTAAAGAACAAGTGGTTATGTTTGATAATGTGAAAAGGAGCTTCAAGTTAAATTACAATAAAAAATGTTAGATGCTATCTGGAATATTACTTTTTACTTCAAAGAGATCCTAAAATATATTTTAATCGAACAAGATAAAAAATACCGTCTTTTGCATATACAAATACACAAAAATTATCTTTAAAGTAAGAAAAGTCGCACTTATGTATACCCCACGTACTTTAACTTTTTTTCATAGGGCTCAACTTCATCCTCATCTTGGCTTTCGATTCTTTCCTGAATTTCTTCCACTGTCTTGTGGGAAAGTGCTTTAAACCATTAATGGTAAATGGGTGGTATAAAGCAAAGAACATCCTGGAGGTTCTCGAACTTTTAAAGTGTATTTTCGGATGCCTGGCACACTTTCTTTCTTTGGATGTGTTTTATAATTATAAATTTCTAATTTTGCATTGATGTCTCGTTAAATTTTTTACTTGAATTTGCCACAAGCTTCCCAATCTTATGGTACATAAATTTGACAAAAAAAAATTTGTTGTAATTTTTATAATTTCGAAATTTTGGTCACACTCCTTGATAGTCCAAATTTCTGATGACCTTCTTTAATATGAGTATTTCGAATAACACAAACCCAAAACTGAACAATGAAGTTACTCTTATTTTGGCCCCGCAGCCCAAAGATTCACTCATTTTTAATGATTTAACGTATTAAAAACCACAGGCAATCAACAATGATCAATCTAAACCCGATATATTCAAAAGCAATTAAATTCGCATTTTTACAAATTCCGAAACATTGGAATCTCTAAAATTGTAGGTAAATTTGTTCGAAAGCTTGTCAGTATATTAATAAATATGATTAATAACCGAGTCATGACCAAAATACCCAAATCATAAAAGCATTTTTTGTTAACGCTTTACTGAGAGCTTTGATGTATAAAAAGCAACTGAAAACATGGGAAATACGGATAAATTTTTGCAATCTAAAGATGACAAATTAAAAAACGTGTAAACAAATTTCTTCTGATATTAAAAAGTTGTTTGCAAAAAAGTTATGTATACGTTTTTACCTGCCGATTGCCAATATCGAATCTCACTACTCCAATGTGCCAATGGATATGAGGGAAAATAGTTTTTAGCAAACTTTAAACGCTCTTTTTTGTTCGTGATAAGAAGTGTACCGTGAAACTTTCGTAAAACTAACACTTTCTTGTATGTATATCGGGCAAAGGAAATGGGGTTCTAAAATTATTAACAAAATAATAAAATATAAAGTAAAATTAATTTATAAGTTTTAAGAACATCTTTTTTTTAACTTTACTTTTTAATTGAATAGAAACTTCGTTATAAATAGTTTTTAGATCTTTAAACGGTTAAACAGTCCCGTTTAAAGATCTCAAAACTATTACAGAAGGTGTTCTAATTCAAAATTTTTATTTTTACGAAGAAAATTTATCACCATGAGTCAAATCAATTGTTTTAATGTTTCGATTCCCAACTATTTTTAAAATTGAATTTTGATAAAGCAAATTTTTTCTTTCTCCGAACGATTACTATAAATAGAGCATTAAGCACTCCAAATTATTGGCCCATTTTCTAGCAGAGAATTTATAAATATTAAAAATTATACGAAATTTTGGTGTACAAAGATCTTTGAAGTCTATTGAATTTTTCCTAAAAAATGCCAAAGTGCCAAAATATTCCAAGTTTTTCTAGATCTTCCACTCAAATGTCCTCCTGAAAGAGGGAGTTTGGAGTTTGAAAGTACCTACATATAGGATGATGGAAATCGGCTGAAATGTTTCTTAAGTATGTTAAGACTTTGTTTAATATTAAAAAAGCGCTCAGCCGACTAATGATTTTCCCTAGTCCCCATCCAAATGACGATCAGAGAAGAAAAGCTGGAATTATAAAACTCTCGCCATATTTTTTTATTTTTTCAATCAAATCAGCTTTTAGTAGTTACTGTTTTTTTTTTACTGAAACTTTTTTGTATACGATTAGATAGAAAGTGATTTTAAAAAAATTAAAAAAAAATCTGTTAAAAAATTCCAGAAGTATAAAAAAATTTCAAAATTTTTTTAAATTGTAAGCTCAACAGCCTAAAAGCAGAAAAAATCCAATTTTAGTTCTGATATATGAATTCCGGAACACGGTTGCTAAATATTTACAGAACGTTTTTAGAGGAACTTATGGACATAAACCTTAACAATTTTGAAAATAACCATTTTTTATAGGTAGAAACAAAAATTTAAAACTTGTTATAATTATTTAGCTATTTTTTATTATTAATAATTTATTTTGCTACGTCAAATAATTTTTTTTGGTAAAATAATTGACAGTTTAAGAATCACTGTTTCTAACACAACATCATAAGTAGCAAAAATCTAAAGAATGAAAAAGTTTTATATTTACTACACAAAAATATGATGAAAATAAAACAAAAAGCAAAACATGTAAAGACACGAATAAGAAGCAAGCATTATGTACAAAGTCAGGCGGTTGATTAGTAACAAAAACTTAAATAATAAAATACAATAAAAAGCACACCTTTGTGCACCACAGAAAGCACATTACAACACAACACAGCATAACCATAAAAATCGTCAAATAAAAATACTAAAGGCCGCAACAAGAAAGTAAGAACAATTGAACTGAATTGCCCTCCCTTTAACGAATCCCAAATTGAGGTCTTCAGTCTTCTTCATGCTCTTGTACTGGACCACCAGATTTATATTTCGTTTTAATATTTTCCAAAAATGCTAGGATGACTGTATCTTAGATTTTTTGTGCAGCAACTCCAGCAAGAATATTAAACCCTCCTGGTGAAAACATCAAAATTTTATAATACTCGTGTTCATTTATCTATTATTTTATTTGTACACCATCTTCGTATGTTGATGTGCATAAGTATGTGTTTCATGACTGTTGTTGTGTACAAGTATTTTGGTAACAGTTCTTTTGTTGCTTGAAGACTTTACCCGTCACTAACTAATTGAATTTAAACTGAATTTATGTCTGAATTAAAATTTAAAAAGTAATTTCAAGGAATACAGTTCTTGATTAGTTACGGCAATTTCAACAATAAATAAAAAAAATTAAATATGTAGTTAGATTTTTCCAAATAAGTAAATAAATTTAAACAAATTTTATTTATTTACGCAAAATTCTTTTTTTTTATTTCCCCGGAATCGGTGACCCGAGAAAACATTTCCAAATATTTTTGTCATATAAATATGCTTCACGCTTATAGTAATTTAGTGAAATATATTCTTCACTTGGTAAAAGAATATTTAAGAAATAGTGAAGAATGTTGCGCTTTCGTACACCAATTTAAACAACGAAGTAAACACACACACACGCACACCTTTAAGCATGAGAGTGAGGGAATCGATGTAACCCAACAAACACGGAGGTTTGATTTCAAATTGAAAGTGATTTGAAATCAAACGTTTTCTCAAACGACAAACGTTTGATAATGATTTGAAAATCATTTGTAAATCATAGCGTTCTCAACAAGAAGGGGAAATTATTTTCAAATTGAAAAATGCCTTTATTTTCAACTTGCTTTCAAACGTAATTCTCAAATGTTTTTCAAATGTGGATTATAATAGAATGTGGAATATAAATAAAACTATTTAATTTTTTTAATTTAAATTTATTATTTATTTAAATAAACTTTGAGATAAACATTCGGTTCCATAGCAAAAAGATGAAATAGTGTTCTTTCCATCTTCTAATTCTTGGAAAGACAAAATACTTGGCTCCCTTTTATTTTGAGGATTGTAGCACCGCGATCGTTCAACAATCTTTCTTCACTTTCCTGTTTTATTATTTTTCTTTTTTTTTCGTATTTTTAAACATTGTAATTTCTCACAAATAATTTTTATTTTTCACTAGAAATAAACTGTTCACTTTATATTAAAATTTATTTTTAATAGTAAAACACATGTAACCACAAGGAAAAATAATTTAACTTTAATCGCCATTTTTAATGCTTACATTTATTTTTCGCTTTAGTACTGCCAAGTTTATTTTTGATTTGATTTTAACTTTGACAAACATTTGACATCAAATTGAAAAAACATTTGATATCAAATGTTTATTTTCAAATCATTATCAATTTGAATTTAAATGTTTAATCAAACAATTGAAAAACGTTTGAGAATTGCGTTTGATGTCAAATGATAAAGTCATTTCATATCAAAGGTTTGACTTCGTGTTTGTTGGGAATGTATGTAATAGGACGTGTATATGTAACAGAGGAAAGCGAAATAACGTAACGGAAACCGGAAGGCAAGCAAGTAAGCCATGTAGATATAAATGTATGCTTTACTCGGTATCGTACACGCTGTATTCATAACTAAATGATAAATGCTCATAGTCAGAAACTCTCACAAACCCACATGCATACACTACAATAACAACAAGCTGCACAACAAACTGGTTTACAGATTATTGCCTTTTTTATAACCGTGTGCACAAGTACAACCCCATACCACCACTACTGGCGCGGTTCAAATATGGCCAACAACGGCACACAGGAAAGAACAACGAAGCTTGAAATCTTGAATAATTAAAGACACGAGAGTTCTTGGGCGTTTGGCAATAGGGAACACAATTATTCTCATTCATTTTAATTTTTGGGAAACAAATATTGCTAGGAAGGAAATTTCAAGAGTTATGAATTCTATATAAAATTAAACAATGAATTGGTGGGTCGATTTGCAAAAGATGAAAATCTCGTTATGTATGTAGATGCAGTAGAAGAGCAAACAAAAACTAAATAAATTTCAATTAACAGACCACCTACCGCAAGGCCTTCTACCCTTTTTCTATACATACATACACTTACACACGTACGATTAGGATATACACGAAGCTTTCAGAGATTTTAAATCTTTGTTCAATATTGCAACCAGGACACATCTACTTATACTTTACTTAACATTTCTATGTAGGTAATCATGCATGCACTGCAATGCATAAGCATTTGTGTATATGTGTTATAGTACTTCATGTACAACATAGATTTATTAAAATTTTATTAAATTATAATTTGGTTTTTGCTTATAGAAATCTCTACAGCTCAGAACATCCATGCGACATACATACATTCAATTGCTCCCTGTACTAATGCTAGACTTCTAGCAACGTCTAAAGACTCTTGTGTAGGAATCGTATAAATCATTTATTGAAAATATTTTAATTAAAGAAAAAGCTTTCGAAGAGCAGACTCATACTTATAAATACATGTTTAACATAAGTGGATACATATTACTTACTCGCTGTGTGTACATTTAAACATGTTTGGTTTCAACTGCCGCTATTGCAAGTCATGCATAAAAGTTCAGTTTTCTTTTATGTAGCAATGAAAAAAATTGTTTTGCAGTAAAGTTGTTCTTGGTCAAATGTATCCTTTAGAGTTTTAAACTGTCATTAGAAAGACCACAAATTATAGAAGCAAATTAGACATGAAATTAAGATCTGTCCATAGAATATTGCAGAACAGAATTTTTAGTAAAAAGTGTTAATCGGAAATTACTGTAAGAGGGTGGAATTTCATGCACATAAAACATGCTTAAACAAATTTTAAATATACACCAGTGTTCCATGATAAAAATATATATAAGCATAATTTTAATTAGCGTTAACAAAAAAATAGTTTTTTTAAGAATAAGAAAATGTACGATTTGACTAAACCCACAACAAAATAATCATCTGGTCATACCATCCCAATTCCCACCCGTCCGTTAACCCTTCAATGTCCGTGCCATCCGTAATAACCCAAAACATTAGTTCAAATTTTTTGTAACAATTAAAAAATTAAATCCACAAACATATGCATAGAGAAAGAATAAATTCTTTTTCTACAAACAGGCCTGTCACATATTCCGTTCGAAATGGTTTTAATTCCTTAATTGAAATTCCGATTAATTTTGCTTTCAAAGTTTTCGAAGTATTTACCCCCCAAAATTATAAAATCACTTCTTTAAAAAAAAAAAACATGGTTGGTTTGCACAAACAAATAATGTGGCAATAATTCGATTGAAAAATACATCAGTCTGTTTTGTTTCTTTAAAAAAATTTGAAATTAAAATGTTTATGCATAAATATTAACTAAATGCTTAGAAATATCAATGTAATATTCAAACATACTTTTTAGTTTTATTCTTGAAAGTAAAAAACTTTTCTCTACATTCGGGTGCATTTTGTAAAAGTAGCAAAATAGTATCCAAGCAGTCGAAAAAGTGGCAAATTGCTACTTTAGTAGCACCAACGGTAACGCTGGTCCGAGTTTAGACGAGCGAAAATTTGAATGGAAAACATCTGGAATTCTCTTTTGTTTTTTCATTTGCGGTCACACACACAGAAAAAATTTTTGCAAAAAACTATTCAATTAAATAATTAATTGGTGTACATTAATTATTCAATTAATTTTTTGTTTGATGCAATTAATTTTTTTAGTCAAAACCCATAAAATTAAATGTGTGTGTATATGTGGTGTATTTTTTGTTTATACAATTAATTTTTTAATTGACTAAATTTGTGTCCCCTGACTCGAAAATACAAATCCGTTAATTGATATGATC
Organism: Pollenia labialis; assembly: GCA_949318255.1. Classification (NCBI taxonomy): domain Eukaryota; kingdom Metazoa; phylum Arthropoda; class Insecta; order Diptera; family Polleniidae; genus Pollenia; species Pollenia labialis. Next base: position 174,855,412 of record OX439140.1, on the reverse strand, counting down.
AATTCCTTTGCAGGGGCAAAATTAGTTAAATATTTAATTGTCTGAACGAATTGTTTAATTGAAGTCGATTTTCTATTTTTTCTGTGCAGACAAACATGTTGCCGGAAACATTCTGTTATTATTGTTGCTTTTTTGTTAAAAAGCAAAGTAGATGTCAACAAAGAAAATATGAACAAAGCGTGTCGCCGAGTACCGAACACAAAAACTATAATATCTTCCCCACCCGTAATATGCTGCCAAAATAAATGTTTCCTTGTCTTAGTAGTGACACTTTTACTGACCCGCAAACTTGTTTACACTTGCCGGCAATATATTTAAGACTCAGACGACGTGTCACAATATAAGCTTTAACACTTATGTAAACGACATGTTTTTTACATCTGATTCTCCCATTTAGCCGTGTAAATGCGAGTGTGTCAATGAGTTTAAAATTCAAAATTTAAACAAACTCTGTTATAAAAAATATTCTTCTTAAGCGTTAAAATAAAAAATCTTATCACTAGTAAAGTAGATACATGTGCTTCTTTTTTTTAATATGTGCCTTATTTCGGCGTAACAATACAGACATCTGCACACTTGCGAAGATAACATAAAAGACATGTATTTAAAATGTTTCAAAATAAAGTGTATCTTTTCAAATTACTGATTATTAATTACACTGTTCAGTTCTGAACAAGTCGTAATACGTAAACCAACATATTTTCTTTAAGAAACCTATTGCTTAATTTCACAATATGCAAAATTTTTGGAAAATATGCAAACGCTGTTTTTATTTAACAAATTTTTCTTTTAACGAAAATTTAAATAGTTTTGCGTAAGACGTTAGCCCACATTATTTTATTAAAAAAAAATTGGCCAAAACTCAAATTAAATTAAAAACAAATCTAAAAAAGAGAAAGAACCCCAAAACTATAAGATCTTACTATTCCGTTTAGAGAAGACTAGTGAAGAAACATAGAAAATGAATCCTAACGTTACAGGATGGACGTGACAAGAAAATTTAATGAAACCCTTTAACAAAAAATAAAGTGTCTGACATATGACATGGCAAAAGTCTGCAACAACTATAAGAACAATATACATATGAAGAAGTATATTTAACTACTGCCTACAAACCATCCAACTGAGTTTGAGTTGCAAACTCTCATTCATTTGGTCGATTGACGATGGAAAGCACTAAAAATTCTTAGGTGCTTTTTGTTTTACTAAAACTCATTTTTTTGCTGTTGTAGTTCCTAATGCACATGAGGCTTTTGGAAATGAATTTAAATTAAATCTCTGGTTTTAACTCTGCTGCGGCTCTCTTTACCACTTGTTCGTTTTTCAAAAATAAAACCTTTTTTTTTTTGTCTTTTGGACTGAACACAAAGTTAAAAATGCCTTAAAGCATTGATTTACATAAAGCATATGCACGTTTGAATGTGTTCTTAGGTAGTTTATTAGGGTAGCTTCAATTAATAAAAAAACCTAAATATATATAACCGTAGCCATTGGCGAGCTCAAGTTTTTGCTTCGAATAGCTAAGGAATTTTACAATTTTTGTTTCACCAAAGCTAATCCCGCGAAGCTCTACGCTTGTCTGTAGGAGACAGACTAGCGTCTACGGCGCGAATCGAACCAGCAACCACGGCACTGAGAGACTAGTTCACTACCAGCTTACCAACCGGGGCACTCAAATTAAGGGATTCTACAACGTTATGTGGTTTCTTTTACAAATGTTTGCTTCTTAATTATGTATTTGTAAATTTCACAATTTACTTTGAATTTTATTTAGGAAAATGGCCAGAAATCAAGTAAATTCTAACGAGATATCGATCAAATTCTAGTTTTTTAACCTGAATTTCCTTTACAAAACAAAATCTTCTACGTAACTAGATGTTGACGACATCTACGCAAAATCTAGTAGTAACTAGGGCCGTTTGTTAAAGGAAGGATTTTGTCGGACGTATTTATAACAAGTTATCTATTGTTTCAACTTTACTTTAAACTTCCCGGTAGGATGAACTTGGCTTTTACATATTGCTCACTATTGTTTCTGGCAAAGTTGTAATAGAAAAAAACATTTATATACATTTTACTGACGGCAAGTTGTAATAATGGTTCTTAGTGATGCAACTGTGGTGTTTTCCATACTAAAAAATACTTTCCAGTACAAGAAAATAATTACATCTTAACAAAGAACAAAAATGGCGAAAATTTTAAGAAAATAGCAATAAAATGGAACAGATAATTAAGTTCGATAAAATAAAAGAAGTTAATTATAAATAAAATTTAATGAATTTTAAATGCCTACTTCTTTATAAGCATTTGTGTATAACACAGAGAAGTTCTATTGATGTTTTATCCATAAATTGGATTTTTAAGTTTGGCACTTTGAAGTCGTTTATTTGAATTCTACAAAAAGTGTCCAAATAATTACATAGAACTTAAGATTCCACTTTTCGAAACGTTTTCTCCGTGAGGACTGCTGGATCACTTGCATCGTACACTAAGAAATTTGAGTTTTGTGTTCAAATATTTATTAAAGGAGATTGATTAAATCTACAACAACTTTTTTCTAAAAACAAGTGTTAAACTCCCCAAATAAAAATTGTTTCGCTTACCTCCTCGCTTACGGAAGGCATACATTTTATATGGTGAATTCCCACTTTGAAGCAATACATTTTGGACACACAAAGCGCTTTATTCAACTCATAAAAAACTCGCGAGTGTAGCCAGCAGCTTAATACACAGAAGGTTTTGTTAGAGTTTTTTTTAGTATTCTCCCTTGCAAACCTGCTTCTTAGTAAGGGAATGCCGTGGCACTTGAAATGTTATTCTTTTTTTTATAAAACTTGTTAAGAGTTTGTTTACTTAGTTCCGGTTCACATACGTCAAGTTTGACTGGTCAAGTCTTGAGTTTTTGGCAGAGATGGCAAAAGAAATTGAATTCTCTTTTCTCCTAAAAGCTCAAGACTTGACGAGTCAAGCTTGACGTGTGTAATCCGGCACTTACAAGAAATTTTGTGCGCTTATTTTTCAAATCTACCTTTAGTGCTTCGCAAAATGATACATTTTTTACTGGGTCGATAAAAGTTGATAAATGAATGGCATATTACATACACTTACAAATAGTATATTTTTGTTAAATGGTAATTTATAGGTTATATTGTAATACGAGTATTGTTGCATGGACATAAAAGCTTTGACTATTCCAAAATGTTTTAAATAACAAAAAAGTGGAGTTTATAAAAATGCCTAAATTAAGGACCACTTTTATTTTCGGCAAAGTGTGCCATCATAATTTGTTTTATTTCAGATATTAGAGAAAGTTAAATGAGAAGAAGGAAAGAGTATAAGCAATTGAATTAAGTTAACGAATTTAATTTGTACGGGTTTGAACTAAATGTGTATCTCTATGCACTTGAACCAGACGAATAATAAGTCGTAAATGTGTTGCTGTAGGTACTGTTTTTAAGTATTAAAAAGGGTTGATGTTATGGTCATATCGATCTACTTGGTATTATCTGAACGTTTTACAAATGCGGGTGTCCACAGAAACCACAAATTGATATGTATCTTCTTCCACTGACATCACCATAGTTGCCTGTTCTCATTCCACAACTAAATCTACTTGAACAATTGAAAGCTGTGGCGCTTTGGCTTTTACTCCAGCTTACATTTGATTTTGTTTCATTCTAAATGCTAGAGTTCCATCTGGGGATTATGTTGAAAATCCCTTTTTTAATTAAAAGCAAAAAGAGCAGCAGCAGCAATAAAAGTTATAAAATAAAACAACTAAAACTAAACGAAAATGACAACAATGCAAGCAGAAGGAATATGTATGGCAAACACATTGTATGTATATGAACAGCATAGTTATACAATCACCAACTGATCCATTTCATTCTCTATTTCTTATAATTCTTTCGATTCAACTTCATTATGAAATACAAATTGTAAACAACAAACTCGTTCCTGTAACCCGTTGATTCTTTGCAAGTGCGTGAGATATGCGTGATTCTTTTTTTCTTTAGGACTCAATTGTGAGCAAAGCGAAAACCAAAAAAAAATAAATTCGAAATTCATTCTAATAACGAATTTATTAAGTGATTACATCAACTCTTCTTTATCCATGTTTAATATAAAATTAATTGTATATTTTCAGTTGTAAACAAGTAAGAATGCTATATTCGGCTATGCCGAATCTTATATACCCTTCACCATGGTTGGGAAAGTACAGAAGTTTATATATGCGTATATCTAAATATATGTATATTCATATATGTATGTTGTATTAATCGCTTAATTGCATTTAATTATTTTCACATGTTTGAATGGTGTTAAATATATTAAGAAACAAACTTAATTATAACAAAAAATGACTAATTTCGGGATTTCAGTATTTTGATTACAACTCTGCCATTTTGTACCGACGCACAGTGGTCCCAATGACGAATTTAGCGCGAAAAAACCCATAACTCTTGTTTAAAAGCACTAAGAGGGATACAAATTTCTACGAATAAGTGACTTAGTACGGTGCGAGCTCACGCCAAACATTAAACAATTCTCTTTTGGTGAAAGACATCGCAACTTATTGATTTGATATGAAAGCTTTCAGGCAGAAATCGGCAGGAAATTTTTTTACCATTTAACTGGCCACATATCATACATGATAACATTATACAATATTTTGCTAAATCGGGTTAAATTCACAATTAAAACTCTAACACAAGTTATAATGCAATTAAAATTGCACAATTAACGAATACATCTCAGTTTTCACGTATTTTTTCTGAACGAAATGCAAAATCGGCGGCATATTAGGAATTAAAAAAATACATACCCCAATTGTATAAATAAAACCCCCAAATAATAAGGAATATATTTCCGTTGTATTTGACAAGATCTCCAAACCGAACTAAAATATTGTCTACTCTGTTATAAAAAAAACTTAATCTATTGTTTGTCTTTAAAACAGTACTGCAGTATTAATATTGCTGATATAATAAAAAAACGTATACCGTTATGTAGGCTGAAGACTTGTCATTACAAAACCAAACAAAAAATTCACATATGTACGATCCGACAAAAAGACTTTTTTCGGGCTAAACTTGTCATTGGGACCACCGTGCGACGTATTGAAAAAGAAATTTGGCAGTTAGTTGGGTTATAAAACTTGGACCCGGGAAGATCTATGGTTCCCGAAAATGGGTATTTAAAAAAATCATTTTTAATTTTGGTCATAACTTTTTTGTATCTGAACCGATTTTTTTGATATATAAATTTCATATGACAATCCAAAAATTCAGGTTATTATACAATTTTTGATATTTTTTGTACGGAAGGTACCACGCCCACTTCTTCAATCTCGCCCACATTTTGTGGGATGCTGTGTATTGATAGCCTTAATGTTTGTCCCTAATTTGGAATCTTTGGCTCTTGCCGTTCTCCAGATATACAGATAAAAGTAATATAAATACAACAGCAAGGGATTTCTGGAAAAAATACGAGGTAGTCGTGGTTTTTGCTCATATCTCAGCCATTCTGGCTGAATTTCAATAGCAAAATTAAAATAAGAATACCTGAAACAAAGCCCCAATCTATTCTGGGACAGATGGACAGTCAGACGTACAGCCGGATTGGAACTTCCCTTCTGATAAGGATCCAGAATATATACACTTTATAGGGTCTAAGGTCAATATTGTAGAAATTACAAACGGAATGACAAAGTTATATATACCATTTTACCTTCGGTGAACGGTATAAAAAGGGAGAAGTTCATTCAAAATTTACATAAGATCTAGCGCAAAGTGGTGTGTCCCATATTGCTTAGAATAATTACGTAATACATAAACATATATTTTTGCAAAGCTAACAAAGTACCTTAAATAGATTTGTAAGTAGAATTCATCATTTTGACTTTTTGTTTACAGTGGAGGGCACTAAAGTCAAACAATTTTGGGGGGTTATTGTAATTCGATTCGAAACGAAAATACTTTCGAAAGAAATTTCCGTATCGAAAATTAAATGGTATTTTCTAATCCGTTCGAAAGTCCCACAAATTTGCATTTGTTAAAAAAAAAAGGGAAAAACAAAGTGCTGCCAAATGTATACACGATAAATTTGACAGTATCTGTCAATATTGACAGAACTTTTTTGAAAAACAAGCGTTTATAAAAAAAACGTTTAATTTCCCGCAAAATTAACATTAAATAACAAATAATTATTAATATAAATTTACGGTTTAAGAACATGGATTCTGTTGCATTGTGGTTGGAGGATAGCGAAGAAGAAAGTGATGCATTTGCAAAAAGAATTCAACGGAAAATAATAAGAGATACATCCGGCATTATGAGCCTGGATAATTAAATCATAAAAATACTACTTTTATTTTCGTAAAAAAATCGGATTAAAAAAAATTCATTTATGCATGTCTAGAATTGTATGAAAGGTGATATAAAGCCACATGTAAGATCGACAGCCATTGCATTGCTAATTTGAAAAAAATAGCTGCCACTTCAAAATGATTGGCACAAGGTGGATACCAACATCAGATTAGCCAATATCGTCTTGTGGGAGTTTCACAATCATCAATTTCCATATCGATAGCTAAAATTCAGAGGCGTTACTAACAAAAGTATAATTTTACAGGAGATACATACAACTTTGTAAAATGAAAACTACAAACACGTCAAAAATATGCATAGATAAGCCGTGAATGGAATTCCTCAAACAATTTTCAAAGAAACTAATTCATTATATTTTGTTAGAAAAAAATTTTAAAAACGTCGTTTTGTATTTATCAATCAAACATACTTGTAGCTACGTCCCTTTGTATTTTGTTAATAAAAGCGTAATTTTTGATTGCAGAAGTGTAAAGACTTAAACTTGTTGTTTAATAGCATTCATAACCCTACGTTTCCACATACAAGTAGTGTATACGTATTATCAACGAAAAATCGAGGAAACAGCCGATTGGCTGAAAGTCCAAAAACTGTTTGAATGTTAGAGAAAAAAGTGTGAGTGTATTGAGTTTTTCGAACTCTTGCATGTGGAAACGGGGTTATAATCGTTAGCTCACGATATGCTTATCTGAGGTGTGCGAAATAATCGAACAAAATCTTTGTCCGAAGCGTATTATCTTTGAAATGCCTGAAGAAAAAAAGATGGAGGGGAAAAGATGTTCTTTTTTTTAATAAATGTGGCATACCTGTAGTTATTGAAGCAGTAGTCGGCACTCACTTTCAAGTAATAAGGCCAAGTAAAGATGAGCATTTATACTTCAACCGAAAACAGACATTTAACTTTAACGTGTTGTTTATAGTCTTGCCGTACCCAGTAACATAGCACATTTGCAAAAATAGTTAACACAAAATCGATTAAATCAAAACTCACTTTTTCTACTTTTCCAATTCACGATACGGTGGATCAACCACATATTAATCTTTTGACAATCTTTGCCACAAATCCTTCCACTTGCTTTTAGCATTTGCAATGTTGAACTGACATTTATTCTTCGTATTACATAGTTGCAATTGTAAAAGCGTAATTTATAATTTACGAAAAAGGGTAAAAAAAATCCCGCAAAAGAAAAAATTTCCGAACCGCCCAAAATAAATTTTCAAAAAACGTAGTACATAATACAATTTGTACGAATTCGTAAAATTTTTCCTTCATATCGTATTACATGATAACCCCCTATTTTACTAACAAAATTGTCAAAAGCTAATTTCTCAATGTATTATTTTCAAACTTACTACTTTTGTTTACCACAATAAGTGCAAAAACATCTTTAACGCATTTATTTCGAATTTTCCAAAGTGGGTTTAATATGGAGCCTATGGCAAATTATGGACCGATCTTCACGAAATTTGTCGGAATCGTTTCAAATCTTACGAAATTATGACAGACCCATTTTTCCTCCGTACTTAAGTGTTTTTCAGGATTGAGGCCTATGGTAGTATAATTTTCCGTCATACAAAACAAATTTGTGCAAAAGATTATGGTAAATTGCACTCCCAAACTCCTTAGGAAAAATAGAAAGAGTGACACCAATTCTGGTTTTTTTCATTGTGTCCTTTAAACGTGAGCGCATACTCAACAGACGGACATTGTTAAATCGACTTTGAACTACTCAAGGACCCAGAATATAAATATATGCTTTATGGTCTAAGATAAATGCTAAAAAAGTTTCACACTAAATGAAAAACATAGTTTCTCACTACACACAAAAAAAATAATATAGGGTATCTTGCAAATACGTACATAGGTAATTTATTTTTATATAAAAACAAAAAACTAAGTTTAGTTGCCTAAGATAAATGGTAATTTATAAAAAAAGTTTTGCCTAAAATTTTTGTTATTATTTCTAATCGGGTTACGTACCCAGCAAACACAGAAATACTCCATACGTATTGCCAAACGTATTGCCAGGATGAAAAATATTATTGCGGCAATAATCGATTTCGTATTGCGGAAGATACTTCCTTCGGCAAGAAACGTGTCTCGATAATAATACTCCTAAGCAATACGAAAGCGATTCTTCTAGATGATAAACTAGCAATATTGCCAGATAAACACTAATGAGAAAATATAAAGGTATCGCCAAAATATCATTGGGATGATAAAAAGAAGAGTTTGCATTTTAAAAAATATTCATTTATTTTAAAATAAGAACGGCTTTTTATTTAAAATTAAAGTTTTAATTACATACATAAATATAAATTATACTTACAAAAAATATATTTTATAATTAAATTAAGTAAACTGAAATAGTTATGTAGTTTCCACCATATGTTTCATCCATACATACATATATTGCATCCATTATGAGTGTTGCGTAATATCTTGATTAAGTTAAAAAGGAAAGAAAAAGATTAATATTAAACAGATTTATTTTATTTATATATTTACCTTTTGCAGAATATTTTCGATTTAATAAATTTTATTTTTTCATTTATGACGTAGAAAATAAAAAATTACTTTGATGATTTTCATTTAGATTACAATTTGGGGATATTGCTAAACTATTGCCTTAGGGGATATCTTCCATTTGATTGCAGGGTACCTTCTTCTTTGGATTTTTTAATATACATATTTTTTTCTTTCAATTGGAAATCTTTTTCTGAAAAAGTTCAAATATAAATTTCAATTTAAAATTTTTGAATTTAAAATAAATTAAAAACTATTCGATATAGAATAAAGATACAACGTATTTATGTGAGTATGTATATTATAAACATAAGATCTCCACTGAACTTTTTACAAAAAAGATGTACATATGTATATAAAAAATAAAAACAATAAATATTTATTACTTTTATTGCTGACGATTAATATGGACGAAGCGAACATTTCCATGCTGGATAATTATTGATTTTATAGGCAAAACTAGTTATAATCCTAACGTGAAATTGGATTATCTTGATATACCAATTGTGGCATCTTAAACTACCAAAAAGCATTTCGTTATTTATCACACGAATTCCATTGAAAAGAACCAAGTCAAAAAAGATTTAGAAGCATTAACAGAAGGAAGGCCTAATGAAAATTATGAGTTTCACAGAAACACCACTGGATGCGCTTGTTACAACAAAAACAAGCAAAAAATCACAAAATTCAAGTTTAAGTGAAAGCAAACTAAATATGCACTATTTTGACAATTAAATAAATCAAATTTATCATCAAATTCCAATAGGTTTAAAAAATATATATCGCTCATCCAAAATATGATATTTTTGAGTTAATGATGCAGAATTGTTCGCTATGAGTTTATTTTGTGCGTAAATTTTATCTTTATATCTTTTATACTTTCCCCGTTTGATGAAAATAAATAAAATATTACAATGAAATTAAATTAATTTTATTTAAAGTATGTAACCAAAAAAAGGATATAGTAAATTTACCTTAAATCTATGGTACAAAATTAAACTTAGATAATTTTCAAAAAAATATAAAATAACTTTGCTATCATTAGTAATTTTAACAAAATAATTAGATACTTTTTCGAACATAGAAATTACCTAAGTTAATAGTTGTTTTAGCTAAGAAACTTAGATACTGCCATGCTACCCTTGCGCTTAGTTAATTTTATACCATACATATATTTAGGTAATTTTACCTATGATTTTTTTTGTGTGTAGGTGAACAGTGTAATCTTTCTTAATGGAGATCTTTCTCAACCGTCATTAAAGATTCCACTGCATTTTTAAAAACGAAATTCTGTCAAATATGTATGTGTCTGGACCTTAGAAAAAAAGTAATTAACTAGAATTAAATTTTTTTAATTCAATAATGATTTATTCAAACATTTTATTACAGATAATATGCTTAAGATTTGAAATCCAAATTTACTATAGTTTTCTTATAAATATACTTCTACACAAACATATTTTTCAATTACATAAGTTACTGTCGGTCCCACACACGGTGGGTCAAAATCCAATGAAAATAAATCTGGCATTTCTTAATGGAAAAAATTAGTTGCCTTGAATTTTAATATGGGGACGCCGAAAGGCAAAAATCGAAAAGCTATATAAAAAACCCAGTATATAATTTTTGAAGCGATTTCTTAAAGATTATTGCAAAAACAAAATTATTGGATGTAAATTTTCTAGCAAAAATTCTGAATTTCATTTCAAGGTAATTGTGAATTTCAAATCTGAAATTTCTGAAAATGCTGGGATACAAATTTTCTTATTGGTAGATATAAAAAAATAGAAAAAGGAAAGGGCAATAGGGCTATGATTTGATTCGGAGAATTCCACAATTCTTTAAATTAAACATTAAAACAAAAAAAATAATTGTTTTCTAATTTTGCCTAAATTTTGCGACTTTCAGGCCAGGACTGGCAAAATGCTTCAGTTATTTATATATAACGGTTTACATGTTATCGCAGATTTTCATAATCGCGATTACGATTTAAAAAGGCTTTAATCGGGATTATTGATTAATCGCATATGTATATAGTTTTAGTATTTCACATGTTTATTTGAAACGTAAATAAAATTGGTATGCCATAAGAAGCAGAACGAAATGTAGGACATTTTCTTGTTTTGCAAAGCACTAATAGTAAATAGTAAATTATAAAGAATTAAACAAGTTTATAAAAGGTCTTTAAAACGAATTTGCTAAGAAAATTTGTCTAATTTACCTTTTAAAAATGTACTATAAATTAATAGGTACAAAGAATAAAAATTATTAGAGTAAAAAATATTAAAGAAGCCTTAGGCATTTAAAGACTGGTCAACTGAACGAGATCGTATTTTTGTACAAAAAATGCCCGCTACAAAAAATGCTCTTTTGGATTCCGTTAAAGACTGCTTTGGAGTTTGAATTGCTTTGTACAAGAAGGGAATATTTTTGCTTTAAGTTTTGTGCTACGGTATAAAACAAACTCTTGGCTCCATAAATTAAAATCTTTCTTAAGGCTAGCCTGAGCCAACGTAATTTTCATTTCGCTTTGCAACTCAGATGCCATGTTTTTTTGGCTCCTTTCGCAAATGTTTTTTGAACTTGCAAAATCATTTAATTTTTCTAGCAAATGGCTGTGTATTTGGATTTACATATATACACAAATTTATAAAATTTCTATTTTTAATTTGTTGCATTCATTTTATCTACAAAGAACTTCAAAGAACTTCTTCCCTTCAATAAAGTGGAAGAAGAAAGCGAGAAGTGAAGAAGAAAGGAAATGACAAGTAGAAAAAAAATTCTTCTACAGTCCCTCATCAGTAACAACGGTCATATTCCCTTTCAAACCCCAGTAGATCGACTGGATTATATCCAGCGATAAATTGCGATTACGGTTTCGATTCGTTCAAATTCTAGGTTATAAAGTTTTTAAAAAATGGAGTGAAGGTAAAATTTTATAATGAACTTTGTTTAATAATCATCTTTTTTTTAAATTTTTAACACAAAATATTTTTTTTTTTTATAAAAAATTATAGAAGAATAAACAGTTAAGTTAACCATGTTTTTATGTTTTCTTTTTAAGAAGTTTTTTTAAGGTCTCGTTTGACAATTTGGAAAAATTTAACTGAGGTATACCAAAATTATAAAGTTTAAATATTCAAGCTTAAGGAAGAAGTACATTACACGTAGACTTCTGTCAAAAAAAGTTAAACTTGTGTTACATGCAACATATTGTGACGCGTTTGTAGCAGAAAGTTGGATAACTTTGAACTTTTTAATGCGTTGTGTATTTTTGACAAGTAATGAGCTGACATAAAAAAAGAATTATTTAACAAATTTCTGAATCATGAAAGAAAAATTTATTGAAGAGGTTCAAAAACATACAAATTCAATCAAATAAAAAAAATCTTGATATATTTTTTGAGTCCATTTTTAATGTACAAATAAGTAAACAAATAAATAACAGCTGACAACAATGGCAATTTTTCTTGCGCTAAATTTTTAAAACGCACGACACACATCGACGCTTTAACGCGTGTTATGTACTTCTACCTTTAGTCAGAGTCCGAAAACAAAATGACGAATACCAAAAAAAATAGCAAACATACTTTTTCGAGGTGTCATTATGTGGGCCCAATAATGAAAACTTAAATTTGAATAATCCTCGGCCATTCACACATTATATAAAATTATTATTATCCCCGCCCCACCGTGCTATAAACATACTTGCTTTTAATTTCATGTAGAGTTTTTGTGGTTCTATGTAACTTTTTTCAATCGAAAAAGTATCAAAAAGCATGTTTAAAATTTTAAATATATTTTTTAATTTCCAATCCTTGCAAAAATATGTTTCTGCATGTAAAATAACGTATCTGTGTTTTGCATTTGTGCTTATGTGTTTAAATATATAATAAATGTAGTTTTGGTAACAAAATGATATTCAGTGTCTTCGGCAGATAACAGACTTTACTAGATTTATCATTAAAAATGGTTTCAGGTTCGATATTTTCCTTTTTTTTATTCTGTTTTCAATGTATAGGTAAATTTCTATATGCATGTATGCATGTATAACTGTATGAGAATTTGTAAGGACACATATGTATAAAAACTATAAATGCATTTGAATGAACTATAAATACATAATACTTTAATCTTATTAAAAACATATCCTTTATCGTATCTACTATGAAGTTAAATAAGTACATTTAACAGTGAAAGGCAATAAATATTTTTTTTTTCAAAAACTAAATAGTTTGTTAATTCAAGTTCATAATACAGCTACAAATTAAATTCTAACTTAATTATTCGAGATTGCTATACATGCCCGTTATCCCTTTGCCGGTAAAGACTTCAGAGCCTGACAAGATTCGAGGGATTAGAATGATAATTTATGAAAGCAGAAATAAAAAATAAAATAAAAATAATAAAATTGTATAAGTGTCAACAAGTTAATTTATTCTTTCATTAGTTACATAAAATAAAAATTCAAGTTTCCTTAAAATGTCCCATGTACATTAGGGATATAACTTTTGAACAATTTTTTAAATTATCAAAAAATACCTATCCATGCCATATAGACCATGAAAATCTATGATGAAAAGTGGGGTCACTTTTTCGCGGGCGTTAAAAAAGTTCCCCCCCAAATCACTTTGAAGTTTGGATTTTTTTTTGTTTATTAAAAATACAATATCCTTATTGTTAAAACACAAACCATTCATTTATATTTTTATGCTTTTTCACAAATAAGACTTATACCACCAATTAAACTACATCCAAACAGTTAAAAGTATGTTAAAATAACAAGGAAACTCCTTTTTTGAACAAAATGGAACCAACCTCACAATCCTAATTGTTTAGTTTTATTTTCACAAAAAACGGTTTGGGGGGAGGTTTTTTATCCAAATTGTTCTCAAAAAACTGTTTTCTTGATATATACATCAGTGGCCACCCCGTCGTGATGGGTATTATTTTTGGTTATACCCCTAATGTACATTCGACATGAAGAACTTTTAATTGTAAAAAATAACACAAACAATTTAATTTTAATCAAAAAAAATTGTTATTCGAAAGTCCAATACATTTCAAAACAATTTGTGTTGCCAAATGGTTCTAGATGAAACGACCTCTGGACGTCCAATTTTGGAGCATTTTGTCGAGAATTACTGGCCATATACCACGAATAACATGACAAATTCTGGCTTTCAAGGCATTAATTATTGCAGGTTTGTCAGGTTTATGCTGTACATTGCCGTACAGAAAGTAATCGAGAGATGTCAAATCAAAAAACTATCATTTCAGTTAACTACACCTCGCCCGCATCAATGCCGAACATAATTTATAAAAAATTATTGACGATGTCAGTGTGTAAATCGCTTCTAACTCTGTTGGGGATTGGTCTCACTTCAAATCTGCCAAATTGGTTTGGTCACTGCTAAACACAATTTTGCGGTTAGACAAAGTTTGTAGCGTTGGTAAAGCGTGAATTTATTTATGATAATCTTCCAGGTCATACGAATCATCAGGGCAAGTTTTTTATGGTATATGCCATTTTTTCCACTTTTGTCATTTCTTCAATTATTTTGTTAAAAAGCTATTTTTGGTCCAGCTTACCAAAAAATACATTTTTTGCAACCTAGAAAAAATGTTAAACAAAGCTAGCGAATATGAGGAAGATTGTATTAGAAATGGTAAATGAATGTTGCAAAAATCGGAAGTAAAAAGTGACTAAATGTACATAAATGAGCACTTTCAATGCATCTGCTCAAATCTCTTGAAATTACAAACAAAAGAGCTTTCTATAAATGAAAGCTTAGGCGCAATTTACAGTGCTAAGGAAAATATTAAAGATGAGAGTAAAAAAGACTTTGTTGAAAAGTTTAAAAAAAGTTCTAGATCGTAGAAAATTAATTTAAATAAGAAATAGTTTATGTGAGTAGTCCACTTTCAAACACCGCTAAGTTAAAAAAATATTAAAATTCAATAAAAGCCGACATGTTTAGGGCCTTCCTAAGCTAAAGCTCGTACAAAACTTCATTAATTACGCGCAACTTCCATATGGCTTGGCATTTCAACTGTAAAACTTAGCGATCTTTGCAAGTGGAGTACTCATATTTCTCCATCTAAACTATTAGCGTTCAAATATGCTCCAGTTACACATCGCGTTAAAAGAGTGTTTTCCATTTATTGAACTGTTTTATGCGAAAATAGGAGATTATTTATTTCTGACAATTTAAAGAAATATGCTCACAAAAAATTATTAGTAGTTTTTTTTATCAATTAAAAAAATTATTTAAAGGGTATTTCAATTTAATTAATGTGATAACTGAATCAGTTAATTTATTTGTTGAAATAAAATTTAAAATATAATTTTGAGTAACTGCCCATTTCACGATGTCACTCGAACGCTTTCGTTCGCATACCATGTAAAACAAATACAAATTTTGAGAGTTTGAGTGCGAACGAAAGCGTTCGAGTGACATCGTGAAATAGGCAGTTAATTAACATTTAAGTTGTTTCGAAATAAATTTTGAATTAAAATATTAATTAGATAACAAAAAATTACTTAACAAGGTTTCTTTCAAATGTGCTAAATTCCCATTTCATACTATTGAGAAACTGAAATTTATTGTTGAAGGGATAAGCTATTCCTATGCGCATTTCACTGGTTGCTTAAGCCAGATCGTCAGGAAACTTCATCCAAAGATTTTAGAAAAGTTAAGATATTATACAAATAAAACTGTTAAGCGAATAAGAATTATAAACCTCAGTTTTACTCAGGGTAACCTGTCCGTAAACACCTGGGTTCGAGCCCAGATTGAGTCAAGAATGAAAAATTATCAATAAAAATTTTAATTAATTTTCATGTTGTAAAATTCCTTTCTTCATAAAAATAATTTAATGAAAATTAAATTTAATGAACTTAAGCCTAATTAAAAATATTAAAAATTTGGATTAAAAACCATAAATAGTTCAATAAAATAACCACAATACTAATAATTGTTAAAGCTAGGGCACGAGCTCTATGTTTGCATTTGTCCTTCAAGTTGTGCTGAAAAGGTCAACAAGAAAAAGAAAGACAAAAAAATGAAAAAACAAAAAATATATGTACTTTGAACTTCAAGAAGAATTCTTGACAAAAGTACGAAAAAAGAGAAGTAAAGGAATAACATGTTAAAATAAATTAAAATAGATAATCATTCAAAAAGCAAATTTCGATCTACCAAAAGGTTGAATACAATTTGGTTTAAGGATTGATGTTTGACTAATGACGTCAGCAGTCGTCGATGGCTGCGAGTGTTAAACGGCAAGCCCTCTGAAGAGATTGAGTGGTTGCAATCGAAACATGTCAGGGTAACCTGTCCGTAAACACCTGGGTTCGAGCCCAGATTGAGTCAAGAATGAAAAATTATCAATAAAAATTTTAATTAATTTTCATGTTGTAAAATTCCTTTCTTCATAAAAATAATTTAATGAAAATTAAATTTAATGAACTTAAGCCTAATTAAAAATATTAAAAATTTGGATTAAATATCAAACAATATCAAAATGAAACAAATATTATTTTGTTTTAAACAAAATAATTTAACTTGTGAAATTGTTGTTGGAAATTGTCACAATCAATCACCACATTGTTTGAAACGGCAAAGTTTTTTGATCATTTTTTTAATTAAAATTAAAAATATCATTTATTGAAAAAAAATATTCGAAATATTAAATTTTTACAAGTTAAATGAATTTAGAATGAATTTGGTGATAAGAGACAATTTTTAATTTTTTCTTTGCTATTGTGCTATACAATCAAAACTTAATAAAATAGTTTTGCCATTTTTCGTGCCATTTAAAACTTGCCCGCTTATCATAAATGTCAAAAAGTGAGCAATGTGTGACAGTTCGTTTGATAGAGTATCCTTTCGGAAGTTCTATCGGTCGTAAAAAAAACAAACATATTCGTATTATAAATTACCTCTCATATGACAATTGTTGAGAGTTCTACAACCTGGCTGTCAGGAATTAGTCATAATGAAAGTAAATGTTCGCTGGGTGTTAATGTTTATTTTTTTATTTTTGTCTCCATGTGATCTGTTTTTATTGTGAATAAGTTTCACAAATGCATATGGATTGTTTATCATTGTAAATAAATTGTGTATGTACTGATTGAATTTTATTTGTTTTTTTTATTGAATATGTGGTCTATTACAAATTGCCTTTTTTCACACTCCACAATCACCACATAAGTATTTATGTGAAATAATTCCATTTGCTCCAAATTAACTTATTTAAAATTATTGTTTACGTCATAATTAATTCGAAAAGGCTAGTGTTTTTATTTGTGATTAAATAAAAAATCCATTTTATATACTCTCACATATACATACATATGTACATACATTCTTCTATAAATAGATTTAGTTAAGGCCGTTATACACTATCCCACAAAGTCTTAAGTATTTTACGAAAACGCAATCCTCTCACGATTGGTTGTTATTGTTTTTTTTAAATTTCAAAAAATAATTAGATCAGAGAAGCATTTTCGTAAAATACTTAAGATTTTGTGGGATAGTGTATAACGGCCTTAATTAATATTTTGCGATATTAATTAATATTAAATACACATTAGTTTTTTGTGCAGCTCTCATAGAGAAAAAAAATTATTTTTCATATCGGCATTATATTTTGAAAAGTGGAAAAAATTATATGGCCGTCTAAGACCTTTTTTTAGATCAAGTACTCATGCTCACTTGCCTTCTCATGAAGGTCTAATAGAAGGCCTACCTTCTCCCTTCTACATACATGGGTTGTTTTTTATTATTTGTATATACATACATTTTGTGCGTCAACTACGTTTGTTGCAACGAAACTGACAAGCCGTTACCAAAAAAAAAGGTCTGCTGAAGAGCGCCTCCTATGAGACCTGCTGAAGAACAACACCTAGAAGAAGTTGTCTGGCTAGTTCACGGTGTGAAAAAAATGTGTGAGTATGGAATGGAGTAGTAAGGCCTTTTGTCTGAGAAATATGGGCTTCCAGAAGGCCTGCCTACTACTTCTTTTTACCGATGAGTATGTTCGTGAATCTGCTTTATTTTTAAATTTCAGAAGCAAAGTCTCGTGTCAAGTTGTAAAAACAAAATAAAGACCGAAAATTTGGCGTTTTACACGCTCGTTTCCCAATACAAATCATCACAAAGACAAACTCACAAGAACAAATATACATTTTTACAACAAAAAAAAAATTGAGTTTTCTACAACATTCCTTAAAGTGACAAAATAAATTGTTGCAATCAAGCAAATGAAAAAATTGCTTCACACACACCCACACTCACAGACCTAATGAGAAAAAGGTTATTTTTCACTTGAATAGAAAATAAGATGAACTATTAAATGCTGCCACAAAGCAAAGCCGTAGCAATCGCAAAAATATAATTTCTGAGTAAAAAATTCAAATAGAAAAGTAGCAACCAAAAACCAACGAAAATCATTAAAAAAAACAACAATTGATAAAAATTTATAATGTTACACTGTTTGTTGTAAATCGGAACTCTTGTTTTAGCAGCAAAAATAAAAAGGTTTCAAATACATTACGAGAAACATAAAATTTAGAAATAAATTGTTTTTTTCAAAATAGTGGCCATTAATATTTTAAGGCCTAAACGAAATTTGAAGCTCCAACTAAGACAAAGTTTATGAAATTTGTCTCAACATTTTCATTTCACAATAGTTGATTTTACACTAATTCGTTAGAAGTTCAATACGTAGCACGTTAATGCTTGTTAACGTGAATGCTGTTGTGAAATGGCAACACATATAAAAAAAAATATTTAAATTTAAAGATTGAAATAAAAAATCACAACAACATTTTTGAATTAAAAATATATAATTATTTTTCCGACAACCACAAAACTACAAACCTTTTATATAATCTCCACCACTAGTGTTGAATGAGGGAACACTAAGTTTGCCATTCCGTGTGAAACTTTTTTGATATTTTTCTAAGACTCCATAAAGTATATATCGCACCCGTTCAACAATACTGTATAACTCAAAATTTAAAAATTTTCAGTAGAAGCAAAACAATTTTCAATTTAACATTACAGGCATATGAAAAAGAATTTTTAAAGCAGCCGTTTCATTACAAAAAAGTGGACAAAATTGCACAATATTTTTACAGCGGGTAGATATGAATATTACGTATCCATTTTTTCCAAAAAGTGAAAAAATAAAAATTTTGAGTTAATACAGTATTGTTGAACGAGTGCGATATGTACAAATACTAATATGAATGGCGGCGGCATGCACGGATTGCCATAAGATTTTGTACGAACTCGTTTTTTCCGACTATCAATCATAATGCTAATTTCCGGGATGATCGGTGCACCAAAGTACCATTTTTAGTACCCTGAAACTATAACGAATAATGCTATTGTGATAAAGTTTGGTCTGTCACAGTTTCATTAGACTAGATTGGTCTATAAATGACCATAGACCCCGTTAAAAGCATACTCCTTAAATATTTTTAATTACGCTGTAGGGTATCAAAGCCGAATATAGCAATCTTTCTTGTAATTTGGGAAGAAATTTAAGTGCCAACGCTGAAGATGTATTTTCAAAGACATATTAACTCCTTTTTTGGAATTTACAAATTTCAATACTTCTAATATAAACAGGGTTCGTTTTTCAAATTCTGCGTATTTACTTCGTTTTGGGTTTTTGATTTGCTAAAAGTTTGAAAAGTGGGTTAATTCAGTAAATCTTCTGTTGCTTTGTTATCTGAATCTTGTTAGGCACAAAATGTTCGCATTGAAATAAGCGAGTGTCCTATGTAATAAAACATTGAACTTTTTAATTGTTTGTCAAAAAAAAATAACTTGAAAAGAGCAAAATTGCAAGAAATCATTAAATTTTATTTTTGTCCACTGTTACTCTGTCATTTTTTGTCCAATTTTTGCAAGCCACCCATGGTTATTTTAATATTCTTTAATTCAGAATTTGTTATATTTTTTTAGATATTTGCATTTAAGTGACATCATCTTTTTTAAAAAACGCAAATAACGGTTATTTGGAATAAACTGGTCTACTTTTGACCATTCCGCCTTCATATTCGGATTGAGCGAAGAGTTTAAAATAAGATTAACAGCCGTATTTACAACAAAAAGTTAGTCACAGTTTGAACACTACGTACAATGAGCTGCTAACTAGAATG
The DNA here is from genome assembly GCA_949318255.1 of Pollenia labialis. Lineage (NCBI taxonomy): Eukaryota > Metazoa > Arthropoda > Insecta > Diptera > Polleniidae > Pollenia > Pollenia labialis. The sequence goes on along the minus strand of OX439140.1, from coordinate 174,835,320 downwards.
CCGACTAAGCCTAGCAGCTTGTAAGCACAGAGTTCATTCATAACAAACTTTTGTCCATCTGCTAACTTTTAATAAATCAACTAAGAATTTTAAAGATGCCTCATTTTATTACTCAAAAATACAACACGTTTGCATTAATCATCGCTGGTTTTGTCATATTTTTGTAATTTTTTGTTTTTTCTTCTACATATAACAGTTTTAAAAAGTTTTTAAAAGTAAAATAAAATAAAAAAGGTAGAAAAATAAAAAACAAACAGTAATTTAAATAAAACCAACCAACTGGTTTAACAGCTGTTTTCCACAAGTTGGCAAACGTTTGGCAGCTCGTTAACACGAGCTTAGCAAATCGTTAGCCAGGGTTTGGTAAGTGTATTATAAATAAACTTTTTGCTAACTTTATGCCAAATTTTCATTATGAATACGGCTGTAGGTGTCAGATACATTTGTTAAAAAAAAAAAATGATATAAATAAGTACGTATTTCGATTCGATTCAATTATTCCAAATTGTTTTTTTATTTTAATTAAATAATTAGAGAATTTAACACAGTGCTTTAGTGTTTAGTTTTATACAATATTTTATAAGTTTATTTTTCAAAACTCAATCTAAAGGAAATTCTTGCAGAAATGTGTAGTAAAATTAAAGACTAGGTAAAAGCTTTAAAGAAAAGCTGCTAAAACAATTGTACATTGGGGACTTGAAGCCGAAGGCAGTTAAAAGCAATCGCACATTGTATTGTCAGCGCATGTGTATGCATACATATGTACATACAAATATAAAATGTGTTAGACCAACGTAATACACATACATACTCTCATACCTCATACAAAACATAATTCGGTACACTGGTGCGTATGTGTAATGCGTTGATATTTTACTTATGGAAAAGTTTTCCTATAAATAATGTTTACTTAAGGGAGTATTTACGATAGAGAAATGAAATTGATCTCCAAAATTTTTATAAGTTTGTGTGGTTGTAGGGGTTTTTTTTGTTATGCGGCTGTTTATGCATGTGAATGTGAATGTTTAAAATCCCCCAAAGAATTTTCTGACTTTGGCACAACGAAATATAAATTACAACATTATTCTGCCCTAAACCTCAAAATCATTACACAGCAAAGCTTTATTGCAAATAATCAATAAAAACCATTTACCAAGTCAATATAAAAATATGTGTTCATATGAGAGTACTGAGTGTACATGTTTTAAGATGGATTATATAACTTAACGCAAATACACTTTCTTTCCATTCCCCATGCACACAGCTTTATCTTTATAATCATAAATTCTAACATCTCGCTTTGCCATTACAATTTTTTATGTTCTAAAAATGTTGCTGTTGTTTTATTTATTAGTTAACGATGCAAAACTATTTTAATGTTCATATTATTAGAAAAAAATAGATGTGAAATCGTCGAAAACAAGGTTGATTTTACATTTTTCGATATTGATTTTACTTCATAGTTATTTCTAGCGATTAACATTGTTTTAGTTTCTAGTGAGGTTATAACAAAATAACATTGATGATGAAATAACACAACCAATCACGTTGAATGGAAGTTTTTTCAAGTTGCAACAACAGGAGTTTCATGAAGATTCCATATGATTTATGTGTGAAATCACAGTGGGACGAAGTTTTAGGGACGTCTTATTTTTTTTAGAATGATTCTAAACACTTACCCCCAGAACCAGGGATAGAGAGAGATAGAGAGAATAATCTAATAAACTTTCCTCTTACACATGTTTTACTTTTGTTGTGTTCCCCTTGTTTATAGAAGAACTCTTAATCCGTAAAAGTAAACTTTATTTAATATGTTTCTTAACGGAAAAAGAAGATGATTGTAAAAATATTGCAAGTGGAATAAGGAAACATGTAATAAAATTTAGTAACTTACATAACATTCTCACTAGAACAATCTGTGCAGCGATGTTAACGCTACAATATTGAATAAAACGGCCATTCCAATAAAATTTTAAACTTTTTTTACACTACAAAGTATTCTAAACTAATTATAATTTTGAAGCAATTTTTTGGGAAAGATAATTTATTTTTCTAATACTCTCCTGATTCAAGACTTGACATTAGTGATTAAATATAACAAGTTGTTTAAAATACAATATTATTATGATTAAATTTTAGATGACGTCGAAATAAAAGCATTCTGTTAATAAAAAAACTGTTTTAATTAAAAACATGTCCCAACGCCATTTAATAGGCCCTTGATATATTTAAAGAGAAGATTAAACAGACTCTTCACCAAACAACCATCTTAGATAATTTGGGGAAATTTAACACTGGCTATTGATTAACTTTTTATTCATATTTTAAGAATGAAGGAGTATTTGCAATTGTATTTTTGCCTTGAAACAGCTTTTAAATAAATGACAAAAAACGGTTATTCTCTCATTAATCCCTAACAGATGTGAAGCAGTAGTTGTATTGGCAGCAGCAACAACAACAAAATATAACAATTTTTACATAAATAAATTTGTATATGCCTGCGAATGCTTAAATACATGTACATAAGCGTGTGTATATGTGGTTGCATTATAAATTTTGCCTCACAATCGGGTTTTATTGGTTGAATACATTTTTGATTCGCGGTGGGACAGTCGGAGCTACAGCAACATTATTGTAAAGCGGATGTGGATGTTGTTGTGCTCGTTGGTGGTGATGGTAGTGGTACTGGTGCCATTTAGCATAACTAAAGCAACAGCAATTGCTGGTGTATTTATTGTTTTGTGATTCAGTTATAGCCTGCCAACTGCCAGCATTGAATACAGTTTATAGGTGGTTTATGATTTTATTATGCAATTTAATTAATGATATCCTCCTACTATTCTTTATATAGCATCATTGTTGTTGCATCTGTTTGTAGGAGAATGTTTAATTTTGTTTTTTTTTTGTGTTTCTTTGTTGAGCCCGTAACAGCTTGACAACTGCATGTCACAATAGTGGAATACCAAGCGGATTTTAATACATGGGGGACGGGAAAACAAGCTGCACAACAAAAAAGAAATGTCAGCAAATCTGACAACCCAAACTGGGTTTTTTTACTTTGTATACATAGAACATGCATACAAGCATACACACATATTTAATGCAGCAAACAGCTTATCCATTTTACCAGCTACTCAGATAGTCATTTAGTCAACTACCCCTTCGCAATACTACTTCGCTATTATTTTATGCAACAGTTTTGCTCATTTAACGCCTGACCAACTTTATAGGTTATTTATTATAAATTTTTTTATTGTTTATAAATATTGCAATGTCTTTAGGGTATTCATTTAATCGGGCTTTTGCTTTAATCGGTTATTCGCTCAATTAATTAATTGAGGTTTTTGTTTAATCGGTTAATTTGGTTATTGATCGGTTAACCGATTAATAAAGTTTTTTTTTAATTACGTAATTTCAATAAATTAAAATGAAAAATTGCACTACGTGACAGTTTTTTGACCAAATAAATTAGACGCCTTATCTGTATGTAAAATGTATAGAACTCTGCGATTTATTAATCATCTTCACAAACGACCCATGGTTATTTTAGGAATTTTATAACCTTTCACTAAAAAGAAAGAAATACATAATCCTCTTAAAATTTTTGAAAATATTTGCATTTCAGTCACATCATCTTTTTTAAAAACACAAATATCGGATATTTTGGAATATCTCAAAAACTGTTCTACTTTAGACAATTCCGACTTCATATTCGGATTCAGCGGAAAATTTTACATCAAGATTAGCTGTCATATTCATTTGGTCACGACTTTGTTGAAATTTTGTCACGTAGTGTTATTTAATATTTGGAGTTTATTATTAAAAAACAATAACATAACAATTCTTGAACTAAGCCGAGCAAACAAAAAAATAATTCATTTATATCGCAATAGTTCCTCTAAAGGGGGTAACTTAAAATTTATAATTTTTAAGTAGAGACTAAACACTGTTCTTTTTTTTTTTAATTTTATGGGAAAATACTAGAAAAATTGATCTAAGATTTTTGCAGAGCGTAGATATTACCACTCTTCATCGATTTCTTGCAAAAAGTGAAAATTTAAAAATTTTGATTATTAATAAAATTTCTCTATGACGTGCTAAATTCCCAATTTTTATTTCTGATAAATACACTGAAATTTATTTTTGGGGGAAAGCTAGCTTCTATGCGCACTGATTTTAGCAAAACAAAAATATTATTCAAATAAAACTGTAAAGCGAATAAGAATTATAAACACTCAAAATTATACTTGTAACTTTATAAAACATTAAATAAAACCCAAACAATAAATAATCCCTTAGAAAAATTATTTAGTTTCAATGTTTGGGATTTTACCGATTCTTTTCTCTAGTTTCGCTAGATTCTGTTATTGTGTTAATATCGGGATTTTCTTCTGTAATCAGGTGATCACCTAATTCATCCTGATAAAGCTCAGCACCGAACATTTTGCAAGAATGTATGCTAGAAGGAACAAATATTCTTACACGCAACTTTTTTGGTGCAGTTTGGTACAGATAACTTTGTAAAATTATACAAAGTTGCGTTGTAGAATGCATTAAAGAAAGCAAGTTGCTTTGCAACTGACGTTTTGGAACTTAGCCCTAATAAAAAATACAAAGGGATAAGGTTTAATACTACAAAAAATTCAATATTTTATTACATCGGCTAATTGACTGACATCAACCGGTTTGCTAAAAATAAAAAACCATGGTAGTTTTCTCGACAAAGGTAAAATTGAAAAATTAATAACATGGTAATACAAGGTATTACGACTTGGTGGAATCAAAATATTATGATATTCTCTTCGTGTTTTAGAAAAGAGAACAAAAGTCTAGTATGTATAAGTAAAGTCAAAGCAATGCTATTCAACAGCTGAGTTAATAACAAAAAAAGCTGATGGATACACAACTACAATATTGAAAATTACAGTTCTTCAATATTTACAAAAACAACATGAAAATACGTGAGTTGATTTTAGTTACTTTGTCATCGTATAAGATTGTTAATACTTTCCGGTGTGGCAAAAGTACACAAGTTTCTAAAATGGTTAAGTAAATAAATATTTAACGACCGCTTGTAAAATTTTGCATCGACATTATCTACTTCACAATACATATTGCTTTTGCATGATAACATTTTTTTTCTTTCTATATAAGTTTCTGAGATGTCGTAATACCATGTAAACATGCCTTTAATAATAGCAAAAAAGTAATATATTCGAATTGTTTTCTGGTTAATTGGTTCTTCTAAGGTTTATGGATTAGAATTGCAATATTCATGAAATATTTGAGATGCAACAAGCTTGAGACCTTTATTCGGCTGTACTATAGATGGGAAAAGGGTAAATACCCAATTGGTAAATACCCGGTCAATAGGGATATCTACCCAAAGGGGGATATACAAGATTTGTGGAAAATTTGATAAAAATCTATTTAATTTAATTGAATCAATATTAGCTTCACTAATAAACACATAACTTCTTCACAATTTTAAAGCAATATTTTCCGGTTTATTGTAGTTTTAGTTTAATTAAACAAGCTTTTTGATATTTAATGACGTTTTTAAAAAACTAAAAGAAATTTCAAGGCCCATTGAAAAGATCTGCGCAAGAAGCCTGATGATCATTGTTTATGTTCTTTTTAGTTGTCACAACTTGTTTACATTCTGCTTACATGTGCATGTATACTTTTGTTTACGTTTATGGTATGCCACACATACACGTTTTTTCCTTTTGCTTTGTATAAGTGGTAGTAAATTTTTGACAACTAAAAAGAATCGTTTTTTGTTTTTGTACAAGTAAGCAGACCTGATAGATGGGCCTTGAGTAATTTAAAATTAAATTAATTTTATTTACAGTTAATGATTGCCAAATGAATGTGTGTTTTATAAATAACCAAATAAATTCGCAAAAAAGGAATATACCTGATCATGGCGAATTCATTTTTCAGGTGGCGTTGAAAACAAAGCTGTGCTACATTTTTTTCTTAATTAGGGAGAGGAATGTCAAAAGTTACTTGTGTTTTTGACATATCGGCCAACAAAAGCAAAATACATTGTCGTGTTTTTGGTGTTGTTACATGTTGTAGTACCGACACCACCGTTTACATGAATTCGCCTTGTACCTGATATTTACCCAGACATCAGGTAAATACCCATAGAATCCCATCTATAGGCTGTACCGCATCCTTGATACCCTACACCGACAGTTCTATTTATTTAGGAGTGGGCTCTATGTGATGTCTATATATTATTAATTCATTTTTATAAAAACGGCAGTCAGAAAGTTTTATGCTTTTCTTTTTAGAAATTTGAATTAGCTTGAGTAAAATATCTGATTCGTAACAGTTTAAGCCGAACTTGAATGATTTCCAGAAGGGGAATTTTTATATGACCCAAAATTCTGTAGGGTGATTTCTGGTATTAAAAAACATAAATTAAAAAAAATGAATACAGCAGTGAAATAAGTTTTAGCGTTTGCAGTGAATTTCAGACGGTTGCTTAAAATGGGTCTAAAGTAAATTATGAACCGTTCATCACAAAATTTTTCAGGCAAATTTGTATATGGAGCCTATTGTAAATTATGTGAAGTTTTTAATTTAATTATGATAGCATTATTTATTGCGGTTTTAGGCGTACTAAACTGATTTCCGAGAGTAGGGTTTTAAGAAATCAAAGGCCAAAGGTCGTGAAGCTTGTGAGTATTACTTAATCGCGGCTGAAGCAAAGTACCATATTGCTGGCTATATTAAGTGTTTTAATCGGGCACCAATTACGGAGAATAACCCTCGCGAAAATAATCAAGTCACTCAAGCAATGAAAGATGCCTTGCATTACAGTGAGTTTGACTGAGCACTGCGTGCTATCTGCGCTCAATCTCAAAAACGATTTTTTTACTAACATTATTGGAGCTACAGAAACCGAGAAAATCGCGAAATTTATAAGTGTGAGTAGTGAAGTATTTAATTTAATTATGATAGCATTATTTATTGCGGTTTTAGGCGTACTAAACTGATTTCCGAGAGTAGGGTTTTTAGAAATCAAAGGCCAAAGGTCGTGAAGCTTGTGAGTATTACTTCATCGCGGCTGAAGAAAAGTACCATATTGCTGGCTATATTAAGTGTTTTAATCGGGCACCAATTACGGAGAATAACCCTCGCGAAAATAATCAAGTCACTCAAGCAATGAAGGATGCCTTGCATTACAGTGAGTTTGACTGAGCACTGCGTGCTATCTGCGCTCAATCTCAAAAACGATTTTTTTACTAACATTATTGGAGCTACAGAAACCGAGAAAATCGCGAAAAACGGTTTTTTTACTTTTGACCTTAAATTACTTACGGCGCAGACACGAGATTTTATAAGACTTTTGAGACAACTTTTAAAATATCCAAACGAAGGTTTTTACAAGTTAACAGCTTAATGTCTCCCTTCCACAGTCGACCCCCTTTTTGCTTAAGGCCCCAGTTTGCTGACGGTTACAGTAATGTAACCGTACAGTAAAAAAAGTAAAAAATTAATTTTCTATAGGTTTAGACGTAACGGTTAAGTTACATCGTACTGCTAACTATAATTGTTCTAATTGCTTTACAATGAAGCAGCTAATGGGGCTTAAATGACTGGGCATACAGAAAATTTTTCGAATTAACAAATGTCTAAGAATATTTTAATAATTAGGAATAGTATTTCCCGCATAAATAAAAAAAATAAGATTTGTTTTAATGTTCATAAATTGTCGGCAAAACTTTCACCGAGAGCAAACAATATTCCTTTCTTTTTACTTTTATTTATTACTGCGATTAATATCAATAAATAAATTGATTTTCACATCTTTAGCTCTGATCATTTTAGTATTGATGAAGATGTTAGAACTTTTTAATAATAAATAGTATTTTCTCTCTTAATATCAATATTAATTAACACTTTTCAAACTTTCTTTCCCTTTTCTCTTTCGCGAAGTCTCTGTTAATCGCATTTTCCAACACTCGTTCTTGGACTAATGAATTGTTCTTACACCAAATTCCTTCAGTTTGTCGTCAGTTTATAAAGTGGACATTCATCATAAATACCCAGCAAACAACGTTGGAAGTTAAAAGAAATTATGATTAAATATAATTGACAAATAAATAACCAGGATTGTCTTAAAACACAATTTTGTATTATTTCATATTTATAACAGAAGAATCTGTATATTCTTTTGAACAGTTGTTGAGACCTTGTTTGAAAAACCTGCCCATATTGAATCGGAAAGGGAGCTTTATTCATTTGTTTCATTTGAGACGCACAAAAGCCCGAATGATTTTTTTTTAATTCTCACAAAATTTAAAATATATTTTTAAATAGATAAATTTTATCCGACTTCTCTACACATATTTAGAAATTTTTTTTAAAAAATAGTTTTTAAATGATTTTGTTATTCGTGCTTTATTTCCCAATTTTTATTTTTGATAAAAACACTGATAAGCTATTCCTATGCGCATTTCACTGGATGCTTAGGCCAGATCATCAGGAAACTTCATCCATAAAGCTTTTAGAAAAACTAAAGATATTAAGCCAAATAAAACTGTTGAGCGTATAAGAATTACCGCAACAGTTCTATTTGTAACAATATCAAGGTTTAAACAAAATCATCAACAATAAACAGTGAGTTCATCTCTCCTTACATTCCCCACTACAATTGATTGGAAGTCTTCCAACATTAATTGTAGTTGTAAGTAGGTTAAGAAAAACCAAAATAAAAACAAAAACAACTCGCTTTACTGTTTTTGCAAACAAAATATATAAAGCGGGCTGCCAGTCAGTTTTTTAGGCCGTGCACTTGCCAGTTTATTACCAAAATAATTTTCGTTGTTTTTTTTCTGACGTCTCTACCAGACATTTCTCAACATTCTCTACTTTATTTAAAGATATGGCATAATGGACTACATACAAATATATACTACTAGCATATACCCGCTACTTCGTTAGCGTCTCCTTTTTCTTCGTGGACATATTTTTAAGCCAAAGTTTAACCTTGTTAACTTTAACTTGTTAACTTTCGTAGAACCAAAAAGCTAAAGAAAAATATCAAAAAAATATTTTTCCTTCATTAAAGTATCAAAAATTTCAGAATTGTAGTGGCAGCCAATAATTTAGTACAAATATGTCAATGAATGGAGGAAATGTTTTGTAAAAAAGTCCCAAAAATAGTTACGATTTTCGCCCATTAAATGTTTGAATGTGGTATTAACTTTGTTTCTATGTTTATTGGTTCAAAAGCAAAAAAGTACTAAAATTCAGATATTACCCGTTTACTCCCTAATAAGGTCGAATTTCAAAAAAGTACCAGACATCTGTCCGCTTATTTTTCTTAAGAACAACGATAAGTTTTACATTTATTATGCATCTCTTTTAGTTTTGGAGACATAAAGTTACCGAATTTTCCCGTTTTTACCTTTTTTACCCCCTAAACATTCGAATTTCGAAAAATCCCGTCTTAGTGGATCGATTTGGGGAGTGACCAATCGCTAGTCCAAATTTCAAGTTTCTAGGGTCAGCGGTTTGGGCTGGGCGATGATGAATGAGTCAGTCACTCACGCAACTCTTTTAAGATATCTCCTTAGGATGCTTTTTTGGTTATTTTGAAGTGCTTTCATCCTTAATATTTTTAGCAAGCTTCAGCTCTTCAGTTTTTCTTATTAAAAATGGTTGATGATTTTTCTTAAACTTAATTGAGTTATTAGACATGAAATACTAGATATTTTTCCCGTGAGCGGAAACTACTTGAAACAAAAAAAAAAATTTTTTTTTACATTTTTGCAAGGACATTTTCAAAGTCTAATAAATTCTTGTTCAGATAGCGATCAGAAAAGATTAACAAGTCTCTAATACCTTGAAAAGACGATACACAAAAAAAATGTCGAAGTTATTTTCAATTTTAGATCAGAATTTTTTTCACACTCGTAAAAGTCTAAAGAATTTCTGATATCTTGTCCTGTCAAAAACTCTTCAAGAATTTCCCAAAGAACTTGTTTAGAATTCCTTTAAAAATGTGGAATCGAAAAAGTTAATTGAATCTTTTCACACGAAGAGCTAAACTTTTTTGCCATCCCCTCCTCGGTACGTTCACAGACTTTGGATGGAAAATCGGCAACTTGTGCCGACTGGCAATTGTTCACGGGTTACTTACTAGGATGAGTGTGTGGAAGTACGTACGCGCGTATCTGCGAGTGTTTGCATATAAAAGTAATTTAAAACAAAAAATCTCTTCACTACCAAATGAATGAGACCAAAACTTTTCTACACTTTTAGTGAAAACAACATAAAACCCAAATATACTCGAATTCATTTATAAGTACTTACCAGCAATGTTAATAAAAATACATAGACTAAATCTTACACAGACACACACACACACACACATACACTTGCTCTGAAATGATAGAACACTTAATGAGAAACGTATTCGTGGCTGTTTTAGTTTTCAGGATAAAAAGAAGACCAAAGCCATCAATTGTGCAGAGTGTTGGTGTCGCGTAAGAGACATCATTATCAGTTATTTAACGTTAATGGGAAAAGTTTAGAGTGTCGACAAGTTGTATATGTGCATTTGGATGTGTTTTCATCATAATATCGTTTAGTTTTTTTCTAATTTATTTTGTTGGTCGTTTCGACAGTAAAATTGTCAACAAACAAGTAAGAACGATTTAGCTTGCTGTACCGAATCCTTAAAACCCTTCATCTAGAATTCTAATTTCGGAAGTAAACTGACATGAAATTTTTTTGTCACACTAAACCAGTGTGAGCCAAATTTCATGAGACTACTATTTTTTGTTTTTAGTTTATTAAATTTTTATTCCGGGAATGGGACCTATTTTTATTTTTACTACAACATCATTATTCTTAAATATCTAAGGCATTTTTAACTATTTTTTCCTGTAATAAATAAAATAAATTTTCACAAAATTTAGTAGATTTGGGGCCTCGGTGTAATTTTTGCAAAAAAGTGATAATTTTCTCAGGCTCATATCTTGCAAACCGTTCGAAATTTTGATTAACCCTCTGAGACAAAGTTGTAGCTCTTGCCATACAGAACACTAAACGGTGCTAAGAAACATTCCTCGGAAGGTTATATGTGCTAAAAAGTTGTTTATTGAGATCTTAGGTACATTTTTGTAGTGGATTGTTTCCTTGAATTTTGAACAGTTTGCTACATATGGACCTGAACAGGGGGAAAAAGGTAAAGAAATCGATTTTTTTTAAGTTTTTTGCGATTTTGATCTTGAAGATGAAGTTTTTTGATTTTATATGTGCACAATTTTTTTCTTTATGGCAAGAGCTACAACTTTGTCTCAGAGGGTTAATCAAAATTCCGACCGGTTTGCAAGATATGAGCCTGAGGAAATGATCACTTTTTTGTAAAAATGACACCGAGGCCCTAAATCTTTAAGGGCCCATAAAAAAGTGCATGACTTTGGGCAAAACTGGGAGACACGGGTCTTTTTTTTTGTCCTTTATAGTTATTTATTGTCCGTATATGGTTATTTTTTTCGTTTTGCACAGTGTTGTATAACTGAATCAAGCAGAATTCCACTTCAATACTATTATTTGTTAGCTTTCAACATAAAATTTGATAGTTAAGGTTTAAGTCCTACAAAAGGAATTTTTGCCAAATTTCATGACTGAATTTAGTCTTAGACGACTACTTTTGAAGTTACACATGGAATGACAACCTAATTATTCCTTCATTTACCACTCGTGCTGGTGAAGGGTACAAAAGGTAGTAAAAATAACTTTATTAGCTTTCTGAATAACGACCATTTAACAAATATTTAATTCAATGATTAAATAAAAAAAATTTTTTTACTCTACTAAAATTAATTTCTTTCTTTTGCTGTCTACGATTTAAAAGTTGATAATATTACATAATTCTTTTAGTATCTTATAAAAACTTTTTAATTACTTATTAATTTGTGTCAAGATTTCCTACTCAGTGTAGAAATTCTCTCTAATTTCAAAGCTTTGTTAACTAGTTTGTATTAAATGATATGTAATTAATGGTTCAAGATGAATATCTATCTGTCCTTATCGATTTAAATCCTTTCAAGATGTATTAAGTTCAGAAAAAATAAATTGTTCTACAAACTTTTAAAAAGAACAAAAACACGGCGAAAGTAATTCTATGAATTACTTCGTTATACAATTTAGTTATACTGTTGATTATTTTCTTTAGTCAACTTGTTGTCGCATTTGTTTTCAAACAATCAGTGCTGTTAATTTACCCAGTAGTCTCTAGATTTGGTAGTTATTCAGCATTTCAAACAATAATTCGAAAAAAATTGCACAACGAAGTTTATAAACTCGTTTTACAGCCACGAACTGTACTAAATATACTAACAAATTTTTTAGAAATAGTGAGTTCCGCATTCAAATTGTTTCAAAAATGTACTTAAATTTCATTGATCTTCGTAAAGGGCACTTATTTAAAAATTAAGTTTTAGGAATAAGAATAATTATTCTCCCATTTGCCAAGTCATATATTTGGTAAATTTGTGACTAAGAAATAACTAAAGTAGAACTAAATCATTTTGAATCTTAAGTGTATTAGCAAATCCCTTGTTCCGGAACGAAATTTTTATGGGAACTTGTACCAGTGAGAGAATTTTAAACGATCAGTCAAAATGTATTTTTGTTAAAATATCGCTCAGTACCAAGATCTGCAAATTTTAAGGGATAACTTACATCTCTTTCACTCTAAAAAATATAAAAATGAGACTTCATCTGTTCCTTGCGAGCCGAAAATATTTAGGTACGTTTTATCATTCGCTTAAAGATCGAAATCGGAAGAACGGATCAGGAATATGTCATTACACTTTCAGTTTCAAGTGTGTATCTTTATATGTTAATTTGTACCGTTAAGTGCTTTAGTACTTTTCTAAATTCAGCAGTTTATAACATCCAAAAGATCTAGTACCTTTTTGTGTGCTTTGTAACATCGCATTTACATACATAAGTACATATGTACATATCGAACACTAAATCGTAAACAGGAACAAATCAACATTCAAAAATGTTTGGGAGATGCAGACTAGAAAAGTAAAATAAGATAAATAGTGACACAAACGAAATTTTCGTGGTCACTATAGATTTCATTTGTGAACTGGTTTACGAAAAAAAAGGTTTTGATAAATTTTGAAGTGTGTCTGTTTATTATTAAGTGTGCGGTATATCCGGAAAAAAATATACACTTGCATTTTAAACTTAAAAATTTAGTAAAGCGGCCTTCATGCTATAAATAGCTAAAAGCTCTTTCTTAAAGATGAGATTGTATAGAAGAGAAATAAAATTTTATTTGACATGCTTTTAATTTAAAAATTATGAAAATTATTTTTGTTTTGTAAACAAAAAAATGAAACAGGTGGTTGAATAATTTTTGCTAGTAAAAATTCTACTATCCAAAACAAGGCAAATTCGTTACAGGTGATCTTAAAAGCCCCGTTCATAACTTGTTGTTAGATTTATAATTGATGGATGCAAAAATTATGTTTATTATCTTTGTCTCTGTTTTATTTCTGCTTTTGGAATTGTAAAATGACTTTGCAAAAACAAATTGCTTGGGGTGTCTGTACGAGTTGTACATGTTTATGTGTTTCGCATTTAATTAGAAAACTTTATACAAATATTCAATAAAATCATAAACCGTAAATATATTTATGTTTTTAAACTTTTATATCATTTCAGATAGAAGATGCAATGCTTATGTTTGATAAACAAACAAATCGACACAGAGGTGAGTCAGCTTTTTTATAAAATGAAAAATTAGTTCAAATTTTCCTGCTGCAAAATCAAATAGCAAAAAAAAATAACCGACTTATGTTCAGTTATTATATTAATATAGTTTCAAAATTATAAAAATATTAACAAAAAAAAGATTGGTAGTTTTTTTTTTAATTTAGGATATTTGGTTTCTTTTTATTCACATTTTAAAATTTTTAATACTTTTTTCAAACCAAAAATAAGACGTTGTTTGTTAACTCAATAAAAAATGTATAAATAAAAAATTTGATCTTTAAAAGGAAAAAAGGTTGAGTTTTTTTTATTTTTATTATTTACATAAACTTTTGTTTATACATAGAAAACAACAATCGACCCAATATTGGCAAAGCATTGCCTACCCAATTAAAAATGGAGCTTCTAACGCTGCAGGTTTGTAAGGGAGAACGTAAAAGTATTTTATTTGGCGAGTTTCCGCTTTGAAGCCATGCATTTTAGCGCATATAAAAATTTGTGAATGTAACGATCTGCTTTACGCACTAAATTTTTTGTTGTTATCGTTATTCCCTTACAAACCTGCTTTATACCCAGTAAAACTTTGGCTACAATATAATTCTACGTTTTATTTATTTTTTATTTTTTATTTTTAAATTTAACAAGGGAAGTCCCAAAATGAACGCAATTCAAAAGTAAGTCATTATTTTTACCTGCATGCATCCAGAACAAGGTAGTCATAGAAGAAAGCGAAGTTTTTACGGTGAAGTCGGGCATAGAAAGGTAAAATTGAACGCAATCTCAAGGTCAACTTAAAAAGTGTGGGTGTGTGAGAGTGTATTGCAAATTAAAAGGGATTGTAAGACAAAACTTGATCATGTGGCTTTCAAGTTACTGCTTTTCTGTATGTATAGCAATAATACAAAAATGTGCGCTTACATTTTAAAATTAAATTAGTTCTTCGCAAAGCAAAAAGATTTTTTTTTTATTTGGGTAAGAGTTTGAAACTTTGGCAAAACATTACAAGTTCTACTTTTGCAGCAATCTGCCAACACTTAAATAATAACATCATGATGATGTTGCCAAACTGCTTTTTAGCAAACCACTCCAAGTCCATAATTAAAGTGCTTTCCCACTATGATTGAAAATCCAAAGTCACATATTTCTTCAATTAAATGTTTCATATTGAGTTGTGAAGGCGGCATGAAATAACTCCCCACGAAATTATTTCCCAAGAAAAATATGAAATAAACCTAAAATTTTTAATATTTTTAATTAGGCTTAAGTTCATTAAATTTAATTTTCATTAAATTATTTTTATGAAGAAAGGAATTTTACAACATGAAAATTAATCAAAATTTTTATTGATAATTTTTCATTCTTGACTCAATCTGGGCTCGAACCCAGGTGTTTACGGACAGGTTACCCTGACATGTTTCGATTGCAACCACTCAATCTCTTCAGAGGGCTTGCCGTTTAACACCCGCAGCCATCGACGACTGCTGACGTCATTAGTCAAACATCAATCCTTAAACCAAATTGTATTCAACCCTTTGGTAGATCGAAATTTGCTTTTGAATGATTATCCATTTTAATTTATTTTAACATGTTATTCCTTTACTTCTCTTTTTTCGTACTTTTGTCAAGAATTCTTCTTGAAGTTCAAAGTACATATATTTTTTGTTTTTTCATTTTTTGTCTTTCTTTTTCCATAATAATCATAATCATTCAAAAGCAAATTTCGATCTACCAAAGGGTTGAATACAATTTCGAGCCCAGATTGAGTCAAGAATGAAAAATTATCAATAAAAATTTTGATTAATTTTCATGTTGTAAAATTCCTTTCTTCATAAAAATAATTTAATGAAAATTAAATTTAATGAACTTAAGCCTAATTAAAAATATTAAAAATTTGGATTAAAAACCATAAATAGTTCAATAAAATAACCACAATACTAATAATTGTTAAAGCTAAGGCACGGGCTCTATGTTTGCATTTGTCCTTCAAGTTGTGCTGAAAAGGTCAACAGGAAAAAGAAAGACAAAAAAATGAAAAAACAAAAAATATATGTACTTTGAACTTCAAGAAGAATTCTTGACAAAAGTACGAAAAAAGAGAAGTAAAGGAATAACATGTTAAAATAAATTAAAATGGATAATCATTCAAAAGCAAATTTCGATCTACCAAAGGGTTGAATACAATTTGGTTTAAGGATTGATGTTTGACTAATGACGTCAGCAGTCGTCGATGGCTGCGGGTGTTAAACGGCAAGCCCTCTGAAGAGATTGAGTGGTTGCAATCGAAACATGTCAGGGTAACCTGTCCGTAAACACCTGGGTTCGAGCCCAGATTGAGTCAAAAATGAAAAATTATCAATAAAAATTTTGATTAATTTTCATGTTGTAAAATTCCTTTCTTCATAAAAATAATTTAATGAAAATTAAATTTAATGAACTTAAGCCTAATTAAAAATATTAAAAATTTGGATTAAAAACCATAAATAGTTCAATAAAATAACCACAATACTAATAAACCTAAAATTTTAAAATAAAATGAAACCCCAAAGAAATGAAATAACTCCCCAAATTAAAATGAAATAAATCCCCAAATATGGGGATTACTTTAATTTGGGAAATAATTCCCAGTTTCTATTTTTTAAAATAGTTGAGTTAAATACATTCAATTTATAAAGTATGACTATCCAGTGTGACACAAAGAATGCTGACGAAAGCCGTAGCGGCCAGCAAATGCATTACATTCTGCTTGGTGTCTTCATTGCTATTCAAAGGATAGCTAAGGGAAAATGTAACAAGAAGATACAATATAATAGTCTGGTAATGTATAATGGCATTCCTAAAAATTAAAGGAATAGGACTATTACAAAAAAAAAGCTTTATAAAATATATTACTGAAATTGAGCTCATAGAATAAATTCGAAAAAATAAAAAATGTTGTATATTATAAATATTTAAAATTTATTTTTATAAAATAAGTTGATTATCTGATTCAACCACTGAGCTTCAAAATATTTAAGGAAGGATGAAAAATGACAATTTGGAATCAATTTTAAAATGAAATAAGTCTCCAAAATATTTTTAGGGACTTATTTCATTTCAGATTTAAAAGATAAAAAAAGAAATAAGTACCCAAAAAAAATAAAATAAATCCCCAAAAAACGTTGTTTTTGCCTCTTATATATTTTTTTGGGGTCCTATTTCATTTCCGTTTTGGGGACTTATTTCGTGGCGAATAATTTCATGCCGCCATTGTGAAAAAAAACCACAAATATTTATTCATACACATGTGTCTTATTAAATTAATTCACCATGTTCTGGCTGTAGCTAGCCAGCGGCTTATTTTTATAAAATCTATCAGGCTCCGAAAGTGTTTACTCCGCTTCCAAAATCCTCTAAAACCTTGCTACGAACAATTAAAGAGCGATGAAAAAATATTGAAAAATGCGGACGATCTTTTGAGATTTGAAGCAAACCTTAATGCTATAATCGAATTTCGCTGCTGGCAACTCAACTTAAGTTTTGTTGCTATCCGTAATCGAACCACAAGTTTAAAACCGTGTTCAGATATACCTATTTTATTGGGTCAATATTCAGTTTATTGACCCCTACAAGAAATGCATAACCAAAACTAAAAAAATTACTATTACTATAACACTATATTGGTCAACACTACCGGTCATATAACTAGTAAAATGACCGGTAGTCTTCTTGTAGGGATAACTATCTTTCTGTTCACATAAACACAATTTAGCTAACTCAATTTATATAACTACCACATACAACATCCAACGAAAACAAAATTGTACATGCATAAGCAAAATATAAACAACTTTTGACATCTCTAGGGAATAAACATCGGGCTTTTGCGCAGACCTAATGGATGGGCCTTTGTTTTGTTGTAGTTTCAGTTGCCAAATGTCAAAAACTTTGTTTAGTAAGCTGCGTTTTGCTCACTAAACACACTTGTGACAGGGTCGCATTTTAATTTTACTCAATATTTACAATAACAAATATAATAACTACATTGCAATTTTATATGGATAATTGAGCTCAATAAAATCATTTATTGCGTAAAACTCAATTAAGGTGCATATCTGAACACGGTATAACGATGGACAATTTGCTTATTGATATCTTTGGTGCACTTTAAAACTGAGAACATTGTAAAATTCAAAAAGTAAATTTTATTTTTAAACCAAAAAAAATAAATATATATACATATTAGGGGATAACTTTTTTGTACGTCATTCTCCCAAGGGTCTTTCTTACGGTAAATATTGTTTTGATAATAAAACCCTTTTTTTTACTTGAATTTTGTGGGAAAACTTCACAAACCAAAAGCAAATGCTAAAATGTATTAAATTTGTTTTTAAACAAAAATTTAAAACATTTCATGGTTACGACTAAGAAAAAATCTTTAAGTAACTTGTACGCAATGTTCTACAAAGTGGATATATATGTATTGCACTAATTCACTCTCGCAAAAATTATGAATGCCTTATTTAACGCTTAAAATTATTTTCTTGGAAACAGTGGTCTGAAAACCAAATTTTCAAACCATGCGTCACAAATAAAATCACATGTAGGTTCTAAAACTTTTTGGTAATTTGGAAGAAGAATGTAGGACAAAATAGCAAATATTGTCCTTGAATTCCACCTTATTTAGCTTATTTTATGGCTCATTGTGAATATACTGACTTTATTTTCATTTAACTGCAAAACATATGACAAACTTACATGAAAAGCAAAGGTAGTTTACATAAATATTATATTATTTCATTAAAAACAACATTTTGATTATAAATATCATGGTGTTTGGTGCTTGTAATTTTTTTACGATATCGCAAAATTAAAAATGCAGTTCTTAATATTTATAACCCAAATATACATATATGTTTGCCCTTTATTAACAATGGAATTAAACTACAAAGCATATAAAACAATAACAAAAAGTTCAAAGTGAACATAGGACATCGAGGGAGTTCTTAGGTTCCATGCTCCTATCGTAAACCGAGTTGTTTTAATCCAAAGGTCGTCATCGGAGTGTTATCAGTTTTAATATTGATTGGTGATGTTTCTGTAATCGGGTTATATTAAAGATGGGTTACTATTTAGGACAACGCATCCGTACCTAGTGCTGGGGCTGCCAGCAACCCTCATGGCCAGGTTTACCGATTGTGAATGTTTTGAAGAACTTGGGTGCCACCGTTGGCTGTACTTTTGGCTCATTCGCTGTCATACCAATTGTTCGGTCCCATCGTAATCGTGCAAGGAGAAGCCATGATGCGCTTAGGATTATATCGTCCACGATCTAAAAAAAAAACTCAAAAATCATCAAAATAATTTTCGTGGGAATACAAAATTTAATTTAAATGATTTTGTTATACGTGCGTAATTCCCAATTTTTATTATTTGATAAAAACACTGAAATTTATTGTTGATGGGATAAGCTATTCCTATGCGCATTGCACTGGTTGCTTAGGCCAGATCATCAGGAAACTTCATTCATAAAGATTTTAGAAAAACTAAAGATATTAAACCAAATAAAACTGTTAAGCGTATAAGAATTTCAGCAACACTTCTACTTGTAACAATATCAAGGTCTAAACAAAATCATCAACAATAAACAGTGATCTTATCTCTCCTTACATTCCCCACTACAATTGATTGGAATTCTTCCAACATTAATGTGCTGTTTTCATAACACAAGTAACTGAACGTTTACTAAAATTTATATGGAAAACACTCAAAAAACTGAGTACTTTTCATATAAATTTTACTAAACGTTCATTTACTTGTGTTGTGAAAACAGCACATAATTGTAGTTGTAAGTAGGTTAAGAAAAACCAAAATAAAAACAAAAACAACTCGCTTTATTGTTTTCACAAACAAAATATAAAGCGGGCTGCCAGTCAGTTTTTTTAGGCCGTGCATTTGCAAGTTTATTATCAAAATAATTTTCGTGGGAAATAATAAAATAACAATGTCATTTAAATTAAAACTCAAAAATTATTTTTATTTTCTAAGCAAAAAATGAAACTCAAAAATTACTCTTGCTTCCTGAGGAATAATTAAAACTAAAGAATGATTTTTATTTTCTAAGAATTAAACTCAAAAAACAACTTTTTGTTTCTAAGCTAAAATTAAATTCAAGAAATACCACTGGAAAAACTTATTGAATTTTGGAAATAGGCAGCAGTTATTTTATACGTTACATGGTAAGAAGTTGGCATTACAATTGTCATTATTCTAAAAATTTCAATAAGAACTTACTAGTAATGACCCAGCTCAATAACTACTTATTAGTTGTATTGTTTTCAGTACTGATTATTTACTAACTGGTAACGAGCTCAATAACTACTTACCAGGTATATTAACAATTTAGGTATTATAAAAATATTAGAATTAAATCTGTTACTGTTTGAGTGGGTTTTTCTGACTCTTCGACTTACTGGAAGCTAAATAATAACAAGATATATCTTGGCTTCTGGTAAAAAGTTAAATAATAACTAGATATTTCCGAAAAATATGTAGTGTTTATTTGTCTTCAACATTACTTACTAGCTTACCAGGTATGTTAAGTTTTGCTGGAAATGATACAAAAGTAATTTTAAAAATAAAATGTAAAACCGTGACCGTCCCTGTTAAAAAGCATTGGCAAATCATTTTTCTGATTGTAAAGCTTCCCTGTCGGACTTTTATTAGCTAACTCGAAATAATGCTGACTTTTAACTAACTAATTTTTAACTAACTTCAGGAATATCTCAAATCTGATACAGAAATAAACAAAAAATAAAAACATGAACAATACAGTTGAAACTTTTTTTGCTGAAATATTTTTTTGTTTTCAGTTAACATAGAAAAATTTGTCAAGTTATTTCATAAAATTAAAAAAATCTGAAAATCAAAGTGCAAAAAGTGAATTGGTACTCACTCGTACATAGATAATGATCAATAATAAAATATAATAAATGTTGTAAGAAATAATAAAAATATATAAGTAATTAATTAACAATAATATAAATATGAAGGGTGGAGAGAGTGTTGACTTGTTCTTGGTCAATTTATACCTAACTCGTAGTGCCCTCTTACTTTATGTACTACAAGCTAACTCATAATGAGAGCTTATGGTAAGCTGAAACTTATGCAGAGTGAGTGAGTACTGACTCTTCGTGTAAAAACTGAATAGAGTTTAACAAGGGAAATGAGATAGCTTTTTAGTCACCTGTGACTCATTTCTGGTTGGCAGTAAGTTAGTTTTAAGTTAACTCAAAGTCCAAGAGGGCTCGTTAACAACGGGCAGCAACATTTCAACTGCTGTTCACAATAGAAAAACAATTTTTTTCGCAATTAAGAAACCGTTTGCAAAATTTTCCCATAACAAAATGATGATGTATTTATTATTATTTTTAAAACATTTTGTTGAAATGTTCATTCAAAACTCAATAAAATAATTATTAACGTCAGTTTCAATTTCATACAAATTGTTGCTAAAGTAGAAGTAGACTCAACTTTAGTTACATTTTTAAAAAAATTTGTAGTTAAATTTTTATTGTAAAACTGAAAGGAAAATATATGAAATACTTTGGGAAGAAAAAAGATAGAAGAAAAAACGAAACTGGTTCTCTTATTTTGAACAATTGCTTAAAACGTACTGTTGGCAAAACGTTTTGCTTTCTTCTGTAAAAGTGTTTTCCATGGGTACATACAAATCTTCTGTAGCAAATTTTTTGATAAAAATTACTTACTAGGAAGTCATAATTTTTTTACAAGTATTCCATAGAAACATGAAAAGAAACTGCGATATTTTCGAATTCATCTCACTTGCGTAAACAAAATATTTTTGTATTCATTTGGCGCCACAGTATTTGTTTACGTTTTTAGATTTTTCAATTTTATTTTTTATTTTATCTGTGTGTGCGTATGTACATATATTATTGGCATAAAGACGAGACATTTTCAAGAAACAACTAACAGCAGCACAACAGGAGTACAACAAAAGCAATAAGTAAAATCTTGAACTTTCTAAAATACAATATATTTTTGTATATTTCGTATAAAGAGCCATCAGCAATAACAACATCAGCTATTTATATGCATTTATGCAATGACATTTAACACTTTTTTAAATAAACAACCACACACACACAAAAACACCTTTCTATCCTTTTTATACACACACGTAGTATGCTTTTTTGTTGTTGTATGCATGCAACTCATCATTGTATGTGTGCGTACGAATATAAAAACAAAATCTAAATATTTTTTCCAGATAAATACATTTTCCGATTTATTGCTAAAAGAAAAATACAAAATATTTCCTTTTCAAAACAAACAGCAACAGAAATTAGAAAAGAATAATCTGCGCCGAACCTTTGATACCCTCCACGGAGAGTTTAAATCTTTTAAGAGTCAACTTTTTATGAGATCTTAAAATTATAAACCAATCTTTATAAAAACTGACCTCAAAGTATTAAAATTTTCTGCGGTTTTAGGCGTACTAAAGTCTATTTCAAAAATAAAAACTTCATTTAACCTTATTTTAAAACAAATATTATGATTTGTCGCAGAAATATTTTTAGGCGTATTAAAGTGATTTTGATGATTTTCGCAGATTCTAGATCGTGCATCAATTACTTTTACTCTAAGGTCATCATTTGCTACTGAAGAATTTTCCGAGAGTTGGTTTTATATGGGACCTTTGGTAACTTATGGGCCAATCTTCACAAGATTTCGAACTATGAATTCCAGTCATACAAAAGGAATTTTTGCAAGGTAAATGAGAATTGCAAACACTCAAAAAGATACCAAAGTTTAAACAAAATACCAACAACAAACAGTGAGTTTATCTCTTCTTACATTTCCCACTTCAATTGGCTGTAATTCTCCCCACATTAATTGTAGTTGTAAGTGGGTTAAAAAAACAAATTGCTTCACTGTTTTCGCAAGAAAATCAAAATAAAGCAACTTTCCAGCTCAGTTTTTTTATGCCGAGCACTTACAGATTTATTAACAAAGTAATATTTGGGAATGCAAAATTTTAAATAATAAGATTTGTTTGTCGTGCTTAAGCTTTAATATCGTTGCAAATAAGACTTTTTGAGAGTTGGACGGACATTGCTTAATCGACATAAAAATTCTAAAGGACCCAGAATATATGATTATAAAAAAAGTTTCACACGTAAGGACAAACTTAGTATACCATTAATCACCACTAGGGGTGAAGGGTATTAAAAAAAACGATAAATAAAAAGGGTGGTGTAGTTTTAGTGTTTCAGGTGAAGCCATGGTCAACTTATTTGTTGGGTTTTCCATTTAGAGGGGTGTATTAAAATGGTATTATTTTCACATTTATAAAAAAAATTTATGGCTGCATATTCTTAAACTTTACAGGTAAATAAAAAAAGCATACACAATGACCAACAAAAATAACAAAATAAAAATAGCTGTTTCTATTGTACATAAAAACAAAAGTCCGACTTTTATTGGATAGAAATGATTTCTATTCATTTTCACTCACTAACAAAGAGGAGGATACTAAACACTTCCGGTTAGTAATGATATTTATATAACACAATAATATACACACATACGGATGTAAATACATTTGCATATTTGCATTTGAACGTTTGTGTTTGTGTAAATAACTTAAATGTATTTAAACACACCGGAAGCACATATGCATGGAAGATATACATACAAATACATTTATTCTCGTAAATATTTATGGTCATACATTTAAATTTTATTTTTTATGGAAATTTTAAATTGAAGCTGTAACAGTATACTGTTATATGTATTTTAAAAAGACATAAAATAAAATATTCATGTTTTTCATTTTGTTTTACATATTTCCAAAACTTTTTTATTTTTATCGACTTAAATTTTCATCATAAAATATACATAAACATTTCCACCACCAAAAATTGTTAAAATATTTGTACATTTAAACCTGGACTGATATGCCATCACGTGATTCTTATTCTATTGAATTAAATTATGTATGGCTAAGTAAAAGTATTTTTATGATAAACATTTTATCTATTCGTGTATTAGCGTATAAGAAGAATGTTAATGAAGTTAATTTTTAATCATTAGCTTCGTCAGTTTCATTGCAAACGATTAAACATATTTTATGTTCCAATACCGATGTTTTTTCTAAACCTTTAGTCCCGAATGGCATTTGTTAAATGAACAGGTGGTATCAAAAATGAGTTATTCGTGTAAAAAGTCAGCAAAGTTAAAGCATGAAAATTTAATAATTTTATTGGCTTGAAGCTTAAAGCACTTTTTATTGGATGAGATTGTATATGAAAGAAATAAAATTTATTTGAACATGACTTTAATTTATTTACTAAAATTACAATTGTCCTGTTTTTTATTTTTTATTTTTAACTCTCAAACATAAAATTTTCCTGAATGACTCTAAATTTGTAACACATCGCCATGCAAACATGTTCTCTTCGGTTCAAGAATGTAGTTTAAGTATTCACATATACATACATATGTACAAGTAAAACACGTATATGTATGTATGTTTGTTTATTCAGAAAAAAACTTATAAAGAAGACAACTATTTTGCTCTTGGGCCCAATTAAATGCAACATAGAAAACGAAGAACTAGTTAAATCTACTTAAAGTCACTAAAATAAAATGGCGAGTAAATCTGCACTTCATACTTACACATGCACTCCCTCACACACAAGACAAGAAGAGAAAAAAGAAACAAACAAAAACAGCAATAACAATAACAAAGTCATGAATTGCAAATTCTTGGCAATACGAAGAGAATCATAGATAGAAGGATGTTGATATGTATACAGATGGTAGAGCTGATGATGGTGACGATGCTCGTGTGAAGGCAACATCATCGATTGCTGTAGAAAATTACATTAAACACAAACAGATATCTACACAGAATTACAATTTTAATAAAGGAATTATACAAAAAAAAAAGGAGGATATCAGGATGATGTAGCTGTTTTGTTATTGTTCATGTGCTTATGAAGATAACGGCATCCAAGTAACACTATTTTCCTACTTTAATTTTCAAATTTAAATGCATTTGTGTGAAACACAAAACCTTTGCCTACCACTATACAAATGCTCATACATATGCATGTGCATAAGTAAAGTTACACACAGATATTTATTTTTCTTAACTACTATCACGTTTTTGAAGAAAAGTACTTAACTACGATGGCAATTTCAATTGTTCTCTCAATATACTAAAGCCCTACGGCTCTAGAAGTCGCCTAGTAAGAAAGGATTGTATCAAATCCAAAGTAAGAGGATGGTTGCCAAATCTGTTGCCATTTAAACAATTTTCGTCATTTTTTATATTTAAACATGTATAACGATAGGGACGACACAGGTAAAAAGTTATTCTAAATCGTGGAAAAGTAAATCTGAGTTTTTTTCTACGAAATATTACCTAAAGACGCTTTTGCGCATTAAAAAAACTTTTCAGTATTATCTCGTAGCATGTTCACAGCTACAAAAAGTCTGCAAAAACTAGGTGATATTACAAATTTATCTTAGCACTTACCAATTTCTGATGTTCAGGTTAAGATGTTTGTGAGAAAGTGTGTTAGCAACAGTCACTTTATATATCGACTCTCATTCTTCCTAATACACACACGTTAACATGTTCGCACACTCGTTTATTTATTGAAAAAAAATCATACTAAAGATGAAATGAGTTGCCATTAAATGCCAATGAATGTGTGCTTGCACTGGATGTACGAACACTTTATAATTGTCATAGACTGAAACATCAATTTTAAACATTCCTCTATTTTTTTTTTTTTATTTTTTTTTTAAATAAAAGTGTTAACGTGTAGACGACGCACAGTGATTTATAGCCATACATCGATAAGACAAAAATGGAAAATGGAAGTTCACACATAAACAATTTCAAATACAGCCATTTAACTTAAAACAATAGAATAACGGACGCACATACTTTCCATGCGAATATCGCAAAATATTTAAAGGTAATCATTAAATAAAATGATGCTATAAAACAGTGAAACTTTGGCCAAGTGTTTATATATTTATTGTTGTTCGACCTGTAATTCGCATAGACTGTAAAACTAAAAAAGGAACTAACACAAAACAATCCACAATTAAATTTCACCTGGGCTAGTAAATGTTTTTTTACAAATATGAGAAAATGTGCTTACATGTATAGATAATAAATAAAATAAATAATTTGTCAATTTAAAATTGTAGACGTGGAGTAGTGAGTTAGACGCAAGACTTACAAGTTTAGACTTGTGCCTTACAGCCAAGATATATTTTTTTAAGTTCGTTTGATTTACAGTATATTTGTTGACTGTTCATATGCATTCAAATAACACATTATTTGCACCATTTAAAAATTTCAACGGTTTTATGTAGTAGATTTCACTTATCGGTATATTTCAAGATACCGGAAGACTACATTAATGCAATGTTGCAAAGCAGCACTGAAAACGAATGCGTTGACGAAGCATAACAAATAAAAACAATGCACAAATTTTGGAAACGTTGTGCAGTGAAGACGGTAACCATTCAATAATGAACTTAAGGCATTGCTTTGTATATTAAAATATGTAAATATTCCCTTAAAAATAAAAAAAAAATGTTTTGCCTTAACGGAAGGACTGAAAATGTTGAATTTTAAAAAAACCCAGTGAAGTTTTATCCGATAAACACAGTATAGATATCGCCTGAAATAGGAAAAAGATATCTTTGTAACAGTGTAAAATTTGCCTAAATAAAACAACAAGATTTTTGGAAACAAACTTATGAACTGCAAAAAACTAGTTTTTCGCGTACATCTCGAAAACGCTTCTTGAGAAAATTTGTAATACGTAAAGGCTTTTTCTAAAAACACTTTAAAGTGTTCGTTCTTATAATCATTAAATAAAAGGCTTCTCATTCATATTAATTTAATTAATATGAACTCACAGATATTAATTCAATTAATATTCTTGTCAAATTTCGTAAAATGTTTTGAGATGGAGAAACCTTTTATTTAGGGGTTGTAAGAACTGAGTGTACTTGGCGTATACGTGTTGAATTTAATGTTTATTAATCATACTTTAGTATAGAATATTTTAAAAAACAAAGTTAAAACTTAAAAAAGTATTTTAAAAATCTAAAATCGTTCTGTATTTTATTCAATGTTCTGTATTTGTACCTTATTTTCTAAAATAGCAATACAAGCCCCAGCATATCTTACTTTTCTCATTGCTGGAAATTTATAAAATTATTGACACATAATTTCGAAATACTCGATTTAAATTTTCAAAAATCTTGCTTAAAGATCGTAAATATTCCTAATCTGTATTTTACTCTCTTATTTGCCTGAACTCCGAGATTTTTGAAAGCTATAAATTTGATTGCCAATGATGAAAGCGTTAAACAGTAATTTAAATTATGTAACGGGCTAAATTTGTAGAACGAGCTTGTTTCATCACGGCAAAAATAAGGTACATATGGAGGGCTCAGAGCTAAAGTTAGTAAGTAATTAGTAATTATTGGAGCCATTGAATTGGGTTAGTTTCTGGTACTGTTGGAATGGAACACTTTTTGTTCCGGTCCATTTCGACCTTGCGGAGAAATTCGTATTAGTTTTGAAATACATATATGTAGTATTATAGTTTTGACTTAGTTCGGTTCTATTCATCTAAGCTACTTGATTTCGTTCTGCGCCCAAGTTGCAAGATCCTATTCCGTCCCACTTAATAATTTAATTAATTTTTTGGGTGTCTTTAACAAATATTGAAACTCTTGTTCTGTATTTTGTTTTTGAAAGTGTGGTCGCCGTAGTTAAAAGTTGTAATACAAAATTTTAATCAAACGCCTATTTACACATGGCCTCGAATGCTGGCCTTAAAATAAACATTGGCAAGACCAAGGTGATGAGAATTTGAGGATAAATCAACAACATCAATTAATGAGGGAAGTGCAAATGGAATATAGAATGACCACAGACAATTTACAAAGATATTTTAATAAAGAAGAATACAAAAAATTTTTGGATTTTGAGGATAAAGTAGCAAGGAACTTTAATGAGAAGGTCAAGAATAGACATAAGAGAAAGTTTGAAAATCTGGTAAATTTACAAAGGAAAGAATTAGGTATAAAATTAAACAATAAGTGGTTTATAAATAAGACTAAGATAGATATACCAGTAGATGCACAATGGGTTCTCTCGTTAGGACACAAACACATTTTACCAACAGAAAGAAAACATTTTCCAATTTTAAAAGTTATAACGGAAGGTGAGGATTTAGTTCAAACACTGAAAAATAAGGAGGATCAGGAAATAGCTAGGACAAAATTAACAACAAGTATAGATAGCTACATAAATAAAATGAAATTGACTAATAGGGATAAATTTGTTCTCGACAAAGTAAAGGAAACGGAAAAGTTTTTAAGACTTAATAGGAATATTCTTATTTTGAATGCAGATAAAGGTAATACGACAGTAGCAATGAACAGAACAGATTATAATTTAAGAATTAATGATATTATAAGGGACAATTCAGTTTATAAGAAATTAAGTAAGGATCCTACTAATAGATTACAAAGGATAAATAATGACTTTGTTCAGGAACTTTTTAGGAGGAATTTGATAACAATTACGGAAAAGAATAAACTTAAAACTAATATAGCAATTGCACCTAGATTATATGGGGTTCCAAAAATTCATAAAATTGATTTTCCATTAAGACCAATATGTTCATGCATAAATTCTCCATCATATGAACTTTGTAAATATATTACAACGGTTCTTAGGAATATAACGGAAAATTCTAAATATAATGTAAGGGACTCTCTTCAATTTAAAAATAAAATTAAACATATTAGGTTAAATGATGATGAGAAATTAATATCTCTTGATGTAGTTTCATTATTTCCGAGTATACCTGTAGATCTTGCTGAAGATATAATAGAAGAGCAATGGGATAAGATAGAAGAACACACTAACATGGAAAAGGACTTATTTTTACGTATTCTGAAATTTTGTATAATTGATAATAGATATTTTCAATTGGACGGTAGTATATATGTTCAACTAAGGGGACTTCCTATGGGATCACCAGCGTCTCCAATTGTAGCAGATATTGTTATGGAGAGATTAATAGATAGATGTTTGGAACAGTTGACTATTAAACCTAAAATTATGACAAAATATGTGGATGATTTATTTTGCGTAATTAAGGAATCAGAAATAGCAAAAATTTTAGATGCATTTAATTCCTTTCATGCGGATATACAATTTACAATGGAAAAGGAGTTTGAATCTAAATTGTCTTATTTAGATACTTTGATAATAAGAAAGGGAAAAAGTTTATTAATTGATTGGTATCAAAAACCAACATCGTCTGGTAGAATAATTAATTATTTTTCAAATCATCCTAAAAGGATTATTATTAACACGGCTAGAAATTTTATAGATAGAGTATTGAAAATAAGTGATTCTTGTTTCCATAGGAATAATAAGGAAAAAATTTTTAGAGTCTTAAGAGAAAATAGTTTTCCGAAGGAAATTATATCTTATTTATTAACACAATATAATAACCATAGAATAAATAACTCGAACGGCAATACGGAACCAAAAGTTTATAAATCGCTAACTTATGTACCAAAATTTTCGGAGAGATTAGAAAAATCTAATATTTATGATACTGAAAGGTATAAAATTGCGCATAAATCTTATAACACAATAGGTAGATTATTTACAAATATGAAAGATAAGATAAATAAGTTGGTAATGTCGAATGTAGTTTATAAAATACCTTGTAGGGGAAATGTTAATGGACAATGTGGTAAAGTATATGTTGGTACAACGAAGAATAAACTAAAAACTAGGTTAACAGGACATAAGTCAGATCAAAAATATAGGCACATTGCATCACAAAAAACAGCTTTATCAGCCCATTGTGCAAATTTAAACCATTATCCTGATTTTGAAAATACAACAGTTTTAAATACGGAAAATAATTATAAACGTAGGTTTATGTTAGAAATGTTGCAAATTATAAATGTACCGGCAATATCGAGAATTAATTTTAAGTCAGATACTGAAAGTTTAGCACAAAATTATAGGCATTTAATTTGTAAAAATATAAACGGAAGTTAACAATTTATTTATAATGTAATAGATTAGTTTTTAAATTGGAAAACCTTTTTTGTTTTTAATTGAAAATTGTTTTATGATTTTTTGTTAAATTTATTTCATTTGTTAAAATTGTTATTATTTGTCAAAAATTAAAGAAAAAAACCCTGAAGAAGGCACACAACGGAGTGCCGAAATATTGGTTCAATAAATTTAATATTTTTTTATAAAAAAAAAATAGACCTCAAGCTTAATAAAATAATAATTAATTGTTTCTTGTTTAATTTTTGTCTATGAAACGATTTAGTGTGGGGGGGGGGGGGGGGGGGAGAGAAAATTCATGTGATTGTGAAAACGTGCCTGGAAAATACATCATTGTTCATTATCGATAGCACTTTCAAAAGGCTGCAGATAGAACACAGCAATTGCTGTTCATGTTGCTATTGCTATTACATGGTCCCAGTTGCTGACGAGCAGGTTAAAGCATTTTCTTACTTTGTCTGTATAGATAAACAGAAATACAAACGTGTTTTACCATGTTTGTGTGTGTGTTTGTGTGCTAGATATGATGATGGGTTTTGCCTAATTACTTTTGACACGTTGTCATCATCATCACCATCATCGAACATCAGTTTAAACCGTTTAACATCTTTTGCTGTTACATTAAAATGTCAAGGGAAATACTGAGCGAAAAACAGCAAGCAACCTGAAGGAAAAACGAACAAACAAAAGTGCAAAAATAGGTGCGGTACAATGTCAATGTTATTAATAATTTTGCTACAGTTGTGCTTAAATAAATTGATTGATACGAGTAATGAACGATGAGAAATTAAATCTGCGTTAGGGGGTTTTTCGATGCCAAATAGACAATAACAAAAATCGTTATATAATGGGGATTAAAAAGTGAAATGTATTAGAGAACTTTGTTTATGAAAGGAATTGTTTTCCATTTTGTTGGCAAAGAACTTTTATAAAGAACATCGTTAGGTCATATGAGAATGCGTCATTTTATTATGAAAGGACCAATGTGTTCAGTATTTTAAGCTTCAGAAGCCTAAATGTTTTCATAAAAGTTAATAAGGGAAAACAAAACAACCTCTTCTTATTTTCCAAAAGTTAACTTTTTGTGACAAGAAGCTTTTCATAAATAATCGATTTATGTATATATGGAATTTTGTATAAATGTATGTATTTTACGTTATGGCAATCGGGCATGTTCCACAAATTGAAATGAAGTGGATTTAAAAAAGAACGAGATTTTGATTTCAATTATTTACAAAATGGCTGTAGTTTTGTCTGTTTTTTAGAGTTGTTCTTGTAAATTTAATTGGTACTCAAAGTATGGATTTTATAAAAAGGAATATTTATATGAACTTTCTTTACAGGCTCGTTTTCAAAATTTGTTCGATTTTAAATCCACTTCATTTCGATTTGTAGAACATACCCGAATGTTAAAAATTCTGCATTTTTTACTTATTGGCACCAGTGTTTCCAGCTTTTTACCACAAAAAAATTACAAATTAAAAAAAAATATGGCTGAAAACGACTGAATAGTGTCTTAAAATGTTATTACTAAAAACGCATCAAAATTCCTTGAAAAAAAAACTTAAAAATGAGAGGTTATTTTGTTTGCATTAATATATACCTAGTAACAATAAAATACACTTGAAAAAAACTTTGAGGAACGAAAAACACAAGTTATCGATAAAATAGATTTTTGTTATTGTAAAAGTCGTTTATGTTAACTAATTGGGAAAAACTCTACGTTTCACCACACCTAATGAAACGTTTATAACATCCTTTTGTCCAAAATTTTTAAAAAACGATGGGGAAATTCAGCTCAATAAAAATGGCTAATTCAATATCTAGCCATTAAATGGATCAATTGGCAACACTGGTAAACACCAATCGGTAGTAATTGAATTCGTATTCGTTTAAATGTGTATTTTTGTATACCCCCTTATTGCATATTGAAAGTTTGAAATTGCGCCAATTTAATACATAACAAGTATGAAAGTAAAGTGGGTCAAGCCCGACCATTTGATACCCTACACCACAGTATTTATATAGCTCATGTATCCATCCATATATGTAAATTGAATTTATCTATGTTTTAAATTTCATTAAAATTGGTTTTATAGTGGGCAGGCGCGGATTCAGGGGGGGGGAAATAAGGAAATTTCCCCCCCCTAAATTATAAAAATATGTTTGGTTTACCTCGATAATACAAGAATTCCCAATAATATTTTTTTTATGCACAA